>CAIGQS010000005.1:1248848-1405697 GCA_903798195.1 Danio kyathit
CTAAGATGCTGGAAGGAAGGAAAGTAGCGAAGAGCTTTAGTACCTAAAAGGAGAGCAAGGAATCAGAGTCCTCTTGTTGAGAGGAGAGAGCGGAATACTTGGATGCTTAAAGTAAAGCATCGATGCCAAGAAAGAGCAGAGTACTACGGCGCTGAAGGAACGGAGTCATCAACGCTAGAAAGAAGAAAGGTTTTTTTTTTCTCTCTCTCTCTAAGGGCCGGGCGGGGGCGGTGATTGATTCCTGCGGGAATCGAAGCTCGGGGAGGGTACTCCTGCGGGAGTCAGAGCTGCGGGGCCATTCTCCCGCTGGAGTCGGGAAAGGGAGGGGCCGGTGGAGACTCCTGCGAGAGGGGGCGGGGCAAGGACTCCTGCGGGAGTCTGAGCTCGGGGTAACTCCTGCGGGAGTCAGAGCTAGGGAATGAGGCCTATGCAGAAGAAAGTTTAGTAGCTGCGAACTAGTCACTAAGAAAAAGAAAGTAGGGAAAGATTAAATGCTGGAAGGAAAAGAAAGAGCTGGAGTAAGAGGGGAGAGGGGGGGCGGAAGACTCTACGCTGGGGGAAGCGGAGCAACCGATACTGAAAAAGAGATAGAGCGGAAGACTTCGACACTTGGAGGAAGCGGAGCACTAGACGCTGAAGGAAGAAAAAGGAGCGGAAGACTTCAACGCTAAAAGGAGCGGAGCACTCGACGCTGAAGGAAGAAAAGGAGCGGAAGACTTCGACGCTAAAGGAAGCGGAGCACTCGACGCTGAAAGATAAAAGATTTATCTAATGGCTGGGCGGGGGAAGTGATTACTCCTGCGGGAGTAGGCTGCGGGGCACTCCTGCGGGGCTAGTGTTCTGCAAGAGTCGGGAAAGGATGGGGGCAGTGGAGACTCCTGCAGTGGAATGACATGGGGGAGGGTGACTCCTGCGGGAGTAGGCTGCGATGCAGTCCTGCGGGAGTGAGGTTGCGGGCTAGTGTTCTGCAAGAATCGGGAAAAGGATGGGGCAGTGAGGACTCCTGCAGTGGGATTAAATATGCGTGTGTGTGTGTGGGGTGGTGGGGGGGGGGGTATGTGTGCTCCCGTAGCAGTGTTTAAATGCCATGACCGGGCGGGAGAGTGTAATATTTTGAACGCAGGCAGTAAGAGCTCTGCTAGAGAGACCCTTGAAATGACAGTGCTGAAATGTCAGGATAGGCTCAGTGGAGCGTCTCTGCACCTTTGACTTTCATTCCCACTTCTTCAGCAGCATAGGAGATTTTAGCTAAGTGGAGCATCACTAGTTGCAGAGGAGCAATGGAAGTAAATAATAACAGGTAAATAGGCTTCCACAGAGGCGTTAAAACTGCTATAGTAGTGCTGGGGAGTGTGTCAATAGTGGTATGGTAGTGAGGTCAGTGAGTGGCTAGTAAGTGGGCGGTAGTGAGTGGCTAAATGGAGTTGTGTGTGAGGTCAGGCAAAGGGTCGCTGCTGTGGCAGTGGAAACATGGAGAGACAAAAGGCTCGGTGGAGCGTTTCTTCTGTTGTGGAGGTAATGTGGTAGTCAGTATTGGAGCGTTAGGAGTGATATGTACAGATGAAAGTGAATGAGGCTCAGCTAGAGCATCACCGCAGTTGCCATGTTGCTATGGGTGAGAGTAGCTCAGCAGGCCCTCTGCGAATCCGGAGGTGCAGTGGTGGTCTGTACTAGAGAGTTGTGACTGCTCCCACGGGAATATAAATACTGTCAATAGTGATATGTAGAGATGAAGGTGAATAGGGGCTTAGCTAGAGCGTCACTGCGGTTGCAGTGGTGCTATAGTGAGTGTTGCTCAGCGGAGCGTCTCTGCTGCTGCAGAGGTGCTATAGTGAGTGTTGCTCAGCGGAGTGTCTCTGCTGCTGCAGAGGTGCAGTGGGTCGGTGTGGAGGCAATGTGCGCTCCCGCAGAAGCTTTTACTGCTGTATGAATGCGGGGGAGTGTGACGGTGGTATTTGGAAATGAAAGTGTATACGAGTTCGTTAAAGCATTGCTGCTGCAGTAACGAACTCGGGGCAACCCTTAAATGGGTCGGCGCTGTGGTGAATGAGCGTGAATAGAAGTATGGGATTGTTCGAATTTGGAGGGAAAGTTAAAGGGGTAGTGAAGGAGCTCCTATGTTAATAGGAGGGGCAATAGGGGGAATTGGCAGAGTTGTGCTTATACCTAGAAATGCATGTGAGTGGAATTTGGCTGGGATAGGATCATGGGCTTCCCTGAGGTGTGTGTGCTCTCCTGTTATGTAGAATGCTAAGAGGGTTGGAATGGGTGTGTGGGGAAGGGATATAAAATGTATATGGTGTGGGCTGGGTGGCTGGAAATGTATCCTGTATAGAGTGTGAATGCGTTTGGAATGGATGTGGAATGTAATAGGTTGGATGAGGATCAGCTTCTGTAGCCGGCTATCAGGTCTCTGAATGAGAAAAGAGGGAATCAGAAATGAAATATTTTACAACATGGTACATGTACGGCAAACATAATAATTGTAAAAAGTGCATGTGCAACTGTGAATGGAAGTGCTTTTGTTAATGCATGGTAGGTAGCTTCGTCGTCGCTATGTGCAAGGATGGTAGGGGTGGGCATTCGTCCCCCCACGGATGGCGGATGGATGAAGAGCTGTGGAGATGGGGTGTAGCTTGTCTGGTGGTCCTGGGAGTACTTCTTGAAGACTTAGCAGATGGAATGGAGTTAAACCCCTTAGTGATATAATAATTTGTTTAAATGCGAATGTATCTAACGTTGATAGATGAAACATTACTCCCTTCGTCAGAATATCGTCCAATTCGAAGCAGTCAAGTAGGAAGTTTGTTTCTTGCCGTTTTCAGATCCAACCGACTTACCATTATAAAACTTACATATGACACTTCTGTGTGAATATGAGTCGCTGTGTCATGTTACAGTTGGACTGCTATGCTCGGTATTTGAATGATTTTCACTAGGTGGGTAAAAATCTTTCAGAAATTAAATAACTATCAGAAGTGGCAGAGTATTTTATTATTAATTATTATTATTATTATTATTATTTTATTTATTATCACTATTATTAATTTTATTGTTATTATTATTATATTTATATGTTTATTTATTATTACTATTATTATTATAATTATTTATTTAGTTATTTTATTTTAAATACATCTACTGCCGACGTCAAACCCTGAACTTAAAAAAAAAAAACAATGTCACCACTTAGTAAACTGTGTGAATGGAATGTTAGTTAATGGGATTAACTTGGTTAAAATCACAAGCGTATCTGGCCCAATGACTGTAAAAAATATGGACGACGCGACAGCGCCATTTTCCATTAAACGTTGTGAAGGAAAAAACGCCTCGTGACGGGCACAAACTGTCGCAAAAGACTGCTGAAATTGGAGCCTGGGCATGCGCAGAAGGACTGCCTGGTGGAGCCAGAGGAGGAGCTGCGGAATCGAACTTCCAACCAAACGCTTGTACATCAAATCAACCAGGTCACCCGAACTTCTCACTTGACCGCCGGTGTCTGCACTATAACAAAAGCTAGCTAATGTACACTTTGCGTTTACATAAGAGCCTGGTTTGCTGTTTTATCAACACAAATGGCTGTAATAACGTTAACAAAGGTGAGGTTTTATATAATGAAGATTTAATCGCGTCAGCTCCGGGCCGCAGCGCACAATACTCGCGGGCCGATCCAGCCCGGACGCGGCAGTGCCGGCCCGCCAACGGCCGCCGCACCCGACCGGATGCCCGTGGACTCACTGCCCGAGTCAATCGGGCCAGATGCCGGGTTCTGAGCCGGACCAGCCCGCGAGCAACGCGCGCGAGTAGGTACAGCAGACAGAGTCGGGCCGAGGGGTAAGTCTCTGGCAGGCGAGAGTCTAGCCGGAACTGGCTCGAGTGTATTTTGCTATCTGGGTGGTTAGGAGTGTATCAACAAACTGATAAAAGCCCTGACCTACCAAATAAAGTGTTCCACCAGATCCTGTATGTCAGAACTATAGTTTACTGCTGAGCAACTCATTTTATCATGGTAAAATAACACAGAAATCGAAAATAACAATTCAGTCTCCTGCCGAAGCTCCGACGTCTGCTTTGAGAAACTGTCAATCACAGCTGTCAATAACGATGACACACCAAGCATTAAATTACTGCTCAAAATATACTCTTTACAAAAATGAAGATCTGCAGCTATATCAGCACGATAACCGGTGCCTTAACTGACCAGAACCATCTTTCAGAACATTTTATTGCAAGTGTAATTAATAAATTTTTATTTTTATTTATTTTTTATTTTTTTGTCTCATGTCTCCTTCATTAACACGGAGGAGGCGTGCTTTATGACTTGTACTGCGGCCAGCCCCCAGGGGGCGATCTAACGGCCGAGACCTTCACTCAAGAGCAGGCTTGAGGCACACTTGATCTGGCCCAATTCAAAGACTTTTGCAACAGTCGAGAGAGAGGGCGGGACTATCACAAGATTTTTAGAGCTCATTGGATGGTGACGCTTCTCCTTTCAGCTATTGGCTCGAATGAGTGTCAGTCAAAAAGTGGCAGCCATTTTGTTGATCAAATCACTATTGTTTATGACTGTATATGCTGCTCTACTGAAAGCACTCAGCCACTAGTTAAAAGATAACAGTGCGTTCCATGAATGTTATCAACGTGTGAATATGTTGTGGACTAATGTTTTTGCGGCCTGGATTGCTAGAACCCTTGTAGTCAAGTTACAAGCTGTTAAATTTTATGGATCTATGAACAGGCAGAAGTTTGAGCCGTGAGCAGGGGCGCCGCTAGCAATTTTGGGCCCCATGAAAAAAATATGAGGATGGGCCCCCTACTACCAAGCTAGCTATCCAAACTCTTTGTCTGCAATGTAGTTATACTGACCTATGCATTTTATTATTGATTTTGTCCACTATTATCAGTTTTTAGTAAGAGAACGACCATGGCTGTAGCTAGCAGATGATTTATTGTTCAAATGTAAATGTAGTACAAAAAAAAAAAAGGAACAGTAATCAAATATTCACTGAAACTTTAACTTTTTAAACACACAAAACACCAATGTGTAACTATTTAAATAACTGTACTGCAATAGTGTCTCATACAATGGGCAATAGACTGGAACAGTGACAAAAATCAATAAGACACAAAATTATATTACAATGAGACCCATAAATAAGAAATGTTCTTTTGTCATTCTGGTGTGGTAATCATTCTAATCACTCATCTCTAATAACTGATTTATTTTCTCTTTGTCATGATGACAGTAAATAATATTTGACAAGATATTCTTCAAGACACGTCTATACAGCTTAAAGTGACATTTAAAGGCTTAACTAGGTTAATTAGGCAAGTTATTGTATATGATAATATTGTAAATGATGGTTTGTTCTGTAGACTATCAAAAAAATTAGCTTTAAGGGGCTAATAATTTTGACCTTAAAAAGTTTTTTAAAAAATTAAAAACTGCTTTTATTCTAGCCAAAATACAACAAATCAGACTTTCTCCAGAAGCAAAAATATTATCAGACATACTGTGAAAATTTGCTCTGCTAAACATGATTTGGGAAATATTTAAAAAAGAAAAAAAATTCAAAAGGGGGGCGAATATCTGTATGTGTGTGTGTCTTTACGCACGTGCGTGTGTAACTGAGTACATGCAGTAAAGTAATACAGACAGATTCTGCAGATTTATTACATTTAAATTACACCATTCACTATGGACTCTACTTTAACAATCTAGGTTTAAAGACTGGCTTAGGAGCATCCTGGCTATGACATATTTAAAAGTTACATAATTAATTTAAAACCTGTCTGCATGGACATTGAGATGTTGTTTTATACTATTCTGCTGATATGGTATGAGTTTGACTAATCAGTTATATTACTATAAATGGTCCACTGGGCAAAAAAAAAAAAAATGAAATGAAATAGATCATTATCTTTCAAGTAAACCTAGCTTAATAAATTGTCACCCTGCCTGCCTTTAAAATCACAGCTAAAATTTTGTCTAAGTTTTATGTTTGCTTTGCTGTTATACCTATTATCATTCTACATATTCAACATTGTGGAAAAATAGCAGTCATTTAATAGTGGCCACGTCAACAATTAAGTTAATATCATAGTGAAACTAATACTTAAACGCAGACTGTAATGCATATGCTATTTTTAAACGCAGGATCTCAGTGATATCCATGTTACCTGCTTCTTTAACTGTGAGATGAGTTTGGGGAACTTCGTAGGGAAGAGCGGGTGAGGGCGAATCTGCATCTATGTATGAGGTAGACATATAGAGCTCATCATTAGCAAAGTAAATTAAGCTTTTAAAAGAAAGCTCCGTGCTCTGTGAATAAACATAACGTTACCTTTCTTTTAAAAAAAAACCCTTTTCTCTCTCTCTCTGCTTTTTGAAACCTCTCTTTTCGTTTTTGATGACCGGATTTAGTCTTTGTTTATCTCGAGGACACCGCTGCTTTGACAGTTTACCTGACGATCGCACTGACGCACTCAACAAAGCGTCAACTCTCTTCCCACTACTGACGGACTGAACCATGTAGTGAAAGGAGGTGGGGGTGCAATTTGACAGTGACAGACACGAGAGGCAGATATAAGCCGTATTTTTATTTCTAATAAATTGTTTTACTTGTAATTTAGAGATACATTCATAATTTATATTACATTATAGTACTGCTGTTAATTATAAAGCAGACCTCTGGGGGCCCCTAGAGTGCATGGGCCCTTAGAATCGTCCTAACTTTCCCCCCCTTAGCGGCGCCCCTGCCTCCACCCATGGGACTGCAAAAAGGAAATGGGTGAGAGTATAAAGGAAGAGGAGGAGAGTTGAAGAGGGCAGCATTATGTGGTGTGGAAGAAAGAGAAGTTGACTGAACTGTTGCAGTGCTTATTTTATTTCTCTTGTTATGTTTTCTCCTCGTATTATTATTATTATCCTTATTATTTTTCCCCGTTTCAATCTGACGAATCTGCTGGCCTGAAATCATTTGCATTTTTCCTTTTACTTTCATTTGAGTTATAAGTGCTGAGGGTTTTGTGTTTCATTGTGATTATTGTTATATTGTTTGTTTTGGGCTTCCAGTTGGAGCGGCACCATGTAAAGATGCAAACTGTTGAGGTCCTCACATGAAACTTGAAGGGCACCTATTTTACCCCTTTTTTGAGATGTAATATTAATATTATGGTTCTTCTGAATGTGCCAGTTCAGGTTCAGTTCAAAACACAATTCAGATTTTTGTTATGATGTGTTAAAAAGTGTCATTTTGGGGGTGTGTACACAGTTCGTTGTTTTAGGGGCGTGTTGCTTCACATAAAAATTAGTTTCGACTTCCCGCCCAACTTAACAAGGGATGGAGCCAAGAGCTCCCCTCTTTGTGTATAGCAACAGACAGGCAGACAGAGAGAGAGAAGCAACATGAGTGAGAGGAGCAGCATTCAGCCATACATGTACGACTCAGACACAGACCAAGCAGAGAGTACAAAATCATTTGTGTCTTTGTATAGTTTTACAGCCAACTGTGTGCTAGTTTAAAGCTCCGAGCTTGTAGCCTACACTGAGACTAATAACCAAGCACACTGAATTAACTTTGACTGAAGGGCATCACACACCGGATGCACCGCGGCGCGACGCGCACATGACAGTTGAAAGTATCGCACACTTGCAGCGCCGGTGTGTGTCACCTGATAGAAACTTATGTTTAGATTTCAGAAACGCTGAAGTTTAAGGAAGACGCAATGAAAAGTACACATGTATGCAAACCCACCAAAACTCACAAACACTGGTGGCGAGGAGAGCGATAACTTGGTGAATGTTGAGCCCAATATGATCTAAAAATAGAGCAAGGGTGTTTCTTTGGTGACGTCTCTTTGAGTCACACGCTGAAAATGGCGGACGTGAAACAACAAACTGAGGATATGGAAATGCGCACCAGTCAATCAATATTGGTGTGCAGGGTGACCACACTCCTACGTCAAGTTGCGGTCGATCTCAAAACCGCTCCAATTGGTCCACCGTTTTTATGTTGTTAAATTGAAAAAACAGGACTGAGTGTGTTTATTTCACCCCAATATGACAGTCTATGCCAGGGCTATTCAATTAGTTTGTCATGGGGCCGGTTCATGAAAAGCATCCCAAACGAAGGGCCGGAGAGATATGACTTGCTATATGAGTGATAACACAACAGCAATATAAGAGCCCATATGTTGTATTTTTGCTCCTCAAGACACCCACGTTGGCTTTTTCTACATTAAAATGTTAATATATTGTACTTTGAAACTACATAACATCACTGCATTGTACAATAGACTTTTTTTTTTTTTTTACGAACATTTAAATGTTGTATTTCAGAGCACAACAAAAAGTATTGCTGAAGTAGGCTTCTTCTACATTCAGACACATTCATATGTTATTTTTTGAACCGCATAACAATTAGGGATGCAACAACTATAGATTTTGGTTGTACGATTATATAGTCTGAAGAATAATCATGGTTTGACGGTTATCACTTCTAATGTAATTTCAAGCTTTATATTAGGTGAGCTATTTAGATGAACTGTTGTGGCCATCTGCGTTCATGCATACATAATCATCTTACTATTAATTCGTCTAACATATCGTTTGTTTACACTGCACTGAAAGGCATGCAGAACTCTCACTGTGAGATGTTTTCTACTGCGTGCGCCCGCAAAGACGCAAGCGCGTTGCTCCGCTTGTGCCCGCATATTGTCATATATTGTTACATTAGAAACAACAAACTTGCAAGCTTGGAAAAGACGTGATATAAGAACGGACGCTGCGTTAATCTGGTGTACATACTTAGAACTTTGCACAGTTGGCAACTTAGCATAACTTTAACTGCAGCAGTTTCGTTTAGTACCGTGCAACAGAAATGCGGCTTAGAGAAGCCTTTACGATTAATTGTGACGAATTAAAGCGCAGTTAATCGTGAAATCAGCTAATCGTTGCATCACTATTGACGATATCAGTGCATAGTACAAAAGGCCTTTTCTACAAACATATTAAATATTTTTGGCTGCCCGCGCCACTCCCTGAATGTCAGGTGACTTGCGCTCTGCGCAGCTTGCAGCTCGTGCTGTATTGAACAGGCACCTCACCTCAAATCTATAGCGGCCGTTTTTCGACTTAACTAAATTTATTTTTGATGTCTTGGTCACACTATTTGGAGGGCCGGAACAAATTGCCTCGGGGGCCGGGTTCGGCCCGCGGGCCGCCACTTGAACAGCCCTGGTCTATGCACTATACCTACACATATGTCTGTCCAAACAGATTGAAAAGTAGATTTTTTACCATAGGTGCCCTTTAAATTTCTTTAGATGCCTATAAGGCATTTGTTAGAATAGAGTATATCTATTTATTTAGTGCTTAAAAAATTTGGTTTTGGCCCTGGATTCTGATTCTGGGTTAAAATTTTATATTCCAGGCCCCAAGCATCCATTTGAACAAATAACAATTTCTAAATGCTTTCCACTCTCTAGGAGGACAAGACAGGGCTGCCCTCTGTCCCCTCTGCTCTTTGACATTGCCATCGAACCTCTTGCAACCGCATTAAGGAACTCAGATTGCTTGCAAGAAATTTTCAGAGAGGGACATAAACATAAGCTCCTGCTTTATGCAGATGATCTTCTTTTTCTGTCAAATCCAGATACATGTATTTCAAAAGCTCTTACAATAATTTCAGAATTTTGAAATGTTTCTGGATACAAAGTCAATCTAGCAAAGAGTCTCTTTTCCCTATCAATGATAGAGCACAGCAAATGTCCTTCCAATCCTTTCCATTTTCAGTAAGTCCTGATAAATTTGTATATCTGAGTGTGTGTGACACGCAAATATAAGGATTTGTTCAATATTAATTTTAAAACAACATTAGACAAAGCCAAATGAGACATGACGCGGTGGTCAACCCTTCCTTTATCATTGGCTGGGAAGATCAATTCCATTAAAATGACAATACTATCAAGATATCTGTTTCTATTTCAGACCATGCCTGTTTTTAATCCCAAGTCATTTTTCAAGGAGTTGAATAATTGTATTTCTACATTTCTCTGGGATAAGAAAATTCCTCACACAAGAAAGGAATTCTTGAAATGAAAGAAGGAAGAGGGTGGATTGGCAATGCCAAATGTCCTATACTATTATTGGGTGGCCAATTTACACAAACTGATATTCTGGTTTTCCAACATCTGTAATTAAGAGGCCCCACTTTGGTTACTGATGGAACAGCACACGTCTAATCCAGTGTCTTTACGCTCACTACTTTGTGCTTCGATTCCAGAGAGTAAACAATTAATGGATTACTCAGAATATGGTCACAATTCAGACTTGACTTTAATATTAAACAAGCATTGCCTTCTGCTCCCATTTTGTTAAATCTGTTATTCCCTCCCTCTCTTATAGATTCATAATTCCAATTATGGTCTAGGAAGGGAGTTAACTGTGTTAAGGACCTCTTTAATGATGGCATATTTATCTCATTTCAACAGTTAAGAACAGACTTTGAGATTCCACAGTCTAATTTTTTTAGGTACCTTCAGGTCTGTAGTTTCGTTAAAAAAAACACTTCTCTCCTTCACTGAACCAACCAGAAGCATGCTGGATAGATGAAGGAGGGTGACGTTAGAGGAGTCTGAAATACGGAACGCTGAATAATTAAATGCTGTCGACCAATCTCAACAGACTGAGTCATCGGTCCAATCAGCGCAGATTAGCATCACGCTAAGGAGGAGTTTGGGTACAAATGAATCACTGAACGATTCATATGAGAGTCGCTAGGATAGTTAGGTAAAAATAAATGTGTATTATAAGACAATGAAGGTGTTTTTTGACCTTGCATGCATTTCAGCATGTTGTTGGAGACCCCCAAAACCAAAATATGACCATTTTTTATGTATAATAGGGGCTCTTTAATCTAGTTACAGTACATGTCACTGTCGAAAGTCTGAAATTTTAAGCTAATTATTCATTAAAGAAGGACAAGCCATTCTCGTACGTGACTTTGTTCTTAGTGTGACTGAAATGTGGGCAATAGCTATGTTTCCATCCAAAAATGTGAATTAAATTTATTTGCAAAACTGGAATATCGCATAAAAGACGTGCAAATAATGACAATGCTCTGGAGGTAATTAATAATATAATAACATTAATACTAAAATGGTTAAGGCGTTTTAGAATAAACAAAACAACATTTCAGATGTTTTACAGTGTGCTCAGCCTGCTGGTTTGTCCATTCACACACATTTTCATCATCCTATGATCTCTTATAACAAACCTTTTTTAACGCACATACTGGAATTTGTTCAGTAAAAGTGCTTGCGTAGTTCATGTAAGTTTATCTTTTCTTATCAAATAAAAAGTTTATCCTACTCAGTTATGCGCATGTTTTTATGCCTATATTATTTTCAAAAGTTATGTGCATCATGACGTTTCCATCAACCGATTATTTTTATGCTCATAGCCTATCCAAAAGGCATATAAAATAGATAGCTGGAAATGCAAGGCTAATTGAGAAATACCGCTTCATCTTTAAAAAAAGGGGAGGAGACCGACAGAAACTCAGAGTTTAGAGAATAAGACCTGCTGCTGACCAGGTTAGGTTCACAGAGTAAGTGACCAAGGTAACTGACTCTGAGTTAAAGTACTAAAATACTATGAGTTTTCACTTAACCTTCTTTCTGAAACGGGGCCCTGATCTCATATGCTATTGTTTTAGAACTTCAGTTGCCTATTGGAGAAATGACCAGGAATAATAAACAGCAGAAAACAATCACACTACTTATTCTACAAACAGGTGTGTTCATGTCTATATATACAAGGAAAAACAATAAATTAGAAAATATGACTTTGCAACATCAAGCAGCAATAGGGATGGGCCAGTATAAGACTCTGATAGTATGATAACCTTGGATAAAAATATCATATTATATAATATAAAATTATCACGATTTCACGGTACTGTGATTACTGCTCCAAAAGTAAAAAAAATAAAAAAATAAATAAAACAAACAACAACTTACATATATCGTAGGGACGGTACAGCAGAAAATATTGGCGGTTTTAAAACCTTGACTTTTCCAAACCACGGTATATCCTTGAAAGTGGTTATCGTCCCATGCCTAAGCAGCATAACACTGTTTTTAGGATCTAAAAATTCATCCTTTAAAAGTCTCAAGCAAAAGACTCTAATGGCGCCGCCTGCTGGTACGTGAAGAATATGGTCAATATTCTGAGAATTTCTGATGAACTTTACACTCAAATGTTTGCATATCATCAGCATGCTGAAATCCATTTCTTAAGCAGCAATTAGACTAGATTTAGACTCAATTAGACTCATTTTTAGACTAGTTTGTTAGCCAGTTGTAGTCAGTGCAATGCTAAACATTAGTGTTCCACTATAATTTGTTCATTTCATATAGTTTAGAATACTGTACAATGTTTTATAACAATTCATTACCTTAGTGTCCATTTCATTCAGCATGTTTAAAATTGGGCATCCACGTTTTTTGACATATTTTAACCAGGGTTTCTGCAGGTTTCACCAAGCTAATTGCAAGATTTTTAAAGACATTTTTAAGACCATTATGAATGACATTTTAGACTCATAAGGCTAAGGAATTTTCAAATGGCCCAGATGAAAAAGATTTTTATTTGTCCTATCAAAACAATATTAGAATTTAATACATTTACTAATACAATAAATTAATAATAATAAATTTAAATATTTTAGATATTTCTTAGCAAAAGATCTTAAATATTGTGTAAAAACAAGAGAGCTCTACTTGTATCCATACACTTTTTTCCAAAATAAAATTTCTTTAAAATAAAATAAATAAATGAACAATGTTTTAAAAGTTTTAAAAACTATAATAAACTAAATCTATGCACAACAATCTGTCCAGGTCGATGTCCTCAGCAGTAAATACATGAAGCATGTTTAAACAAATGCTATTGTGAGGAAAATAATTAAACCATTATGATAAATAGAGTTAAAATGACCCTTTTGAATAAAAAGTTGAAAGTTTTGTTGAGATGAATTGTTGGTGATTGTATGGGTTTTGGCCAGATTGGGTAGCAAAAATGAACAAAAGATTTAAGACCTACAACACAACATTTCACTAAATTTAAGACTTTTAAGGATTAAAATTTGATTTTGGAATTTACGACATTTTAAGCCCCTGCAGAAACCCTGTTTAAACACAATAGCCCTGGTAATTAGTTATTATAATAATGCTGTAATTCTAATTCCGATACTATTTGTGAGAACTAGTAACAACTACTAGAAACAAGTTTAAATCCATAAAGAAGTTGATGAAAAAAGGGAATTGTGAGAACAAGTAACAGAAAGAAACTCATTCCTGTCTTTCAATGAGTGCTTATGTGCGTTTAGGAGAACTAGGTAGCACACTCAGGGCTGCAAGATGGATTTAATTTAGTATTCTTGTACTGAGGATCAAATCTTCATGTTTGACTCTGAATGTTTCTTCAATCTTCACTCTCCTCTTTCACTAATAATACATAAAAATGACAAAAGACATGAGAACAAGTAACATCAAAGAAACTTATTTCTGTCTTTCAATGAGTGCTTACAGGGTTCAACGCTAAGGGTTTTTTCACCAATCTGGCCAATGGTTCAGATTTTTTTTGTGCCCTGCCAAAATTTTCACTGCCCCACCAAAAAAAGAAGTTAATCGCTATTTCTTAGCCACATATTTTAAATAATATGTCAAAAGCCAAACATATTTGTATACATACACTTTGTTCAGCACAACTTTTCTATAATACAACTGCAACTTCTCACTACAATCGATCTGCTCAATCGAACCGAGACCACCTTATTCTGGCAATCTCAGACAAATTAATTTGGTGCGGACCAGAGTGTGATTGTGGGATTCTCATGCCAGATGAATCGCGCTTACTGGGCAAACGAGACCGGTTCCAAAACAAACGACTGGTTGTGAAAGCACCCTGTATTTGCACACAATTGACAAACAGTCGCAGCCAAATTAAGCTTAGTGACATTCTGACCATTCTGTATACTACTGTCCCGAGCATCTCACATGCTGGCCTCGGGCCATTGGGCAGTCCGCATTTAGGAAAACTAGGCAGCACACTCAGGGCTGCAAGATGGATTTAATTTAGTATTCTTATTATTAAAATATATCTGAATGAGGATCAAATGACTGAGTTGGTCTTTGAGAATGAAAATCAACCTGTTTGTTCCTGCAGATCTTCCTGTTTGACTCTGAATGTTTCTCTTCAATCTTCACATCTTCACTCTCCTCTTTAATAAATGCCATCTTTATAACAGTGTGGAGATCAGTCGCTTCAGCAGGAGCTTTTCTCTGTGTTTGGACACTTTATCCTGTTTAAAATGAATAAACAATAAAAATGTTCTGTTTAAAATAAATAAAAGAATGAACAGAAACAAAATAACTTCTCTTCAACAACACTTGCTTCAACAGTTTCTTTATATGAGAGTCATTAACACAAAGAAATCAGGTAAAAGAGTAAGTCTGAGCAAGAAACAATAGCCACAAATGAGCGGATTAAAACTAGTACTCCATTTCTTATATATAGTGATGTATACTTAGAATGGAATGACATTATGATGTTTAATAAATTAAACCTTCATTAAAACACTTATTACACACATTTGTGTTGTTCAAACAATAGCCCTCATTACTGTGAGTAAAATAGTACTACGGTGTATAAAGGGTTAAATAATATTTCAACAGCAGGTACATCATTTAGCATCGAATAAAAAAACCTGAAACTTTACTCAATCGGTTTATATCTGTATAAAAGTTTTAAAACAAACCTTTCTCAAGTCGAATCACAGCGCGGGAGCGGCACATCCTTATGACGTCACACGCCACGCCAAAATAAAAGTCTTTTTTGTTTAGCATTTTTTTGCCACTTACTGTTGCAGTCATGACTTATTGATACATTTCTCCCTCGTTTTCCACTTTACACAACATATCTGCTCTATCTCTCACATACACAGACATTCAGTATTTGAAGTTGATCAAAACTTTAATCCAAACATTTCAACACAATTTTGAAAAACTTGTTTAATCCACCAAGACTAAGTGTTTAAAGCAGAAAATCCCAACATTCTAAAAGGTATAACAAATAAGCTGATGGGTGTTTTGAGCTGAAACTTTAGAAACATTCTCAAGACACAAAAGTCTTATCTTAAATCCTGAAAAAGATGTAAAATAAGTGCCATTTAAGTAAAAAAAAAAACCATTACTACTACATGTTTTAGTTTTACTAGCTAGGTAAATATTCGGTTTCCCTCACAGTCCAAAGACATGCAGTATAGATAAACTAAATTAGCCGGAGTGTAAATGTGCATGTGTCAATGTGAGAGTGTATGAGTGTTTCCCAGTGCTGGGTTGCAGCTGGAAGGGCATCTGCTGTGTAAACTGATAGTGAGTGAGGATACCTTGATAACTAGACCTCATATCCTATTGATACATTAATATAAAATAACTTGCATTTAATTTTTTAATGTAAAATGTTTGTTACCAATTTTATAAAAGTAGCCAAGCAGCATCACACCCTAACACTGCCTAACATTGCTCAAAAAGCCGGTATCATCATCATCCTGATGCAAACTCACAGCATTCAGCACGTAGTTTTGTGACTGTTAGATCAAAACAACAGCTGAATTCTGTAGGCCTTTCTGTCTTTATAAATGTCTTACATTTTACACTGAATTCTGTCTAAAATATGACTTTTTTTTATTTTGCTAAAATTAATTCTTATTGTATTTGACTGTAAACTATCTTTTTTTTAATTAAGCTAGCTGCCTTATTCTCTTCAAAGTGCAGTTCTCATACAGAGCCCGTTATTTCAGTTTTTTTTCCAGGCTATTGAGGATATTTGTGGATTCCTTCTGTTTTGTCCTCAGCTGATCACATGGAAAAAGAAAAATGGCAGGGAAAAACTTGAATTTGATCATTGAGTTTTTTTCCCTTAATGGTGATTTTCCTTTTTTCTTATTTATTTCAACTATCAAATCACTTTTCAGGTGAAGGGGAAAAAGTCTTGTACTTATCTGAAAAAAGCTTTAGATGTTTTAAATAATGAAGTGTATTTTTTTTTTAAAGGATTACACGTTTTTCATTCGTTCATTTTCTTTTCAGCTTAGTCCCTTCATTAATCCGGGGTCGCCAAAGCGGAATGAACCGCCAACTTATCCAGCACATGTTTTACGCAGCGGATGTTCTTCCAGCCACAACCATCTCTGGAAAACATCCATACACACTTATACACACTCATACGCTACGGACAATTTAGCCTACCCAATTCACCTGTACCGAATGTCTTTGGACTGTGGGGGAAACCGGAGATTACATGTTTTTAAATGAATTTTAAATGAGTTTGAATAATTGTTAAATATATCCCAAACATTGTGACTTTTATTTAGTTTATAAAGCATAATATGAATCTACTGAAACAGAACTTTGTGACACTGGGTCATTTCTGCAACTTTTTAATAAGAATGTGAAATAACAGCACAGTGGAAGGCTATATATATATAATAATAATATCAGATAATAACAACAATAAAGAAAATAAACAACTTCCAGTACATACAAGTGCAAACAAATGAACAAAATCTGAAATTTGAACATTAATCAAACAACATAGAGACAACATAGGTATTGTCTTCAATAAAACATGGCGGTGAATCCTAGGATAAATATACTCTAGCTTGCTATGAAAAATTAACATTCCTGGTTAAATCTCGGCAGTGAGGTCCATGCAGCTGGGACTTAAAAGCCTTGGAAATCTGAAACAAAAAGAAGACGACAACCAAAAAGTGCACAATAATATAGTTGAAAGTTAAAGATGGGTGGGAGAGAGGGTTACGAGCAGTTTGAGCATACTTACCAGGCTGTAATTCCACATGTGTTGTACAGAATCCAGAGAGAGAGGAGAGAATATGGAGTAGCCTACTCACACTCACTATTGCATAAAGGAAACTTATGAGAAAAAAAGAGAGAATAAAGACAAGTCAGTAAGAGAAAATACAGTTCTCTGAAAGTAAAGGTGAATGGTTTGTAAGACCCACTCATTCAGCCTATTCCAACCAAGTCTCTATTTGGAGAGCAGTGTTGGTGCTTGACAGTGCAGGAAAGTACTTCGAGGTGAAAAGCAGTGATGGTTGTATAGAGTCCAGAGAGAGAGGAGAGAATATGGCCACAGGTGGAAACTTGGAGTTGGACATGTTAGAAGTGGGTGAGAATGGGGGATAAGGATGGAAAGATGTTGTTTCACATCCAGTCCAATTCCAGTCCTTTCCCGGCAAAAGATCTCCTCTTTGAGCCATAATCATAGAGTAACTCTTCATCACTCACAATGTCTTTAGTGGCAATGAAGAGAATGATGTCTCTTTCATTAAGGACATACAGCCTGGGCCGGATATTGGTTATTTTGCTGGAGTGACGTATCAGGCGTCCATAATTGAACTTCATTGGATGGCACTGGCAACTTTCTTCATGTGCGTCGATGCACATGTGCTTCATGTGTTTGTTCTATAAAAAAAACAAATGGCCATCTCTGATTGCCGCTGGTTGAAGCAATTGCCATCCCATCTTCATAGCTAACCAGCTGGCCGTGGTATTCACAGACGACCACGACAACCACACCATCGCCCTTGTCAGGGATGGGCCTGACAGTCGCCCTTTCCAGCGTTGAGACAAAATAATTTTATGAACAAGCTGCTGTCCATGACCAAGTCCAACCTGGCAACGGGCGTCCACGGCTTCAGAACCACTGCAGCATGTGGGATGTTTGACCATCCACCCTTGTTTGTGTAGCGAATGTGAATGCATTAAGCCTTGTGTACGCCTGTAGTGGAAGGTTTTGCATTAAGCATTGTGTTCGCCCATTACTAACTAGGGGTTGTTAAGAAGTGTATAAAGCCCATCTGAGAACAAGGGAGATTGCGTGATCGTTCAGCTGACTCTCTGTGGTGGGTGTGTCGCGGCCGTGCGTCTGGCTGGTGTCTGTTCGGCTCCTGTTGCACTGTTGAGTGGCTGCGGTGGCGCCATCGTGAGCTTAATGGAATCACGCTCCATATTGCCTCGTGTGTTTGTTGACATTTCTGCACGCTCTCGCTACTGCTGTCTTCCGGTCGTTATTAGTGCGGACGCCTTGCTCTGCTGGAGGGATGATTGGCATCGTGTGTAGTGATTGCCTTGCGGCTTGAACGTCTTCTCCTGCTTTGGCACGTGCTGGATGCTGCTGTTTTGCTTCTGTTGGTTCTGTTTGTTTTTGTTTCTCTGAAGTGTTTCTTTTAGTTTTGCATATTTGTTTTTGTTTGTTTTCTTAAATATCCGTTTTGCTGCTTTTGCATAGTGAAAGGGACCGGAAATACGGCCCTCCAAGTCCCTATGACCAACCCCAGGAGGGTCTCCCCAATGGTAAGTTTTCAACTTAATAGACAGTGACAAGCAGAGTTAGAATTACAGTTCAAAAGATCTCAATTTTATTTCTTACAGTTACTTTTAACACTGAGCTCAACATCACAAAAATATTCCTTTAATTGAACAATTTTCCTAGAGGCAAAAACACCAGTTAAAGGATACCTTCCCAATTCTGTAACCCGTTAAGGCCTTACACTTCAAGCACGATCCCCCCAAATTAACATTTAGATAATGGACCAATGTGTAGCCGTTATTAATCTACAACAAAATACATCCATCCACAAAAGAAAACACAACACACAGGCAAATAATAATGACAAAAATCAATAAACCAAAAGTCCATACAAATATAGATCCACGCTCAAACAGCATAAACCAAATAGTAAAATTAATTTGGGTTGTTATTCTAGAACAAAATACAACAGTAAGAAAATCAAGAAAAAAACACATCAAAACAATATCTATACAAATAATGAAGAAACCTATACAAATCCACACACAACCAAACAAAAATTTAATTAGTTAGCCGTTGTTATTCAATGTGTCTCACTCCAGCATATAATAATAGACAAATAGGAACCACCATATATGATCTATAAACATTGAGAACAAAAAATCACAACCCAAAATATAATAAATTGTATACACCACCAACCACACAATTCAAAATATCAAATGCAACACCAAACCCTTGGTTCCGATTTGGCAATACCAATACACAGCAATGTCACATCATCCTTGCAATCATAACAACGACACCAACTTCTCAAAATAATAATAATAATAATAATACATACAAAGGGGGAAAAATAGAAAACAAAATAACAATACAAAATCACATCATCAGAGAAAGTAACAACACACTACGAAAGATGGTTTCCGACGGCAACACACGCAGGTGGTTGGAGGACCTGTGTAATCATACAAAGTCCATGCACATGAATTAGCCACCGATGATATGGCATCCGAGGTCGCTTACGTCCGAATTCCAATACCACACCCCTGGACATACCACTTCCGAATAAGACTGGATGTCACTCAAATTACAGCAAAGCAGCAGCTAGCAGACTGTGCAAAACCACGACACTTCCTTACAACTCTTTTCTTTTTTTCTACATATACTCTAACACAGAAGACTTACCTTTGGAATGAACTTTACATTATACACCATAAACTGACCGCGCACCGTCAAGTTAAGGACAGTTGTGGCTATCGGAAATTAAGAGAGAAATACACTGCTTTAAACTTAATAATCCATTCCATCTTACTCACGGTTTCCAACATGCTTTACTCACTGGAGGGCTTGTAGAGAGAATCCCATCAATAGGTTCAAAACAACAAGATGCCAACCTGAGACGGAGCGCTCACCTGCTCCTATAAAGCCTTGACGTGATTAGCACGCAACGCAAGCATCAAAGGGACAGTCTACTACACATTCATGTCATGTACGCAACTTTGTCCATGTGTCCATGAGCAAAACTCTGTAGACAACTGATCAGATCTGGGCGTTTCTCTCCAGTGTGAATCCTCTTTTGTGTTTCAGATGTGTTAACTGATTACACCTCTTGTCACAATGTGAACACTTGTACGGTCTCTCCAGTGTGAATCGTCTGGTGCAGTATTAATTTTAGAGCTCTAATAAAAGTCTTCTCACACTCAACCACATATACTCTTTCACACCAGTGTGGATCTTCATGTGTTCATTAAGGTTTGCTGATCGGTTGAAACTCTTCCCACACTGAGTGCATGGAATGGTTTCTCTCCAGTGTGGGTCTTCATGTGTTTATTAAGGTCTGATGAGCTGCTGAAACTCATCTCACACTGAAGCTGCGGTCACACTAGAATTTGAGCAGGTGAAATTCTGTTGTACGACGCTGCGAAAAGGGGCGGGATTAAACAAGATGATTAGACATTAAAAAAGTGAGCAATTGGTCCATATTTTTAATTTCTGTCCAGAGAGCTCATGTTTGATATTTGATTGGTCTCACACAGTCAAGTGATGCAATTTCGTAGGTCAGAGTTCACCAAGCTTGAACTTTGCAATACAGGCGAACTGCGAAACTTGATGCACGAACTTGCGTTTCCGGTCTGACGGATTCGCGTGCATATGAATGGAAGTCTATGGGGAGAAAAGTCCAGTGAGACCGCGGCTTAAGTGCAAGTGTATGGTTTCTTTCCAGTGTGGATCCTCATGTGTAGATTAAGGGATGATGATCTGATGAAACTCTTCCCACCTGAGTGCATGTGAATAGTTTCTCTCTAGTGTGGATCCTCATGTGATTATTAATGTGTGATGATTGGCTGAAACTCTTCCCACACTGAGTGCATGTGAAAGGTTTCTCTCCAGTGTGGATCCTCATGTGAATCTTAAGATCGTATTTTCTTCCAACACTCTTTCCACACTGAGTGCAGGTGAAACGAATCTTGTCTGTCCTTTTCAAAAAACCATCAGTCTGTAAATAAGTTTTCTCAATTTTGACATGATGTTCCTCCTCTTTACTCCCCTCATTCTCTTCAATTGGGTCTAAATCAACAACAACAAGAAAAAAAAAACATTAGTCTTCATTAAGTCTTAAAAACTCTCATGAAAAGCTGAAAAGTGAAAGGACACTGGAACATTGGCTACACACACTGTAATTTTGATGCACATTAAATGTAAAAATATCAGATCATATTTTGTTTGGTCCATTAACGTGTACACATTTAAGCAGATTCAATTAAATTCATCTTTACTTATCTAGTGCTTTTACAAAGTAAGTTGTGTCAAAGCCACTTAACAGAAGTTAAATTGTAAATTGAAACTGTCAGTCCAGTTTTCAGAGTTTCTCATAAAAAGTCATTTTGGTCATATTGATAAGACACAGATTTGAAAGCTGTAAATGGCCTGTTTTTATTCTTATATATTCATAATTACAACAAAAAGTTTTTCTAAAATTTGTAAAGCAGACAGGGAATACTTGTTCATTCTGTGCCTGACTGGTAAACATGTCAGAAAAATAGTTCTGGGGTAACAGCTGAACAAACAGCTGAATATTTGCCTCACAGACATGAGATATAGCTGTACAGCATCTGCATAAAGGCTGGAATGTGCACCTGTAATCTTTTGTTCTGTTGGATATTTTCATCTATTCTGATGTGATTTTGAGGCTTAATTTGGCCAAAAATTTCTCTGTGTTTCAGCAAATGGACTGATATTTGGGGACATCTTATTTTAACATATTCTGGGAAAATGCTTTGAAATAATAATAATAAAAAAACTCAATACACTATTGGCAAATTTACTCCCTTTTCGTTATAATCATGGCTGTTTTTTCTCCATTGGCCTCTATTATAACAACATTTTTTTTGATTGCAAAGCCATGACAGCATATAATCATGCATTTATGATCGTTGGTGTATTCTCTGACGACAATCAACATTGTTTATTTGGTCTCCACCCATTGGACTGCAAAAAGGAAATGGGTAAGAGTATAAAGGAAGAGGAGGAGAGTCGAGGAGGGCATCATTATGTGGTGTGTGGAAGAAAGAGAAGTTGACTGAACTGTTGCAGTGCGGAGAAACGAGTAAAGAAACCGGGTCGAGACGAGCAGTGTAAACTTAACGACTGGCTGTTAGAAACAAACTGCGAAAGTACGTATCGAAGCAAATGGAGCAAAGCCCGCTGTTTTGTTACTGAAGTGCCCGTGACGTCTGTGAACGAGTGCGTCACCAAAGACTTCAGTGCAGTGTGTCCTGATCAAAATCACTTGCCGATTTATCTTGCTGACATGGAGTCAGCTGCCGAAAGCCTTCATCCCGCAGTCGACAGTGTCGGAGTTTCCTGTTAGGAACCTGTGGCTGCTACTCACCGGCTGGGTTCGTCGACGCGCTCAACGTTCACATGCACACCTCCACATTCGCCATTCCCCTCTCATTTCCCTTGACCCCTCCGCTCCGTGGTAAGAAGCAAAAGTTTTTGTTTTCTTTGCCCAAATTCTCTTTTTATTTCTCTTGTTATGTTTTCTCCCCCGTACTATTATTATCAGTATTATTTTTCCCCATTTTGAAATCTGACGAATCTGCTGGCCTTAAATAATTTGGATTTTTTTGTGCTGAGGGTTTTGTGTTTCATTGTGATTATTGTTATATTGTTTGTTTTGGACTTCCGGTTGGAGCGGCGCCATGTAAAGACGCAAACTGTTGAGGTCCTCACATGAAACTTAAAATTTCGTTTAATATTGCTCTTATCCTAAATACTATTACCTTAAACCTACCTATACTGGAAATAAGCATTTAAGTGTTGGAGTCTAGCTGTTCTGAGCGTAATTCAACTTGAATCTGGATGAATTAAGGCCGAAGCAACCATAGGGAGGCGGAATCCGCTTCTAGCCTCCATGCTAATGCTAACCCCGAAGTGCAAGCTGCATCCAAGAAAGAGACCGCTCCGGCGAGTGATGACAGTGCAGTGCTTCAAGCTATTGATGCACTAGAGGGCGATTTGATTGCTAAAATTGAAGAAAAGGCCGTTGCACAGTCAAATGAACTTTGCAATCAAATTGACCAGCTTCAGACAGAGTTACGCAATGCTGTAGAGCACATTAACGCCAGAGTGGGAGCAGCGGAAGAGCGAGTATCTGGTCTGGAGTCTGTGTTGGGTGGACACTCCGACTCTCTTACTACTCTGGCAAAAGAGTTTAGTATCGTGAAAAAGGAGCTGGCTCTGCTGAGAGACCGAAGCGAGGATCTTGAGAAAATCTCTGCAATACAGGAGTTAAAAAAAGGACGGGAGCACGACAGACGTGTGATGGAATTTGTAGCCGGCCTCCTAAAAGATACCATTGAACCTCGAGAAGACTCCACTTCTGGAACGGGCACACTGCACTCTACACAGCAAACCAGTGGACGACAAGGAACCACCACGCGCCTTCATGATTAAATGCCACTACTTTTCCAAAAAAAGAGGATATTTTGGAGAAAGCCATTGAAATGAAGGCAATCACGACAGTACACTGGGCTGTCAAAGACAATACAAATGTTAATGTCACTCTCCGGTTAACTTTTAAATTTCCACTACAGCACATGTTCATTGTTGTTATTTCTAGTTCTCAAGTATATTTTGTCAATAATGGGGTAGCTTTGTAGTAAAACATCCAGAGCTGTACAAATTGTTTAGTTTTATACGTGAGGTCCCACATGGTAAGCTAGCTAAGAGTGAGAGTAGCTGGAAGTGTGGGCAAGTTTACACGCAATGTTTCAATATTGTGTTGTTTCGTGTCTAAAAGTGTATGTGTGATCAACCCTTTTTTCTTTCCTCTCTCTCCCCCACAAATCCCACAGATACCTTTCGGATGCTTCTGATAAATATTTTCAACAGCCCTCCATAAAATGGGTGGAGTAAAGACAAACTTTACCAGTTGGAATGTGCGGGGGCTAAATCACCCAGTAAAACGAAACAAGGTGTTCGCATATCTTAAGTTAAAATCTGATATTGTATATTTACAGGAAACTCATCTGTTGAAAAAACTTCTAAACTTAACTAGGTAACTTAACTAAACTAACTTAAAATTCTAACTTCAATAGCAAAAGTAGGGGCGTTGCTGTACTTATATAAGAATGTACAGTTTTTTTGGAGTCAAATGTGTTGGATAAAAATGGCAGATACGTAATAATCCAAGGTAAACTTTTAACATGTCTGTGGTCCTGGCCAATGTGTATGCCAGGGCTCGAAATGAACCTTTTGCTTGGTAGCACTGGTGCTCCTAACTTGAAATATTTAGGCGCACCATCCAAAATTTAGTTGCACCCACCAATTATGAGCACCGTTACTACAACGTTTTATATTAGCATATTTATTGCATTTGAAATCAACACTAATCAAAACGAGCAAAAAAATTAATAAAAATAATATTAATAAAAATATTAATAAATATATATATATATATATATATATATATATATATATATATATATAATATATATATATATATATATATATATGCTTGCGTGAGGTAAATATGTCTCAACGAAATCCCGTATCACAAGTAAATACATTTTATAACATTTTATAACCCTGCGCGCACTGCTTGACATGAATGAATCTGTTAATGATACGTTAACTGTGCCGTGTTCTCACGCGTGGTGTCTGATATTGCACAGATGCTTTTGACATATACCTTATTATTTGTATACGTCATTTTAATAGCAATGCCGGTCTTTTCATGAGCTGCAATACTAGTTTAACTTTAGTCAGTGCAAGCCCTTTTGCGATGGTGTACGTGGTGTTACATTATACATATAGCTGCCACTTGCACGGCTGACAGCGTCTGGCGATTAAATGAAGAATTAACAGAACCTCTCACGCTTAAAATGTGTAGATGAGGCAAACAGTTACCTAAAAATTCCGTCCCACAGACTTTACAGTGAATGCTTTAGTTATTTTCATAGGCGGACTTGAAGCCAATGGAAGTCTTTTATCCACGTTTGAAAAATGTAGATGGTGTATTAACATTCACCACCTGATTAGTAATCAGATGTGCCATTGTTTGTAGCTTTAGGTGGTTTCGAAAACAAAATCTGTCAGTGTTGTTTTCATCTTTAGCGCTTTACATTTTCGTGGTTGTAGCTCTCCTGTCATCTGAAGGCAGAAGGCATTGACTGAGTGATTGACAGCTGATTTTAACCAATCCATTTGCGTTCAGTGCTAGAGCCATGAGCCAATAAGAAGAGCGCGAAGGCGGGGCAAGCATTGCGGGCTTTGTTTACTGCAGCAAGTTGACATGACAACAGTTTTAAACTTATTACTAACTTTATTACTGAGCGCTGCGTTTCAAGTGCAAAGATGCATCTTGCGTGAATGTGCCCTAAATCTGCACATGCGGTGAACATTTAGCAGTGAAAACTGGACGCATGCAACAATTTTATGCACTCGCACAAATGCTCCCAAATATATTTTGAGGTCGCATAGATAAAATTTGGTCGCAATTTCGAGCTCTGTATGCTCCTAATTAGGACAATGTACCATTTTTCAGTGATTTATTTTCAATTTTGCCTAGTCTTGACACACACAATTTAATTTAGGAGGCGATTTAAATTGTTTTGCACCAAATTTGGGACCACTCTAGCTTTTTGAGTAATACATTAAGTCAGTCAGCACAATGTATCAACTCCTTCCTTTAGACATATGGTGCAAGTGACCCCTGGCGATTTAAATATCCATCTTCAATGCAACTTTCCTTCTATTCACCTGTGCATCAAACCTACTCCAGGATGGACTAGTTTTCCACTGGACAAGCAGTTACTTCCCTTAATGTCAGAAGTGGAGTGTGGTAGTATTGTTATTTCAGACCATTGTCCAGTCTCACTAAAGCTATGTTTTCCAGGCAATGTAATCCCCCAACGTACATGGTGGTTTAACTCAAGACTCTTGGCAGACGACGATTTTGTAAAAATTTATTGATGCTCAAATTGATTTCCTCCTTGAGACAAACGAATCCCCAGAGATAAGTTATAGCATCCTATGGGACACTCTGAAAGCAAGAGGACAGATTATTCCATATCAAGCTAGTGCAAATAAAAGAAAGTCAAAACGGCTTACAGAGATTATGAATAAATAAATACAATTGATCAGCTACACTCAACATCACCTTCTGAAGAGCTCCATAAGAAAAGACTTCTTCTGCAAGTGGAAAATGACTCCTTGACAAGTGAAAATGCAGAGGATCTCCACATAAGATCACGCCAGATTCATTATGAACATGGTGAACGAGCTGGCAGGTTATTGTGTTACCAACTGAAACAATCCTCAGCAGCTGGTTTAATAGCAGCAGTTAGCAAGGATGATGGCAGTATTATTACTGATCAACAGGGAATTAATGATCAATTTAAAAACTTCTATAAAACTCTTTACAGCTCTGAGGTTAACAAAATTGAACGTATTGAGAGCTTTTTTAATTATTTAGCATTACCATTCCTCTGTGATTCAGATCAGTTGGCATTAGAAGGAAATATAACACCTTCTGAAATTGAAAATGCAATCAAAAAATTGAAAACCGGAAAAGCACCAGGCCCTGATGGCTTCCCGGCCGAGTTTTATAAGAAGTTTTCTGCCAAGCTAATCTCCCTGTTGTGCAAGGTATTTGCTGAAGCTCTTGTCTCAGAATCACTCCCCGCCCCCCATGACATCGGCTGTTATAACAGTACTTCTTTAAAAGGATAAGGATCCACTTAAATGTGAATCTTATTGCCCAATCAGCTTACTCTGCTGTGATTATAAGATCCTGGCTAAAGTACTGGCAATCAGAGTGGAGTCAGTCATGAGAAAGATAATTCACCCAGATCAAACTGGTTTTATTGTTGGGAGACAGTTATCTTACAACCTTTTTCGCTTATTTAATATTATTTATTCACCTAAAAATAATACCAATCCAGAGGTCTAATTTCTTTAGATGCCCATAAGGCATTTGATAGAATAGAGTATATCTATTTATTTACAGCGATTAAAACATTTGGTTTTGGCCCTTGATTCTGTTCCTGGGTTAAAATTTTACATTCCAGGCCCCAAGCATCCATTCAAACAAATAACAAAATTTCTAAATGCTTTCCACTCTCTAGGAGAACGAGACAGGGCTGCCCTCTGTCCCCTCTGCTCTTTGACATTGCCATTAAACCTCTTGCAACCGTATTAAGGAACTCAGATTGCTTGCAAGGAATTTTCAGAAAGGGACAAGAACATAAGCTCCTGCTATATGCGGATGATCTTCTTTTTCTGTCAAATCCAGATACATGTATTTAAAAAGCTCTTACAATAAGTTCAGAATTTGGAAATGTTTCTGGATACAAAGTCAATCTAGCAAAGAGTCTCCTTTTCCCTATCAATGATAGAGCACAGCAAATGTCCTTCCAATCCTTTCCATTTTCAGTAAGTCCTGATAAATTTGTATATCTGGGTGTGAGTGTGACACGCAAATATAAGGATTTGTTCAATAATAATAATTTTAAAACGACATAAGACAAAGCCAATCGAGACATCATGCGGTGGTCAACCCTTCCTTTATCTTTGGCTGGGAAGATCAATTCCATTAAAATGACAATACTACCAAGATTTCTGTTTCTATTTCAGACCGTGCCTGTTTTTATTTCCAAGTCATTTTTTCAAGGAGTTGAATAATTGTGTTTCTACATTTCTCTGTGATAAGAAAATTCCTCGCACAAGAAAGGAATTTTTGGAAAGAAAGAAGGAAGAGGGTGGATTGGCAATGCCAAATTTCCTATACTATTATTGGGCGGCCAATTTACACAAACTGATATTCTGGTTTTCCAACATCTGTAATGATGAGGCCCCACTTTGGTTACTGATGGAACAGCACACATCTAATCCAGTGTCTTTACGCTCACTACTTTGTGCTTCGATTCCAGTGAGTAAACAATATTCTACGAATAACCCAGTTATTAATGGATTACTCAGACTATGGTCACAACTCAGATTTCACTTCAATAATAAACAAGCATTGCCTTCTGCTCCCATTTTTGTTAAATCTGTTATTCCCTCCCTCTCTTATAGATTCATAATTCCAATTATGGTCTAGGAAGGGAGTTAACTGTGTTGAGGACCTCTTTAAAGATGGCATATTTATCTCATTTCAACAGTTAAGAACAGACTTTGAGATTCCCCAGTCTAACTTTTTTAGGTGCCTTCAAGTCCGTAGTTTCATTAAAAAACACTTCCCTCCTTCACTGAACCAACCAGAAGCATGCTGGATAGATGAATTGGTAAATATGGACCCATATCAAAGGGGTATGATGTCCAAGTTATATGAAGAGATCCAAAGAACAGCCTCCCCTTCCCTAAATCGTATAAAGCAAAAATGGGAAGACGAACTGGGACTAGAAATATCAGATACAGCCTGGCAATATGCTATAGAACTGGTACACTCATCTTCTGTATGTATTAGACATGGTCTTCTTCAATTTATGGTGCTTCATAGGTTTCACCTATCTAGGAGCAAGCTGGCAAAAATGTATCCACGGTCAGATTCATCTTGCCCCAGATGTGGTTTGAAGCCAGCAGATCTGAGTCATATGTTCTGAGGATGCCCTAGATTACATACATTTTGGACCGATATTTCTAGATCAGTTTCATCTATATGTAATAAAGATTCTTCTCAGGTATATATCTGAATGAGGATCAAATGACTGAGTTGGTCTTTGAGAATGAAAATTAACCTGTTTGTTCCTGCAGATCTTCCTGTTTGACTGTGAATGTTTCTTCAATCTTCACATCTTCACTCTCCTCTTTAATAAACGCCATCTTCATAACAGTGTGGAGATCAGTCGCTTCAGCAGGAGTTTTTCTCTGTGTTTGGACACTTTATCCTGTTTAAAATGAACAAAACAATAAAAATGTTCAGTTTAAAATAAATAAAACAATGAACAGAAACAAAATAACTTCTCTTCAACACTTGCTTCAACAGTTTCTTTATGTGAGACTCATTAACAAAAAGAAATCAGGTAAAAGAGTAAGTCTGAGCAAGAAACAATATCCACAAATGAGCTGATTAAAACTAGTACTCCATTTCTTATATATAGTGATGTATACTTAGAATGGAATGACATTATGCTATTTAATAAACTAAACCTTCATTAAAACACTTATCACACACATTTCTGTTACTGTTTTCAAACTTTATGTTCTTAATTGTTTTGTTTGTTTTATTTACTTTATAGTCTGCTTACAGCAACGTTGTAGCACTTTTTTTGCACAAGACAAATTTCCTCTCAGGGACAAATAAAGTTTATCCTATATTTATTCAAACAATAGCCCTTATTACTGTGAGTAAAATAATACTACGTTGTATAAAGGGTTAAAATAGCATTTTCAACAGCAGGTACATTAACATTGAATGAAAAACCTGAAACTTTAAGCAAAGCAATCGGTTTATATGTAAAAGCTTTAAAACAAACCTTTTTCCAGTTGAATCGCAGCGCGGGGGTGGCGCAGCCTTATGACGTCACATGCCACGCCAAAATAAAAGTCTTTTTTTGTTTAGCTTTTTTTTGGCCACTTACTCTAGTCATTGACTTATTGATACATTTCGCCCTCGTTTTCCACCTCTCTCTCTCTCACACACACTAATCAAAACCTTTAAACATTTTTAAGACAAATTTGAAAAACTTTTTTAATCCACTTTATGATGACTTGTTTGTCTAAAACACATTACTTCCTATTAATATCTGAGTCCAAAATCTCATCCTCGTAATTATGACATATTCCTTTCTATTTTTACAACTTATCTAGGTTTTTTTTTATCTGTATTCCATGTTTCCTGACATTCTTTAGCAACATCTTCTGTAATAATATTTAACTTCCCCTTTAATGCTTCTGTAAGTAAAGGTAAAGTTCACATAAAAATTACAATTCTGTCATTTACTCATCCTCTACTTGTTCCAAACCTGTTTAAGTTTCTTCTGCTGAATGCAAATGAAGATACTGAAGAATACAGGGGCAAAAAACAGCCACTGTATGGTTTAACGGTTCCAGGGCTGGACTGGGACAAAGAAAATCAGCCCAGAGCAAACAATGAAAATGCTACTCATCTGTCCATGCCCTTAAATATGTTTACAACTCCTATTCTGTAAAAGCACTAAAGCCACACACACAAGTCTTCACACACGTAATCAACATTTTGTCTGTAAAGTGATTCTTTTCAATGTACACACCAGTTTCTCTTTTCTTTCAGACTTCACCTCATAACCCTCTGGCTAAAATGTCACACTCTATTGGTGCATGTAAATATGCTGCTTTTACATCCATCTGGCGAACAATCAGATTTTCTTATACAGCTATTTGCATTTACACTCTTACACTAGCATACCTGTCAACATTGGGGTGTGAAAATAAGGGATATGCCCACCATAATAAGGGATTACTCCGACCCCCCTTAAAAAATCCCCAAATTACTAAATATGTTCTTCATTGTAAATAAACAGTTAAATGGTCAGTAATATGTTTTATTATTATTATTTACAAAAGCAAAAATAAATAGTGTACATTAGCAGCAAATACATTAGCAAACAGTTCAGCTTATTAAAATGAATAGCTATTATAATTAAATAAAATCAAGCTCTCAAATCTCATTAGCCGTTTCTTCACTGTATAACTGACACATTCTGATTAAAGAGCAACGAATGAATCTCTTATTTATTCAGATTTTTTTCGTTTGATTGCATTAAATAACAGGTGTCACTTTAAAAATGCACACATCTAACGTTATAAAGAAAGCATTCGATTGCTTTCCTAACCTTTTATGCTCATTAAATTAGTTGTGTTTAAAAAAAGACCCCACCAAGATCTACATCTTCAGATATTATTATTATTAATTATGTGTATATGTCTGTTTAAACACGCACCCAAAATCCAGCCTCCGCTTCAAATCGCGTGTACAGAATCCGTTTGGGAAACAGCCTCTATTTATTACTATGGAGCGCGTCAGCCGACAGTCATGCACCGATATATGACTGTTTTGAGGATTGCATATGAAGGGGAGACGGCACCTGTAATAAAAGGAAAGGGAATCCCACCATTTTTATATTTATTTCAAAGTGTTTTCATGCCTAAAAAAAGCGAAAGCACAGAACAGACTCACATTTAAGAGCAAGGGGCGGCCCCTTGTTGTTCGGAGGTATGGGTTGCGTATAGGGAGGCTCTGCTCTTTAATGTTTATTTGCCATACTTCAGTGAAAGATAAAAAATAAGGGAGAAATGCAGGAAAATACCTTTACGGGATGATAGCGGGATAGTACTGTACAATATGGAAGAATCCTGGGAAAAACGGGAGGGTTGACAGGTATGCCGATGCATCCGAACAAAGATCACAAATTTGTTTTATAAAATGACTACAATAATTACTCAACAGCCAATCAGTCCACTCTTTTACTGCATATTGAACAAGAGACACTGTCCATTCACTTAGTTGTTCTCACAGAATAAAGTTTATGCAATTGATTAACAGACCAGTGTGAAGCACAATCTAACATGCTTTATTCTTTGAAAACCACCAACTGTATGTACAGTGTCTTGTTTGATTTACCGCTGCTTCCACAAAACTAAACAATTACACACAAAACAGTGTTTCGTGCTGTAATAACCTTTGTTTAAACATACAGTTTGAGGAATTAAAATAGATAAATGTGCATATTTATTTCTGCCTGTCCATATTTGACAATTACAAACGCTGGTGTATCAGAACTTTTCAATCAAAATAATATGTCATAAGCTATTCTAAAGTAATGCATATACTAACACTTAATAAATCAAGAATCAATCAAAAACATGACAGTTGTTCAAAATGCTAGGAAAGATCATTTTCACCCACACATTTGTTGCTAAAAGACATTATCGTTACTCATGTATTCCTGATCTATCTTAATCACCACCCTGTTCTGCTACTTCTAACACCGGCCTGTTCTCTTTGACAGATCCCCAAACTGTCCGCAACGGTGTACAAGCTAGATCCATCGACTGAAACAGTCTGCATCAATAACATGGACTGCGAGGTCACAACCTGCTACATCGCAGACATGACGGAAACCACACAGCTGTCTTTGTGGGACTCACAAGTTGATTTGGTGCGCACTGACCAGTCATACTGTTTTACTGACCTCGCCACAAGAATGTTTCAGAGCAAAAAACACCTTACAACAACACGCAACACCACCATCAATGAACTGCAAACAGCTATTCCGTACAGTCTGCCCAGCACCAGCAGTGCAGAAACTGAGGAGCTCCACCACTTGACCGCCCCTCTGGAGAGTGCTAAAATCAAATTGATCAAACAATGTCCAAAATACCTGAGTGCTCAGCCTAACTTCAACCCAAAAGATCAATTCCACAGATGTCACACCTGCAAATTCCTCTGCAGAACAAACAAATACTCGACCAAATCCAGTGGACAGCTCACGTTCACAATAAATAACGTTGAGGTGGACATGAGCATCGGCAACATCACCCTCAGCAAATTTGTCACAGCAGACCACAATATAACTTCACTGGACGCCCAAGACATAGAGGAACTCCTAATGTCATACGACAATATGGATGTTACTTATACCTCTGACCACCACATCACATCACTCTAGAAATGTGCTACCCCCTCACCACAGCCTATGCTCGCCAACCAGACTGCCAAGACCTCCAGCGCCAGTTTGCAACAACAACCAGACCCCTGTGCTGAAAGCACTGTACCTGAAGCACAACACACGAGCCACCCCGAGAAACGCAAGACTGAGACAGCCTGTGCCACACCCTCCAAAAAACCCAAAGGAAAAAGCAAAGTCACAGCATCTACCAGAAATGTGCCCACAGACGATCTGGCGTTAGAGGAAAGTGCACATCTGTTTGACTAAGCTCGCAAAACCACACACCATCCACCATACCGTTAACACAAGCACACAAATAACTACACCAAATTACAGACAAAATCAACAGGAGGCAACCATGTCACAAACAAACACCATGCAACACACAAACACTGTCTTGCAAATCTCCAAACTTATAACGTGACATTTTCACATACAACAAACACTTGATTTATTTATTATTTTTTTATATCAAATGGCTTGTAACATGTTCCTCTCTACCGATTGAGATTTCTTTTCTTTCTTGACAGCTCCATGTTCCAATTCAGGTAACATTTCATATGACATTATTCACATAAACCAAATTTTTTTTTATTCATAAACAAATTACTTGTTCAAGATTGTATTTACTGTTTGGCAGTTTTCTTCTGTTCAAGTGTCTATACTGGATCCAAAAAAAAAAAAAAAACCATACATTATAAAAAACATATAATGTAAAATGTCTTTTTTTTGACACAACATTGCTTTTCATAAATGTATGCTTCTATTTACCAAGAATGCTTCTTTATTGCTCCATAATTGTTCTAAAGCGTGTTCCAATAAAACCCGAGAAATCACTTAAAGTTTTGCTTGCAGTGTCCACATTCCATCCCCACTGTTACGTGTTTATATTATTAAGATATTAAATGGATGAAACGTAACAGTGAGTCTGTTATGCCGCTGGATGAAAAATGAGAAGACAACAACTGCTGGGTAAATGAACAAAAAGTAAGTATTTATTAAACAGAATGTTAAACAATGAATATAGGAAATTAGATGTGAATGTACTTTTAAATAACTGAAACAAAACAGGAGTATTGCCAAAACAAAGAAATAATTAGAACAAAACGATCTAACTAAACCCCAACCCACTAGACTAACTGAACAAAGAAAAATGCAGAAACAAAACCGTAATCTTCAGCACGCTGCTTAACTAAACTTCATAACTGCACAAAAACATAATTACACATGTGGCAACAACTCCATAACCTGACTAACAGACAAACACTAGCTGCTCAAGATTACTGAATCTCTCATTAAGTACAAACTGTTAGCCATTAGCAAAACAAGATCTGATATAATCAAATTCTCATAAAGATAGATCAACTTCTCAATAGATATTAAACTGAGCTGCACAACTTAACTAATAAATCGATCACTCGAGAGAAATACACACAGCAGCAACAACAACAATAATAATAATAATAACTTAACTAAACAAACACAAGTGAACTGGCCGGCCGACACAAGGTGAGGAGTTTGGCTGTGAGCCAAGCGCTCCTCAAGAACAGCGCAAGCGCACGGCTTTTATACCCGTCGGACCAGCTCCCGATTGGTGCGTCGATTGCGTCATTGTTGTGATTGACAGCTGGTTTCAACCAATGTTCGCACACCTAAAACAGGACAGAAAAGACACGGAAGAGAGAGAAGAGAACCCAAAACAGAAAACAACCTACAAAACACCACAAAACATACATGAAACGTAACACCCACGAATGACATCTATTGATTATCTGACATGTTTTGACAGCCTTAAACATGTGAAACTCAAAAGTTGATTTGGTTCACACCGACCAGCCATAATGCTTCACTGACCTCTCCACAGGAATTTTCCAAGGCAAAAAACACCTCATGACAACACAGAACACCTGCAATTAAGCTGCATCTTAAATGTCCTACCACTGCTTACCAAATCTCATGTGATCCACTGACATGAATAAACTACACACACTTGTCTGTAGATTTGAACATTTTTCTTATTCTCTACCTATAAAGGTGTCTTCTTCTTCTACTAATTTTAACAATCAATTATACAAACATACTCCAATTTGACTAAAACAGAACAGTAATCTTATGCATCGTTATGACATTTACATATTACATAACTGTAAAAGCTGTCATCATTTACAGTCTGAATGTTTTGAACTATTGAACTGAACACTAACTCAATCAGACAAGCCTACATATTTTTATGGTCTTTTTTTTTTTTTTTTACCATATTGCATATTCATGACTTTATAACAAGTGAACTTAAATTAGTGAGCACATGTGGCATATCAATATAAAGAACCATGCAAAATTTTGTGGAGATCGGGCTATAGGTGGCGCTAAAATAGAAGAAATGGTCTTAAAAACATGCTAAATGGCTTAAAAATGCAGTAAATGTGCTTCATTTTCACACTTTTTTGGTGGTGCACACTTTTTTTGTGCTTTGGCACAAAACCCACCGCTGTCACTCAAACCATTCATTAGTTATTCACCATTATTTCAAAAACTACTTCTGGGAACTAGTCTCTGTTTTTCTTAATAAAACCAGTGTTGTACAAATGTCTGGACTGCCTAGATCAATAATTATGAAGGACCACTAGGGGGCAGTGCTCCGAAACGCTGCAGATAACCTCAGACCATAGTTGTCATAACACACCAAGTTTAGTGTGAATGCGCCAAAGCGTTACGGAGATATCGATTCAAGTCAATTTTCGCAAGCTCTACGTTAGATTTGTTCGCAAGTTAAACAAAAACGGTTGGTCGAATCAAATTGATTTCCATAACTTGGTCAGCCTGGTCTGTAGATCAGGTGATTCAATTTTGGTGAATATTGGATAAACGGCCTGGGACAAGTTTGATCAAACAGGTTTTGCAAAAAATTCTAAATAGCGAAAAGATTTTCATGACAAAAAATGACGTCATAGGGTAAAACGATAAACATAAGTGAAAATTTGGACAAGTGGTGGCGCTAGAGAGTTTGAGTTAGAGACTTCAGGTTTGCTGTGGTTCATGTTGACACTGCCCTCTATCATTGTGTCAAATTATACAACTTTCCAGTGCAAGGTTATATGGGCTGCCGTTCAAATCCGGCGGAAGAAGAAGAAGCGTAAGAATAATAATAATAATAATAGGAACACTAACGGAAGCAATAGGTGCCTTCGCAGCATTGCTGCTTGGCCCCTAATAATACAAAATATACATTTCCTTTAATTATAATTGTTTTTAACCATTTATATATGTATGGTACTAAAATACTGCAATAAAAACTGTTGTAAAATATAGTTTTTTGTTGTTTGCATGCTTGCGTGTTTTTTGGGGGGAGTGGGGTATTATAAATAAATTATAAATATGTCTGAAAAAATGTATTGTGTTTATTTGCATACTCATTTATAATAAACTACTATTTTTGCTATTTAATGGGCACTTAATGTGTCATTGAACTTTGATTGCATTTGTACACCTACAGAATGCATGTTTATTTACAGGAAATGCAGAACTATGTATGTTTTTAAACATGAAACTTTTTTATTATTTTATTGTTCATTTCAAATGTAGTATACAGCCTATGATCTGGACTCACTGTGATAATTTTGCACATCAGGTTACCCCCACACAAAAAAAACTGAACATACATTTTGTATTTTTGATAAAACATAATATTTAACACATTAAGTTTATAAGGTTATTATAATCTACCTTCAGCCGGAAGATTACTAAATAAAGACCACAAGTGTGAGACAGACTGACACGCAGATAGACTACACTGTTAAAAATTGTCCTGTTAAAAAACGGTAAGTTACTGGCAGCTGCAGTTGCCAGCAATGTACTGTTATTTTACAGTATGTTGCTGTAAAAATACATGGACTACATTGATATACACAATACTCAAGTGAACTCATTTTGTTCATTGAAAGTGACTGCCTCAAATTGGCCAACTGCCGTATGAGTTTATGAAGTAATGTGCTATATATGCTTAGAAACATACTTATAATGCTAAATTATTTTAGTTAATTTGAAAAGTTCCTTTTAACCCAAATGTCTTAAATTTCACAGCAGCACACATACATGTAAAGCTGGAATAAACACAGAGAGATTCTTACTGCATCAGCAACTAAACAGTCACTGTCTTTAAGTAAAGAAACATGCAGAATAACATCAGCGTTTCATTGTTCATCTTTGACTCAAACACTGGCTCTACTCTCCTCCACAACGGTGACACACAGAATAAATTTGCTTCAGGTTTTATAGTAAAATACTGTTTTTTCCTTGATTTAACGGTAAACTACTGGCAGCTGTGGTTGCCAGCAATCTACTGTTTTTTACAGTCTACTTCCGTAGTTTAAAATAACATCATATTACTGTTAAAATACATTTTTACACTGTGTTTTTACCTCTCACACCTTTAACCCTTTAAACCCCAGAGCAAATACCTCAGTTTTAATCGAACACTTCCAAGTGTCCACACTACTGAGTGTTCAAGAAACATGGAGCAAAGCTGAAGTAAATGAACTAATTAAATGACTAATTAAATGATAATTGAGGATTAGCGATGAACAAATGAAGAAATACTGAAGGGAAAAAACAAGAACAGAACATAAAGTAACAAAAAAATGAAACTTCAGTCACAGCTTTATAATGAAATAACCTGAAGGTCAACAAATGATTAAATCATTAAAATGATCAGCAGATGATTAAACAACTCCACAAACATCATCAGCAGCTACACTTATTACTAAAACATTTATTTTTGTATAACATCTACTAAAGTTCTTCTTGAGAGAAAGGTTAACATTTTACGTCACCATCATGGAGAACAGAGTTTGCTTTAGTTGGGCTCTGAGCCCTGACATTTTTAACACTAATTTATTTTGGCAGCTGCAATTGTTAAGAACTTTGTTTAAAAAGCTCTTTTGATAAGGCAAACAAGCCAAAAAATTTTGTAAGATCTGTGATGTTCATATTGGTTTTAATAAGGCAGAACCTGTTTTTACTTAAAATAATTTAGTACTCTTATCCAATGTTTAATTTATTGTTAAATGTAATATATATGGATGTATGTGGCATTGAATTCTGGAAGTTTTTAAGATTATCTTGGACTAAAACACTTTGCTCCATGGTGTAAGTTGCACTCAAAGAGACATCAATAATCAGCGTATGAACCTCAACAACGGTGACAACTAACAAAATTAACAGTTTAACTCACAAACATCACTAACTGGCTACTGAAAGTCTAAACATAAACAACAGCAGAATCAAACGCAAATAAAGAAAACTGTAAGACCATTATACTACATCATTTATTCATGCCCCAATGCATGCTGGGATATTTGTACTGTGCCACACCCAGCATGCATTGCGGCATGAAACATTTTAATTGTTACCATTGTTAAAGGTACAAGGTCTGATTCATGAGGTCTGAGTGTGACTTTGTCTTAACTGAACTGTTTTTGTCTGTTATTTCTTAACTCTGTAAAAGAATTCAGTATTTTTCCTGTTTCCACTTCTCATTAATAAATTAATATCTGCACCAAGCATAAAAACTATTGCATGAGGCCCATCATCCAGACCTTTATCAAAACATTTAGCAGAACAAAATTCAGACAACTAGACTTATCTACCTATCAGCTTCCCAGCTTTATTGCTATAATAAAAGTGTTTAACAAACTTTGTGTTACAGCAGCAGGAGAGGCTAACTTTACAAATTCAAGGGTGAAGAGCCCAACTAAACCAGCTCCTCACTCCATTACGGTGACACACATAAAAAAACAAAACGCCTGAATTTCTGTTGGTTCTCAATAAGAATGGTATGAAGTCAAAGCGGTCAGTAATAAGTGTGTCTGCTGTTGTTTGTGTTGTTTAATGATCCTCTGCTGAGACTGAAGGTGTTTTATTTTACTTGATTTTATTTCATGTTGTAACTGACGTCACTCTTTGTGTTTCTTGTTTCTCTTTCCTTCAGTGATTGTGATCATTACAGCAGGTGTTCATCAATGTCTGAATTCACTCATTAGTGTTCATTAACTCTGTCAGGTGAACTATAATAGTGAACTAGTGTATGGAATAGTGAACAAGGGCACAAAGTGGGATTTCAAACACAGACTTGAAAACGTTGAATCTGCTCACAGTTTTCTGCTGTTGGTTACTTTCTCGAAAACAGAAATATTACCCAGAATGCGCTGTTTTTAACAGCATATTACTGTTTTACTGAAAAAAACATTATTTTACTGTTGAATCTGACCGTTTTTTAACAGCAATTTTTTACAGTGTACTGTGTACTTACAATGAAAATACACTAAATCTGCCCTCTTAAAATACAGTGAGGAACCATTGTTGATACTCAGGAACTACCGTGTACTTACAATGAAAATACACTAAATCTGCCCTCTTAAAATACAGTGCACAACTTGAAATAATTTGATACTAAACTGAAAAAACAGGAAATATACATTTTAATACATAGAATTTACATGTTAAATTTACAAAGATGACAAAAAATCACATTCATTTGTTATAGATAAGAAATGATAAAGCACTCTGGATCTACATATATTTACCCAATTTCTTAGTAGTACAACGTTTTATGTTCTTTATGGTTGCAAATTAATGGATTTTGAAATGTTTCCTAATGTCATGAAACAGTTGAGCAAGTACTCCTTCTTTGTTTTGTTTGCCTAACCATTGATACCACTGAATACATTTCAAATGTTCTTTCAAGAGCTGTTTGCTTTTGTTGCCTCTTTGCTTGTTAACCTGTGACTTGATACTTTGCCGTGCACGTTCTATGTGCTGTGTATGGCAACCAGTGTTTGGATTAACAAAGTTTTCTGAATAGTTCACAGTAAAATGCCTGTATCCATGTCTACGAAGAGCCTGAGCATATGCTCTCCAACAGTCACTGAAAATGGTGCACTATCTTTAAAACTGGCAAACGTCTGTGGCCCTTGATTTCCAGCATTCCAAACACCCAGCTGTTTCTTCTCCAAGAACGAAAACGGCCATGGTTACACTAAAAACAAAAAAATATATATTTTTAGATTATAGGGCAAACAGGAATCATGTTAAATTTAATACATTGTAAGACCTTTTTAAGACTCTTTTCATACATTTTAAGACCTCGTCACCACTTATTACTAATTGTTTAAAAGCACATCTAACAATCTTGTGACAACTTATCAATTCAACATATTTCAAAAGGTTAGGAAACGAAGCATAAGATAATTATTTGAGTTACTTCCCCTTTGCCAATTTAATTTAGGCAAACTTTTTAGCTTATTAAAAATACATGTATAATGAAAATACAATACATTGGAACGCAACATTCAAAACCTATTAATACTTTAAGGGCTTTAATTTTATCTAAATTGTTGTTAATACTTTTTAAGAATTCAGACATCCTGAATTAAGATGACTTCGTCATTTAATATTGATGAAGCCAAATATCAAGTATTTAATTAACTTATAAAACAGTGAAATCATTTGTTTATTATATATACAGTTAAAGTCAGAATTATTAGCCCCCTTTGATTTTTTTTTTCTTCCTTTTTTAAATATATCCCAAATGATGTTTAACAGAGCAAGGACATTTTCACAGTATGTCTTATAATATTTTTTCTTCTTATTTGTTTTATTTCAGCTAGAATAAAAGCAGTTTTAATTTTTTTATGAGCCATTTTAAGGTCTAAATTATTAGCCCCTTTAAGCTATTTTTTTTCGACAGTCTTTAGAACAAACCATCGTTATACAATAACTTGCATAATTACCCTAACTTGCCTAGTTAACCTGGTTAAACCTTTAAATGTCACTTTAAGCTTCATAGAAGTGTCTTGAAAAAATATCTAGTAAAATATTATTTACTGTCATCATGGCAAAGATAAAATAAATCAGTTATTAGAAATGAGTTATTAAAACTATTATGATTAGAAATGTGTTGAAATGATCTGCTCTCCGTTAAACAGAAATTGGGAAAAAAAATAAACAGGGGGGCTAATAATTCTGACTTCAACTGTATATATAAATATATATATATATATATATATATATATATATATATATATATATATATATATATATATATATATATATATATACACACAACAGTTCTGTCTGGTTCTTGAATCTGATTGGCTGATAGCCGTGCAATATTCTGCAATAACAGCATTTGTACAGCCTCCTCACTCTACTGTATTACTCCGCCCACATACAGTGACAAGAGGACACTTTATACACAGCAAAATCCTCAGAGCAAAATTTACTCAGTTCAGAGAACATTTGGTCCCTCTCTAAATTGAGTAAAATTTACTCAGCAGCAGAGTTAAAGTTAATGAGACGATGATGGGGTTAATTAAGTGATGATTGAGCACTGATGATGAACACCTGCTGCTAATAAGCAGAAACAGAAGAGAAGCAGCAGCAGCTTTGCTCATTGATTACCTGATTGACTTTATCTCTGTCAGATGTTCACAGAAGTCCATGTGAGATTTATTGAGAATTAACTGTTTTAGGTATTTACATTTAAAAAAAAGAAAAAAAAAAGTTTTTTTCCCCGATGTCACCATCATGGAGAAAAGTGGTAGATTTACTTGGGCTCTTTGACTCGATTTTTGACGTTGACTTTTCTTAGCTTGCTATGAAAAATATAAAGCGAGCAATTATGATCAAGTTGACTGATCTTGTATTGATTTATACTCTTGATAAGAGTTACTGTATAAGAGATTATGTTTGACTTTGTAAATCATGTTGAAATGATGGTTTATCATGTAAGATACAAAATTCAGTGTTTTTCAAGTGAATGGACCTCAGCTGTGGTTTTATACATTTTTAAAACACATTGAGCATCTGAATCACTTTAGAGACACAAACATCAATAATCAGCGTCTCTATCTCAACAGTGGTTAGAGATTTTGTATTTTTTTGGCTACAGTGTCTGCTAACATTCATCCATAGTTCCCAGCATGCACTGTAGGAAAAAAAAAACTCACCATAGTTGAGAAGCATACGCTGATTCATTATGTCTGTGTGTTTTGAGTGTTTCAGATGTTCAATGATCTGATAAAAGTATTACTGAGTTTCATTTTCTTGATACAGTGCTACTTTTGTGATAAAACACTATTCAGACTTAATAGATCAAAACCAATTTTACTGATTTGACCAGTGACTAAATCAGCACAGAATCAATTATCCAGAGCACAATGGCTCTGTTTATTCAATATTTGCCACAATACACTATCTGGCAAACAAAGAGAAACTAACATTAGAAATCGAGTCAGAGTCCAAGTAAAGCAACTACTGTTCTCCTCAATGGTGACAGCTTAAAACACAAAAAGTGGTGTTTTTATTGTTATTGTAAAAAATGACTTAGTCCTTAATAATATCACTATATGGAATTTTGTAGAGTGTGGCAGAAGTAACGCCAAACAGGTTAATAAGTAAAGCTGCTGTTTGTGGAGTTGCTTAATGATGCTCTGCTGAAATTTTGAGAGATTTGATGTGTTTTATTTCAGTTTATTTCATCTACGACTGTGACTGAAGTCAGTTGTAGTTTTATGTTTCTCTTCTCTGTTTCTGCTTATTAACAGCAGGTGTTCATCATCAGTGCTCAATCATCACTTAATTAACCCCTTTATCGTCTCATTAACTTTAACTCTGCTGTTGAGTAAATTTTACTCAATTTAGAGAGGGACCAAATGTTCTCTGAACTGAGTAAATTTTACTCTGAGGATTTTGCTGTGTAGTCTGACAAATATTGCCGATATTGGACAACATAATGTACTTTTAAGGCTTTTTAGTCGAGAATGTAGTTGTTTAGATTGCAACTATGCAGTTTATTTATAAGGATAGTGCCTATTTCAAAATATTTATAATTTCTAAGTTAGCCAAAGACAGTTGACGTTGTCCATCCACAAGATGGCGCCAGGACCGCATAATAAGCCCTTGCTTAGAATATTACAGTTTTTTCTGAATGCTTAAACTCTAACCGAGATTCTTATAGCTCAATTTATAAAACGATTAATTCTTATCGCAAAACCACTCACTGAGTTTGCAAAATTAAAAGAACAAACACTGCTTTGCACTAAGTTTGCAATTTAGTAACACACACTTTGCAAAATTGTAGGTACAATGCACTGCACAGCACTCTTTTTGCAGAACTGTAAACATAACTCACTGCTTTACACTGAGTTTCCAAATGATCAACACACTCATAGCAAAACTATACACATGTCTGGCTATTATTTACGCTATTCTGCCAACTGTCTGGCACACTGTCACATGTGAAAACTGTTTTAGATAATTAGTTCACTTTGCAATCAAATACTTTCCCCGGTGCCTTGGACTAGAGGACATTGCATGTGATGTAGATGAAATTTTGTGGCCGGACCCAGAGAGACGACACGATGTAGTCTCATTTATTTATTTTTTTCTCAGTGAAATTACTATTTTGTGTTTTGATTTGGAAAAAACACTTGTGCTTGTTTTGATGTGTGTAAATAAACATCAGTACTTGAAGTTTGCATCCCTGTGTGTTTACAAAACTATGAGAAAGGTATGACCCCAAACTGACATAGCCTAGCTTGTGCTCTGAGAAGGCAAAAGCCAGATTTTTTTATTTTTTTTATTTATTTATTTTTTATATTTGCCTTTCAAAAACACAACAATTTAGGCCAAACTCAATTCAAACATAATCTTGTACACACTGACTGAGACATGTCATACAGTGAATCAAAAGCCATAAAATTACACACACAAAAACAAAACAAACAAACATACAAATAAACCATCAAACAACAAAAATATATAAAATAACTTGACAAAAAAAGAACAACATAACGTGCAGACATCAAATAGAAACTCTGTAAGGGGTTAAATAAAGGCATATTCTTGAAATAAATCATACAATTGTTTAGTCTTCTCACTCTTCATTATTTTTACAGTTTTTTCTGAATGCTTAAGCACATTTTTTGTAACTATTGGCTATTTTTGCAAAACTCTACACACAAATAAGCAAACCCTTCACCAAATCTGCAAAACAGTTTAGTTCTCTTGCAAAAGCTGATAAACCTTGCTTAACTCTTTAAACCTTCGTAAAAATGGTATTTTTGTATCAAACATTTAACACAAGCCATCACATTAATAAGCACACAATGCTCCAACTACACACTGATGCAATGAATAAAAACTACATCTGGCTTTTGCTTTAAAAACAGCTTCTTAACTGATCTTTAAAAAGGAGTTTGCCGCCAATGTGGAAGCTTTAAATATAATGAAGAGTGAGAAGACTAAACAATTGTATGATTTGTTTCAATAATATGCCTTTATTTAACCCCTTACAGAGTTTCTATTTGATGTCTGCACGTTAGGTTGTTCTTTTTTTGTCAAGTTATTTTATATATATTTTTGTTGTTTGTTGGTTTATTTGTATGTTTGTTTGTTTTGTGTAATTTTATGGCTTTATATTTGATTCACTGTATGACATGTCTCAGTCAGTGTGTGCAAGATTATGTTTGAATTGAGTTTGGCCTAAATTGTTGTGTTTTTGAAAGGCAAAAATAAAAAAATTATAAAGAAAATAAAGAAAAACGTCTGGCTTTTGCCTTCTCTGAGCACAAGCTAGGCTATGTCAGTCTGAGGTCATACCTTTCTCATAGTTCTGTAAACATACAGGGCTGCAAACTTCAAGTACTGGTGTTTATTTACACACATCAAAACAAGCACAAGAGTTTTTCCAAATCAAAACACAAAATAGTAATTTCACTGAAAAAAATTAAAATCAGACTACATCATGTCGTCTCTTTGCGTCCGGCCACAAAATTTCATCTACATCACATGCAATGTCCTCTAGTCCAAGGCACCGGGGAAAGTATCTGATTGCAAAGTGAACTAATTATCTAAAACAGTTTTCACATGTGACAGTGTGCCAGACAGTTGGCAGAATAGTGTAAATAATAGCCAGACATGTGTATAGCTTTGCTAGGAGTGTGTTGAGCATTTGGAAATTCAGTGTAAAGCAGTGAGTTGTGTTCACAGTTCTGCAAAAAGAGTGCTGTGCGGTATATTGTTCCTACAATTTTGCAAAGTGTGTTTTACTAAATTGCAAACTTAGTGCAAAGCAGTGTTTGTGCTTTTAATTTTGCAAACTCAGTGAGTGGTTTTGCTATAAGTATTAATCATTTTATAAATTGTGCTATAAGAATCTCAGTTAGGGTTTAAGCATTCAGAAAAAAAACTGTAAAGCTTCTACATTGGCGGCAAACTCCTTTTTAAAGATCAGTTGAGGAGCTGTTTTCAAAGCAAAAGCCAGATGTAGTTTTTATTCATTCCATCAGTGTGTAGTTGGCGCATTGTGTGTTTCTTATTGTGATGGCTTGTGTTAAATGTTTGATACAAAAATACCATTTTTACAAAGGTTTGAAGAGTTAAGCAAGGTTTATTAGCTTTTGCAAGAAGACTAAACTGTTTTGCTGATTTGGTGAAGGGTTTGCTTATTAGTGTGTAGAGTTTTGCAAAAATAGCCAATAGTTACAAAAAATGTGCTTAAGCATTCAGAAAAAACTGTAATACAGCGCAATAACTACAGCTGATCAAATCATTATTTAACTGGTAAGTGATATTTTAAGTTGATCTCTCTCTTTTGTATTCCTATCCCGATTCTCAACAGTGTTTTTCAGGGACCTCACCCCCGAATAGGCATGGGCCATTATAAGATTCTGCAGGTATGATAACCTTAGATAAAAATATCACAGTTTTACGGTATCACGGTATTGTGCTCACTACTCTAAAATAAATTATTTTTAAATGTCTGGGTATAAAGCAAAAACTTTTTTCCCCTTTGAAAACAATATATTTTATTTTTTGAAAGATTTATAATAGTTTGGAACAGTAAATGTCAGGCTAAATAATTCAAAAGATTAATTGACTTCTGCCGTCTTCATTAGTTTCAAAAACACTGTTTTCTTTACAATTTAAAATGGCATCTTTGGATATTTTTTTCTGCTGGAGATACTGTTGTCCTAAAAAACAAATAAAAAAGGAAAAAAAAAAAAAAAAAAAAACGTACATACAGTACACCTTAGGAACGGTATTACAGAAAATTTTGGCGGTTTTAAAACTTTGACTTTTCCAAACCTTGAAAACGGTTATTGTCCCATGCCTACCCCCGAACACCCCCTCCTTAACCCAAACACAACAGCAGTCTGGTAGTGATTGCGCTGCTTTTTTTCAGGGTTAATTACTGTGATATTCTGATTGGAACAGAGACATACTGTCGTGTGATATTGCTCATATATAAACACTTGTTTTTAAATGTTATTTTGGGAAAAAAAAAAAAAAAGAAAATCAGTTAAATTAGAAAAATAGTGGCCAAAAGTCCTGGGTAGAGTTGCATACTTAGGTGTTGCAAGAATACCACTCTTGCAACACCTAAACATAAAGGTTGGCTTGAATATACTGAATTAAATGTGGATAGGACTGTAGAATTCTACACTGTTTTATGAAGCGAAGAGGCCAAATTGGAAATTCCTGAACTTTCATTGATGAGCAGAACTGTATGATTAGAACACCAAAAAGCTTAATCGGCTTATCATCAGAACACTATTCCCTTATATATTGACTTAAGTAAAAAAATAAAAAAATAAAAAAAATCTCTGTTTTATTTAACCCCATTTGTCCATGCTCTATTTACCTTTCTTTTATGTGCAAACTTGGACTCATCAATAGAAATAAACTTGCATCTTGATTTTCCACCCATTCTAAGACCAGTTCTTCTTCTCAGTCTCTGTAGTGCAGCTACGCATATCTGAACAACATATAAGACAAATATTATTTTATTGACATTTAGGAACTGGCATGTTTAATTGCTTTGTTTCCAAATGCATTACTCTAAAGTATCAAACCTTCCTAATGGCATTTGTCATCTGGGAAAGTGTTCTATCTTATCCTCATGTCAATTTGCCTGAGTTGGAGACCTTGTGCAAATCTGTGAATAAAGAGCACATCACAAGTACTGCCTCTGTCTGCTCTAGGCTGTACGATTATTACTGACATATGTGTATACTACATTATTGTACAAATATATAAGATTTTTTTTTTATAACCACTCACCGGTAAATAAATTCCAACCACTTGATGAGATGTACTCTACTTTGGCTGAAAAGTGAACCTGATGATGAAACTTTGCATGACCCTTTCTTCTGCACAACCTATAAAAAAAATAAAAACCAGTAAAGTAAATCATAAAGACATACTAACAGCCAATCCAGTATTTTCTATTTTAAGGCAATATTTCCTAAATATTATACAATAATTTCCTAATAAATAAGGTCATCACCAAAAGGCTAAGATAACTATAAAAATAACACACAAAAAAATATATTTATCCGTAAATAAAATATATTTATTATATATATTTATTCATCTGTTTGTAATACTGTAATGCATCTTAAAAAAGTTAACATCATCCGATTTTTATCTGTTGTTATACTATTTAATTTATTTGTTTTATGTTTATGTATATATATATATATATATATATATATATATATATATATATATATATATATATATATATATATATATATATATATATATATATATAAACTTTAAAATCTGCCTATAATGTGTATTTATTGTTGCAATGCTTAATACAAAACAAAAGTAAAAACTTTCATTTGAATTTTAACAAAAAAAAAAATATTATATTGAAACCACGTTAGTAACATGGCACAATGTACAGCATTACTCTACTTAACATATATAACCGTCGCTACTCTTGTAACTGGTCAGTTTCATTTCCTTTTTGCAAACGCGGCAGGTTGGTGCACGATGGAGCTGTCTCTTCTTGATTAACCATTTTATTAAACTTTTCCGATGATGAGATCCTCTTCTGCAGCGATGTAAAAGGTTATGTATTTGCTCAGATAAATTCATTTTAACCGGATCGTAAAAACTGCATGCATATCTACTTGTCTGGATATTTAAAAAGTGAAATGCAGGAGCGAAACATCCAATCAGAGGTCTGCATTTGATGACGTGTCTACTTTCAGAGATGTGTTGCGTGCATGCGTGACTTTAGCTGGCGCCTGGGCTGGCGGTCTTATTTACAACTGACGACAGATTAGAGGTATGGAAGTGACTTGTACAGATAAATAATTACGATTTTAATATATATATATATATATATATATATATATATATATATATATATATATATATATACCCAGCAAACATTTGGACGTCCGATTACCGTTGAAAAGACGTCCCTCCGTCACGTTGCGTCATGGTTGAAAAGTAGTGCCAAAATGAAAATCCAACCGACGTCTTTTACGTCTTCTGGCCGTGAATCGCACGTCTTTTCTACACGGTTTCTGCACGTCGAAATATGTCATCTTCTGGACGTTTGTGCCTGATTCAGGCCGTTTATAAAACGTGTTGCTGCATAATTTAAATGTTTTATTAGCCTAATTATACATATATAATAACTGAACTTATCATTTAAAGCTGTGAATGTTATATCCAGTTATACCTGAACGTCTTTATGACGTTGTAATCACGTGTATATCATAACTAATACATTATTTGAGGATGCAATAGTGTTTCAATTAAGCAAATTATTTATTGTGCATATAGCAACATGGTAACAGATTTACATCACTGTTAAACAGACACATCTAATAATAAATAAAACAACAAAACAGAAATATGGACAACACAAGTGAAATGTTATTTTAAAGTCTTTTATTTCTAATATCCTCCAGCTCTTTCTGGAAGGTGCTCGCTGTGTCCCTCCATTGCTGCATCTGTAACATCTGGACTCACTTCACAGCATCTGAGGGAGAAGAATATGACTTTGTATGATAATACAACTAAAAACTTCAAGCAAGTCAAGCATTATTGTCATGTTTCATCAATGAACAGCAATGTGCAGAGCAGTATCTAATGTCAATACATACACATTCCCTACCACTCATCATTTTACAAGTGCCCATATCCACATATTTACCCATATCCACAGGTTTGTGACAAGCAAAGACTGTTAATCATGGCTTACACTGATATTATAATTTAATATTTTCAGTCTGGCTGACAGCCTGAATCTGTACAAACATTTTAAAACATCTGAAGATTAAAACAGGCACGTCTATAAGGAAATACACAATGCTGAATGACAGATTAAATCCAGAATTTAAATAGCATCAGGACTGGGTTAATTGTTGGGGTGGTAAAATATATTTTCCTGAAATATTATGCAGAAATAAAGACAAACAATGCAAGATAAATATGTACCTGTTCATGACATTTTTACTCCAGCTCGGACTGAACATCCACCAACTCTGGACAGTTGCTGAACCTAAATGTGACACCAAAATCACAGTCAGAGCGATCCCTCCAGACAAACATACAGAGACACACATTCTGTCACATTTCAAACTTACACAGATCCAGTTCTTCTCTTCAGCTTTTGATGAACACTTCACAAGATCTCGCTCTCAGAATCCAGACTCTTAACAGAACATGTAGACCTGCTGGAGACAGGGCAGTAGCTAACATCAGGCTTATGATGACATTAACTCTTTTATTTGCAATTATTTACTAAAGCTTTTATCAGGACATGCAGTAATAAGATCACAATATTCACCACAGGTATAAAAAGTACTTTGTGTATTGATATATTTTATACAAATGTAATAAAATTGAATTTAGTTATTGTTAAAATTAACAGTGAGAAACAGACATTTATTGCAGTTACTATATTAATGTTAGTTAGAAGACAACTAAACTGTATTGGTTATTAACTTATAATGTATAATAAGACTATAAATAAGATAATTTTCAAGTAATATCTGATGCATGTCAGGCCAGATTAACATGAAATTATGAATGTGTGAAAAATAAACAGCAGGCTAAGTGTTCCAGCATGGGGTGAAATTGTGTTTGAGCACCGCTTGACACTACAGGCTCTGGGTTTACAAAGATGAACTCAGAAATTCTGAAATACACTTAAACATTCAACAAGTTTCTCAATAGATGTAAAGTTAAGTCTCTATATTGTTTACCATGTTACTTTAAATATTCGACCGGAATAAGCATGCAATTATGACTTCAAAACAACATTAGCACTGTCTAATTGACTGTAAACAATATTGTACTTTGATAGTCATTGGCTGCTTATATGATTTCCCTATTTAGAATTTGCAAAGACTATTTTTCTAAAAGTATATTATTAAGAAGAACGTCTGAATATCTGAATATAAAACCAACTTTACCTCTATAGATTCTCACCTACACTGGCGTGTCCTCAGGAAGTGGGATGACAAAGGATTATTTGCACAGGAGACAATTCTACATAGACAAACAAAACAACAGTGAGAAAGGTAATAATGAAATTATTTAAGGTACAACAGATAAATGAATGCAATGCCTTATATGGTTCTTACAGTTGGCCAGGAGAAAGAGTCTTGAATTCTGTCTGACAGATGACTGACTGTTAATGATCCTGCAAAACAAAATTGAACCTTAATACAGTTTAATGAATTATAGTACAAAAACTATTTTTCAGGAGCAGCTTAAAGAAAAGTGGTTAGACTTTAACTGTTAAATCTACCCATGAGCTAACAACACCTGCATACATATATTTAACATGTATTTAATTTATGCTAACTGTAAAAATATTCAGTAAATAACTTTTCTTTGACACAGATTCATAAGTATAGCTCTCATTGTTAATGACAGCCTATTAGGCTAAACAGATTCATTAATAACTGGTATTGTAGTAAATGCTGGAAGATATATCTACAATAGAATGATATTGTATAGCTTTCTGTTAGGATTTCTAACAAATTCGTGCATTATTATTATTAAAGTGTTTTATTTTTACACAATTTAACTCCAAACTCACCTGAAATTGTCATTTGCAGCTCTGACTGAACACACAGCAGGTGGATGATGGGGAGAGATGCTGGAACCTCTGATAAATTGCACATATTCCTGCAATAACATCAAATATTGCTCAAACTCGACTTACGTTTAGCATAACGGCTAATTTTAGCCTAATCGAAACAACTCCACACTGCTGTTGACAATGTGCATCATTTATTTCAGTTCCTTCGTGCAAAACTCAATAATATTAATAAACTGATATAAACTGTACTTACACGCAAGCAGGTTTGTAATAATTGTCCGACTTTTCGCCGCGTCTTCATATTCTCGTGATGCTGGACAAAACCGGTTACCGGAAGCAATTCAAAACACGCACCAGGTAGGATCCCACGAGATTACGTTAAGTCATCTCGCGAGATTTGTTAGAATGGTTCAAAAATGTTATTAGAGATAATAAAATTGCATTACGGTTTTAGAAACAGTGACTTTACAATCACTTAACCACACAGGGCACTTTATGAATGCAATAGTCATTTGACAAGATGAAAATATGAATTTCATAAAGACAAATCTTAATGGGTCTTGAGATGCATAAAGTCTGTCCACAACCTCTTCACACTCACTTGGGGCACGCATATAAATTCAGTGCTGCAGTAAATACCCAGATGTAAGTGCAATACTTTTGCATATTTCATAATTTCAGCGAGGGTATATGATGGACTCTAAATGCACGTATAAAGGACGTCACTTGTGGACCTAATCAAGACGGGGTATATATTATGACTACATGTACATAAAACTGTAAATACACGCAACCCCAGTAGAATATAGACAGGTACAAATGCATACAAACGTATATTAATGCATTTTAGGACATGTTGTGAATTTGTGCCGTCCAGCCGCGACCAATTTTGGCTGTGGAGCGCACGTTGCGCTCAGACCCACAGAATACCATTTATGCCGTCCGGCGGCGACCCCTTTGGCCGGGGAGAGCACGTTGTCGTCCGACCAATGTTTGCTGGGTATATATATATATATATATATATATATATATATATATATATATGTGTGTGTTTTTTTTACTTTAATGTGTGGGGGTGTTGCGATGGCAGGTGTGTGTGTGTGTGTGTCTGTCTCTCTCCGTCTCTCTTACATCTGCAGGCCCCGCCCAGTCACGCAGACAACGTGCCCTGGGATTGGCTGGTGTGACCCAGGGCGTCTTTTGAAAAGGAAAGAATGGGCGTGGGACGGGAGAGCGATTGTTGGTTGGCAGTTTGTTTGAAGCTGTTGTTATTCTATATTTCATTCTTGTTGCTTAGTGTATCGTTGATTGTGTTTTCGTTTTTTGTAACTCCTATGTGGTTTTTTCATCCGTGTTTCCCCCTCGTATTATTTTGTTTGGTTTGTTTGTTGACACTGTAAATATTGTATTGTACACGGTAAGAAGCAGTAGGGGTTGGACACCACCTTTTATTTTCTGTAAATATTTTCTCCTGTTTTTTTATATCTAGTTACGGAGGTAGGGGTAGTTTTTGTATTTTTATTTCTGTTATTTTTGTTGAGGTTAGTTAGTTTCATTTGGGTGTTTAGTTAGAGTGTACCATTTTGTTTATTATTTTCCTGTGGTTCCACTCCGAGGTAATAGGCTTCACGTTTTTGGGTGATATAAAAAAAAGAAAAAGAAAAAAAAAAGACAAATAAAGAGACCCGACGCCAAAGGGTTATTAAAGTGATTTTTATTTGTCTAGTGGTCTTTTAAGTTGCGGCCTTGTCCCTAGACCAGGGTCGTAACAAAATTTGTATTATTTGTCAAAATTTTTATCAAAATTTTTATCATTTTTCAAAATTTTCATTTTTCAAAACTTTTATTATTTTTCAAATTTTTTATTATTTTTCAAAATTTTTATCGTTTTTCAAATTTGTATCCATTTTCAAAAAAATTTTCATTTTTCAAAATTTTTATCAATTTTCAAATTTTTTTTTTCAAAATTTTCATTTTTTTCAAAGCGTATTATTTTTCAAAATTTGTATCATTTTTCAAAATTTTCATTATTTTTCAAAATTTTTATTATTTTTCAAAATTTGTATCATTTATTTTTCAAAATTTGTATTATTTTTCAAAAAATTTTCAAATTTTTTTTATATTTTTCAAAATTTTCATCATTTTTCAAAATTTTTTATATTTTTCAAAATTTTCATCATTTTTCAACATTTGTATCATTTTTCAAAATTCGTATCATTTTTCAAAAATGTTTTTTCAAAATTTGTATCATTTTTCAAAAAAATTTTCATTTTTCAAAATTGTTATAATTTTTCAAAATGTTCATCATTTTTCAAAATGTTATTTTTTTTCAACATTTGTATCATTTTTCAAAATTTGTATCATTTTTCAAAAAAAATTTCATTTTTCAAAATTTGTATCATTTTTCAAAAATGTTATCATTTTTCAAAATTTTCATCATTTTTCATTATTTGTATCATTTTTCAAAATTTGTATAATTTTTCCAAAATTTGTATCATTTTTCAAAAAAATTTTCATTTTTCAAAATTTGTATAATTTTTCAAAATGTTCATCATTTTTCAAAATGTTATTTTTTTTCAACATTTGTATTATTTTTTAAAATTCCTATCGTTTTTCAAAAAATTGCTTTTTTCAAAATTTTTATTATTTTTCAAAATTTATATCATTTTTTAAAAAAAACATTTTTTTAAATTTTCATCATTTTTCAAAATTTTTATTTTTCAAAATTTTTATTATTTTTCAAAATTTTCATAATTTTTCAAAATTTTCATCATTTTTCAACATTTGTATCATTTTTCAAAATTCGTATCATTTTTCAAAAATGTTTTTTCAAAAATTTTATTATTTTTCAAAATTTGTATCATTTTTCAAAAAAAATTTCATTTTTCAAAATTTGTATAATTTTTCAAAATGTTCATCATTTTTCAAAATGTTATTTTTTTTCAACATTTGTATCATTTTTCAAAATTCGTATTTTTTTCAACATTTGTATCATTTTTCAAAATTCGTATTATTTTTCAAAATTTGTGTCATTTTTCAAAATTTTCATCATTTTTCAAAATTTTCATCATTTTTTAAAATTTATATAATTAAAAAAAACATTTTTTTAAATTTTCATCATTTTTCAAAATTTTTATTTTTCAAAATTTTTATTATTTTTCTAAATTTTCATTATTTTTCAAAATTTTCATCATTTTTCAACATTTGTATCATTTTTCAAAATTTGTATAATTTTTCAAAATGTTCATCATTTTTCAAAATGTTATTTTTTTCAACATTTGTATCATTTTTCAAAATTCGTATCATTTTTCAAAAAATTGTTTTTTTCAAAATTTTTATTATTTTTCAAAATTTATATCATTTTTAAAAAAAAAAACATTTTTTTAAATTTTCATCATTTTTCAAAATTTTTATTTTTCAAAATTTGTATCATTTTTCAAAAATGTTATTTTTCAAAATTTTCATCATTTTTCATTATTTGTATCATTTTTCTAAATTTGTATAATTTTTCAAAAATTTTATTATTTTTCAAAATTTGTATCATTTTTCAAAAAATTTTTCATTTTTCAAAATTTGTATTATTTTTCAAAAATTTGATCATTTTTCAAAATTCGTATCATTTTTCAAAAATTTTATTATTTTTCAAAATTTGTATCATTTTTCAAAAAAATTTTCATTTTTCAAAATTTGTATTATTTTTCATTTTTTGTATCATTTTTCAAAATTTGTATTATTTTTCAAATTTTTCATTATTTTTCAAATTTTTTATCATTTTTCCAAATTTTCATCATTTTTCAAAATTTGTCATTTTTCAAAAAATTTTTCATTTTTCAAAATTTGTCATTTTTCAAAATTTTCATCATTTTTCAAGTTGTGTCATTTCTCAAAATTTTTCAAAATTTGTATTATTTTTCAAAATTTGTGTCATTTTTCAAAATTTTCATCATTTTTCAAAATTTGTATCATTTTTCAAAAAATTTTTCAAATTTTAAAATTTTTAAATATTTTTCAAAATTTGTGTCATTTTTCAAAATTTTTATTATTTTTCAAAATTTTCATCATTTTTCAACATTTGTATCATTTTTCAAAATTTGTATAATTTTTCAAAATGTTCATCATTTTTCAAAATTTTATTTTTTTTCAACATTTGTATCATTTTTCAAAATTCGTATCATTTTTCAAAAATGTTATCATTTTTCAAAATTTTCGTAATTTTTCATTATTTGTATCATTCTTCAAAATTTGTATCATTTTTCAAAAATGTTATTATTTTTCTAAAAATTTTTCATTTTTCAAAATTTGTATCATTTTTCAAAAGTTTTATCATTTTTCAAAATTTTCACAATTTTTTATTTTTTGTATCATTTTTCATTTTTTTGTATCATTTTTCAAAATTTGTATTATTTTTCAAAATTTTCATTATTTTTCAACATTTTTATCATTTTTCCAAATTTTCATCATTTTTCAAAATTTGTCATTTTTCAAAAAAATTTTCATTTTTCAAAATTTGTGTCATTTTTCAAAATTTTCATCATTTTTCAAAATTTGTATCATTTTTCAAGATTTGTGTCATTTTTCAAAAAAATTTTCATTTTTAAATTTTTTTATTTTTTTTACAAAATTTTCGTTGTTTCCCAGATTTAAATTTTTTTTTTTCAAGATTTTCATTTTTTCAAGATCTTCATTTTAATTGTTACAACCCCTGGGCAGTCTAGGGGAGTAAGGTTGCACACTTGACCCAAGGAACTGGTTCAAATAAACACTCAATTAAAATTATACACAAAGTAATGACAAAACAAGAATTGCAGTGCAAATACTGTGATTTATTACACGTGGTGATAAGTGAAGCAGTGAGTGTACTATTTACAAATCACAACCGAAACAAAACATAAATCAGACAGACTGGCTATGGGTGGCGCTGAAGCAAAGAAACAATCAAAACTTAACAGTCTTACTAATTTCAAATCCCCTCTAATCTAGTCTAATAAACAATAATGTGAAAAATAAATCTTCAACGTCCAAGACGTTTTACCTAAACTACACTATCCACTTAATCAAAAATACACAGGTTGGCGCTCACCCTCTTCCCTAGTGCATCTCTAGACAGTTGAACTCCTTTGTGTTGAAATGTATGTCACGTGACCTACTTACCTACCAGTCGTTCTACCAAACCCCTGTAGGGAAAGATGAGGAATGAATATGAATGATTACACAGGTAAGAACAGACAGTGACTAAACCAAAAAAGACAACACAGTGTAAATAAAGGTGAAGACAGACAATATATCACAACAAAACAAAATGAGGATATAATCACAGATTCAAGCAAGCAAGCAAGCAAGCACAGAAACCAACAAAAAATTCAGCCAACAAAGACTGCCAAACTTCTTCTTCTTCTTCTTGTAGGGTTAATGGCGGTTGGCAGACCAACTTACATGGTGCATTCCCGCCACCTACTGGATAGGAGTGTGGAGCGCTTAATGTAGGAAAAGCATGAGGGGAAAATTAAAAAAAAAAAAAAAAAAAACCTTGGTTAGAATGGAGGGGATGAGATTATCAGATGGAAGAGAAAACAGGAAGGAGAAGAGAGGGGAAGGGGGGAAAGAAAAAAAAAAGAAAAAATAAATCAATTTAATTCGTTCCTAAATACATTTACAATTCCTTTATTTTCCTAAACCATTCTAAATTCTATTAATCAATTTTGTTTCTTTTAAGTAATTTATTAATTGCAGTATTATTTTAACTTGATTTGAACCATTTCCTAATAAGGTCTGAAGTGACAGATTATTTATCCCGTATAAGTTTAAGACTTGTACTAATTGGCATCTCTGTTTTTCATATGCAACACATTCCGTGATTACATGTTCTATTGTTTCTGTTTTCCCACATTTATCACAGCAGCCGGTCTCATGCTTTCCTATTCTGAACTTGTACTGATTTAGCAAACAGTGACCAACACGCAACCTAGTTATCACCACATCATTCCTTCTATTACCAAACTTATTTCTAGTTACACCCACACAACCTTGAATACAATGCATATGCCTACCCTTTTCTCCATTATCCCACTCCCTCTGCCATTTCCTACCAATTTCCTTTGCAATCATGCTTTTCACCTCTGATTTACTTATTGTTATTTTAATTTCTATTTGAGTATGTTGTAATGCTTGCTTTGCTAGTTTATCTGCCTCTTCATTGCCTACTACTCCACTATGACCAGGAACCCACAAGAAGCTCACAAAAAGTCCACATTGTCTTATTCTAAATAAATTTTGCATCACCTCATTCACCATATCTTGTCTTGCAATAGATGTTCCTGAAATTACGCTATTTAGTACAGATAGAGAGTCTGTGCATATTACTGATCTTAAAGGTTGCACTTCCTCTATCCTCTGAAGAGCAAGAAGCATAGCTACTATTTCTGTAGTGAAAACTGAAAGATGGTCCGAAATTCTTTTTGATATTTTAATTTGAAATTTTGGGATGTACACTGCTACTGCAGTTTTCTCATATTTTGGATCTTTTGAACCATCCGTGTATATCTGTACATATTTGTAATATGATTGATTAATGTATTGTTGTAATTCTTTTTCATTTAACATATTTATTTCCATGTTGTGTTTTCCCTCATATAGATATAAATCAACTACCGGCATAGGAAAAAGCCAAGGAGGAATTGCAGAAGTTGGCACAGCAGGGGCTATATTAATGCCACATAAACCCATATTTTTAGCTTCCTCATTTGCTGTCCATCCAAAACTATCCATCTTTTTATTGCCATATTCCCAGCATTCCTTTAATACTGCCTTTACTGGATGATTTTCTACTTGGCTTTTTATGCTTACCCAATATCTCATTTTTATCTTAAGCCTTCGAAATTTAAGAGGCATTTCACCCATCTCTACTTGAATAGCTGTTATCGATGATGTTCTTACTGCTCCGCAGCATATTCTCAAAGCCTGAGACTGAATTGCTTCGATTCTCTTTAATTGAGTTTTAACTGCAGAACTGTACACTATACTTCCATAGTCAATAGTTGATCTAACCAGGGCGTTATATATTCGTTTAAGAGATAAACGACATGCTCCCCATTCAGCTCCTGCCAAACATTTCATTACATTTATTCCTTTTTTACATTTATCTATTATTTTCTGAATATGTATATTAAAATTCAATTTTACATCCATCCACATTCCTAGAAATCTGATTACCGTTACCTGCTCTATTTTCTGTCCATATAATTTAATATCTATACTTGGGTTAATTTTCTTTTTTGAAAAGCATATTACCTGCGTTTTAGCGATAGAAAATCTCAACCCCCACTCATCTGCCCAATCCTGTACTACACTAACTGCATTCTGCATACACCTTTCTACATGTTCTACATTTCTCCCCCTCTTCCACAGTGCACCATCATCTGCATATAATGATCTCCCAGTCCCCAACTCTATTTTTGAAAAGATGTCATTAATCATAATATTAAATAAAATAGGGCTACTAACGCTTCCTTGTGGAGTTCCATTCTCTACCGGATATACTTGGGAGAATGCAGAACCCACTCTGACTTGTATTGTTCTTTTAAGTAGAAAATTCTTGATCCAATTATACATTTTCCCTTTAATTTCCATTTTTTCTAATTTAATTAAAAGTCCTTCTCTCCACATCATGTCATATGCTTTTTCCACATCTAAAAATACTCCAACCAAAACTTCCTTATTTACTTGAGCCTTTCTAATTTCTGCTTCCAAACAAATCACAGAATCCATTGTATTTCGCCCTTTCCGGAAACCACTTTGGTATGCGGAGAAGAGGTTTTCCTTCTCAATGACATGAACCAATCTGCTCATTACCATACGCTCCATTAATTTACATATATTTGAGGTTAGTGCTATAGGCCTATAGTTGTTGGGTTGAGATTGATCTTTACCGGGTTTTGCAATTGGTACTATGACACCATGTTTCCATTCAGCTGGTAAAATCCCTGACTCCCATACTTTATTAAATAGTTCCAGTATTATAACTAATGAATTATCTGATAAATGTTTAATCATTTCATAACATATCTCGTCTCTTCCAGGTGATGTTTTCTTACCTCCTGCCAATGCTTTTTTAAACTCAAATAATGTAAATTCACTATCTAATGTACTTCCAGATGGCCCTTTGTCATCCAACAGCCACGGATTCCTGATCATGGTCTGCTCCCTATTTCCCCTAATTTCTTCAGATAGATTAGCATTACTATGAATTCTAGCAAAATTTTTTGCTAAGACTTCAGCTTTCTCCACATCAGAAATTATTAATCTATTGTTTTCTGTCAACGTAGGTATGTTACTATTTCTTTGCTTTCCTGCCATTTTCCTTATCATACTCCATATGTCAGATACATTAATATCCTCACCAATACTGTCGCAATATTCTCTCCAATAATTCTTTTTAGCCTTTCTAATTATTTTCCTCAATATTGCCTGAGCTCTCTTATAACTGATAAAGTCATTATAACTAAATGTTCTTCTTACTCTTTTAAGTGCTTTATTCCTTTTACTTACTGCTTCGCTACACTCATCATTCCACCAAGGAACTGCTTTCTTCTTACCATTAACTTTCTTTTTTCCTATAACTTCTTCCGCAGTGCTCTGGAGAACTTTACAAAGTTTGGAATTAAAAACTTCCACATCATCCTCACATCTATCTAATTCAGACAATCTATTATTACATAATTCCTTAAAATTTTCCCAGTCGGCTGTTCTAAATTTCCACCTTGGCATTCTTTCCACCACAGTTCGTACTACCTCTAATCCAATTAAAGTAACAATTGGAAAATGATCACTCCCAATTGTGTTTTGCTCTGCACTCTCCACTCTCACTCCACTCTTCAGACTGAGCGCCAAGGGCGGGATTTTTGCCTGCACGCTGATCAGCGAAAGCTGATTGGCTGCCTGTATGTGGCTCAGCGAAAGCTGATTGGCTGCATAGGCGCTCGCCGAAAGCTGATTGGCTGCCTGTTTCTCAATCAGTCTCTTAACAACAGAGGGAAACGTGGACAGAAGATTAATTTTTCTTCTTTTTCAGTTTCTTCATATATAGTGTAAAGTGGAAAACGAGGGAGAAATGTATCAATAAGTCATGACTGCAACAGGAAGTGGCAAAAAAGCTAAACAAAAGACCTTTAAAAAATGTGCATGCAGAAATTGGACAAGAGGGATCAAAAATGCAATTATATAACAAGTATGGGATTCTTAGTATCTAATCCCCGCCCAGTTAATTTTTTTCTTAAGTTGTGTTTTTTTATAGTTGTGGCTGTAATCATTTGGGTTAAATTACCCTTAAAATCCTGCTCATTTAAGGCATAATTTTCTTGTCTTTAATGTGCTTTTTAATAATTTTATTTTTTTCAAAGCAGCACTCAGACGCGAATTTATCCTTGAAAACGTGGCATGTGTTGGATGATTGCGTTTTTTTTTTTTCGCGCGCGATCAATTCCTGATCCTTTACATCAATTTTTTAACCAAAAGGCAATATAATTTAATTACTTTTGTTTAACAAATATTTTAGCACATCGAATGTTACTTAAAAAAAGCATATATACCTATTAAAACTGTAAGACTGATTAAAGTGCATGGTCTAATCAGAAATAAAGGAAATTATCCATTTCATTATTTAATGCATAAAATAGGCTAGTCTTTTTATAAATTCAGTTAATTGATCTGAAACTTTTAATTGCATTTTCTTTTTCTGTAAATAATAAAAGTTGCATCAGATTGATGAAAACTAACCTGAATACCCACGCGAACAGGGCCTCAATGACTTTTTTTTTTTTTACATTGAAACAATTGGATAGTGTCTTCTGTCTACATGACTGGCAAACGCGTCAACAAATGTTTGCTCATTAACCCACTGATGACAGCCACTTTGTGATGGCTTTTAAGGTGGTTAATGAAGTTTTTTGTGTTACCTTGGGAAGTTTGGACTGAACAGGAGCAAAGACTACCTGATCAACATTACATTCCTCAAAAAAAACACTTGCAATCTAGAGGCAGTCACCTCATGCGTGTGTTGCGCTACAATCCGTAAACTCCACTCATTAAAATAAAGGCTTGGTGTTTATACTGTAAAATCATGACGATATTTAATTATTGATCGTGGACCACAGATAATGTTATCGTGATAATACGATTAATCGTGCAGCCCTATACCCTTTCATTATGTTCTTGGCTGTTTTTGACCCATTGACTTCCATTTTAACCGCAAAGCCATGACACCAAATAATCATGCATTCTAGATTGTTGGTGTTTACCCTGTTGGGAAGAGGTAAAATGTGTCATTTTTACTGTTGATCATCAGTTGGCAGCATTAACCCTTTAGATAGGCCTGTTCAAAAAAGTTTCTGTCTTTTATTTTGGAGTTCAGTGAAGTTAAACAGCAGATTATAGTGTGCGTGCATAAATACACTTTGTTAGGGGACCAACAGTTTTAACCCAAAAATGGCCAGTCTATCAGATGAAGAAGAGCAGGAGTCAGAAATTCAATCAAGAGAAAGTTTACTGTAGATGGTTTGCAGTTTTATTGCAAAAAGTTTGTAGACCGCTCTACATACAATCTCAGAACAACAATTAGCCTCTTATATAACGTCATTAACTGCGTCATACCTATGGGTGTTTAACCCCCAGGGGTCAAAGACAGCGTATACACGTTTTGATGCGTCTTCTCCTCATAACACCAAAAAGAACTTAAATTACACTTTCAGTTTTGATCAGATAAGATCTTTGATCTACAGATAAGGTCAATACATCAATCGGATGTTATCTGTCTAGTTTTTATTGTGTACACTCACAATGACAACAAACATGTGTGCTTTTGCAAAATGAGGATAATAAACTGTGTAGGCATTCTCTCTTTTCTCTCGCCGTGAACTGTTTTTAGAAACGCGTTAGTAAAATGCACTGACACTCTGCGAATACAAAACACACAGACATGAGACACATATCTATAGAAAGCTTGAAGCGTGTACTATTAAATGCAGCACGTGCATGTTGAAAACAAACACTGTTTGATAAAGTATTCAGTATGAAACCAACGCTGTCTAGTTTCTCAGTCTGAGCTCATTAGAGTTAATGCGGCCACGAGGCTTTATTACAATCGTCTGCAAGAGATGCGTGCAACATGTTAACTGTGGTCAGAAAAAAACACGTTATTAAAATGACCGCAAACTCGGCAAATACTCAACAAAGAGGCAACAAATAATCTCTTTTCATGTAATCCGTATAAAAGTAAGTACTGGTACGGATTCTCCTGTATCGCCTCATTACAGCTAACGTGATCTCACCCTCAGTGAGCGCGCTGTTCATATGGAAATGAACTGAGGTGAGCCAGGTAATAATGTACATGCTCCCTGAGACATGGCATCAAACGACAAGATTTATCATAGATGCGCATGTTACACGAGTGAAGAAGAACTTCGGATGGTACTGGACCAATTTACTTTCTCCTCAGAGGAAGAGCACAACTAATGATGAACGCATACATTTTGAAGAACGTCTAGACCCAGCAGAGGATAGAATTTCTGTCGAGTAAGTCTTTTATTTTTACCTTCATGATTTATATGAAATATGTCCTTACAGACTACTTGTAGTTTCATTGCTGTACAAAGTGTATCCTATAAAGTGTATGTAGCGTATAATGATAAACATAGGCCTATATAATAAAATGTAATGTGATATGAAATTATTTTATATGTGTACATTATATGTATATAATACCATAGGCTGCTGGTTATACAACCACAACAACTATTGAATTAATAAAACAAATTATTTGAAGTACTTTACTGTAGTATGGTTCAAAACAACTACGTTGTTCACTATAAATTACTAATAAATTTATTCATGTGAGTATGGTAAACTTATTTGTGGCTGATAGTGTTAAAATATAGTTTCTTTGTTATTTGCATTCTGTTCTCTCATAAAGTATGCATATTTTAAGCTATTGTGAAAAATATAAACTGACAGTTGTTTACATAACAGGTGTTGTTCAGTTTATAATTCCTATGTGGTAACTGAGTTTATTGGGTAAATTAGTACTAGTATCAGTGAACATTACAAAAATGTTAATAATGTAGTTTATGTAATAAGCTTGCTTATTTGTTTTTTCCAGATGTGAAAACAACAGCGGTAAAGAGAGACTGATGCTGACATGGCTCCAAAGGCTCTGAGATTCCTTCCTGTACATGAACCTGGACCACAGCTAAGACACTCTTCAAATTTACATTGTTGATTTTGCCCTGAATGTGTTTTCTGTACACAATGTTTCATGTGTAAATTCAAGTGCATGCCTTAAGTTATATGTTAAGTATATTTATAAGTAACATTATGAGTAGATTTGCTATATGTAAGTTTATATAGTTTACAGAGTTTTACAGACTCTCACAAGTGTTTTATGCAGTGTACTGACTCTCACAAGTGTATCGAGCTATTTTGTGTGATTTAGTTAAATATATTTTAAATAAGCTGCAAACAAAACAATATATAAACTTATTTTTTCCTTAGATTCTTTTTTTGAAACTCTTCCCTTTTATGCAGAGTTCAGACTGCATAATTTTCAAAGTAGTCATGTCACAGATGTTTTCACACTGCATGACTATCTGGGCTAGCGTTCCGTCGGTGCTTTGTTTACACTGCAAGATGTATCGACGACAGGAGAGTTCACACTGCATGACTTTAAAATAGGAAGAATCGGTGACAACTTTGTCCAAACTACGTTTCACAACCAAATACATGTGAGAAGACATGGAAACAGTGCAAGGTCACGTAATATATATATCTTGTTATTAACTACATAATGAGAAAGACGACTTTAGTGGAGTAGAAAATGTACTTATTTTGCTCACCTGGCTTTGAAGGGAGCAATTTCTTTTAAACTTTTTTTATTTTTTGACCCAGTTGTGCGTATTGCTCAGATGACACGTCAAACAGACACGGTGCTCCTGCCAAATTTGAGTTTTTCCTCAATTTCTTGGGTCCAAATAAACTGAAAAGGAGCGCCTTTAACTTCTCCCCCAACCTCCTGCTGGCCTGCAGGTAACCAGTAGTGAATGCTGCCCTCTCATTGGCTGTAGGTGATTGCTGATGTTATTTTCAATCAGAACTCATTTCACATGGCATGATTTGAATCGCCGACAGCTCCAGATATTTAGCACGCCAAATATCTCATGGGTGACGACGATTCATTGGCGATTCTCAGATAGTTCAGATAGCTCAGATAGGCGATTCTTTGATAGTTCATACTGTGTGATTGTTACTCACGTGAATGAGCACTGTTTTGCCTGTGATTTCAGGCATTTGTCGGCAATTTCTCAAAACCTGTTGCCGAGTCAAAATCGGGGCTAAAATCATGCAGTCTGAACTCGGCATTAGTCACATACCTGTCTGATGGCTCATTATGCAGGTCTTTGTCTTCTCAGGTGTGACTCACTGCATTAGTAGTGATTGTTCACGCCTTCTCGCATAGACCATTTTCACTCAAAAATTGACTTAGAAAATTTATTTCAATATATTGTTTTCTGTGAGCAAGTAAACAAGATTATTTTCACATCATTTTGAAGCAAAAACATTAGGCTACAAGATCTCAAAAGTCTTGTGAACAAATGTTATTTGTGTGTTTTACAGTCTTGTTTCAGTGACTTTTGCAGTGGTTTTCACTATCCACGCATAAACGTTTCTTGCTCAAAAACACAAACACATGCATACATGCTGCTTAGGTATTTTTTTAGCCCAGCTTGTGCTGTTTACAGTGTTACTTTGACCATTAATATGTTTTTAAGATACTGAAAACAACACAAATGTCAGTGCATGTCAAAACTTCTCCAGGGCCCCAAAACACACTTAGACCCCTGGTGGTTAACCTGATAGTTAAAATACAGACTATAAATGCGCGTAATTCCAAACACGTGCGCTGTATTTTGTGTAATTTATAAGCCAACAAAAGCCATGAAGGAAGCCTATTATAAAGCACTAGAAAGTTGACAAGCAGACCTACTATATCATAAATGTTTTGAAGCCATTCTATAGTTTAATGTGAAGCACAGATGAATATTCACGTGGTTAAATTCATGTTCACTTCAGCGCTTCCCGCCGCTGAGCCTGTCAATCATTCTCCATTCATTCACAATTCAAACTGCGTGTCGCGTTCATGACAGCACGAAAAACTTTCTCCAAGACTATTTGTTCTTGTTAGTTTAAATAATCAGTGTGGAAATGCATTTAGTTTTGCATTAAATGGGTTCATTTTGACCTGAAACATAGAGATCATTGCTGTTTCTAAATCACGCGCAGTGTCTGTTAGATCAGCAGATCGCATTCACAACACTGGAGTAGGGTTAGCCAGCCTATTATCTCCGCTTCACACACAAAGTAGGCCTACCTGAAACTTTAAATTAGAAAAGGCTCAATAATCATTGGACATCCTCAACGCACTGATTTCTCCCCTTTGTGCTGCTGTTTTGGAAGTGTCCGTATACCGGAGGGCTGCACGCTGTCTCAGTGATGCAAGCGCTTCATTCAGGCACCGGCTGCGCAGACGAGACATGCGCCGCTCCGTAAGATTATTCTTATAATAGGCTAAGTTTATGTTATTATGTTCCTTCCGCGAATGTTTGTTCCTTCTTATGTTTGTGCCGCGAAAAGTTTGTAAAGCCTGGCTCTTTGTGGTTTAGTTGATTAAATTATTAAAAGTGAAAATGACGGCCCGGGGGGCATATGAATTGTCATTAACAGAAAAGTATTTAGCCTAATATAGGCTACTCTGAAACTGTGAATATTTCGCTGTAATTTTATATATATATATATATTAACATTTTATTTAACAGACCAGTTTGTCAGATTGTGCACTAAAGCATATAAGCGGACCTTGTTTTGAACTTCACATCAAATATTCTTGTTTATTTTGTAGATAACTGACCAACAAAAATACATTAAACAAAACCAACAAATTATACCAAACGAAATTCGTTTAAAAAAGAAAATTTTTCAGACAAAAAAATATTTTACAGACATGCTTTCAGTTTCTCCAACTCATGCGGCTATAGGCGAGGGAATGTTTATTAAGTAAAACTGGCCTCAGACGGTTTAGTTTAGTCTGCTTCAAACCTGCAGGAAAATATCATGCTTTGCTAAAAGGCCGATTGTTTTACCAATGATTATGGTCAATAGTGGTAGCCTATTACAGATTTCAAAGAAAAATCTGAATATTAAAAAGGAAACAGGCTGGACCACATCAGATCAATGTCATAATGAATGCTCAAATAATGTAGTCTATAGTTTATAGCAAGCATCATATTTAGTTAAATTGTGCCATCTGTCATATACAGTAGCCCTGTAGGTCTGTTATTTTTACTGAAGAAGATATATTATTTGAGTTAATCAACAGAACCATAGAAACCATATTATGTTAATAAAAAAAATAAAATAAAAAACAGCACAATATCGGGATCGGATCGGTATTGGTCGATACTCAGAATTTTAGTATCGAGATCGGATCGGTTTCAAAAAAATGGTATCGGTGCATCCCTAGTTACTGCAAACTCATGATTTTCCCTATGCTGCATCACTGGTTAAATAATTATTACAAATGTGTTAAATGCGTGCTCGTAGTTGTGTAAAATAATGTGTTTTCGAAATATAAAGTTATTTGTTTTGTAAAACAGCGTACGCGACTTTCGGTTTAGATTGTTACCTCAGATTTAATTTGGATGTTATTCAAATGGCGCGAGACACAGAACATAGACTCAAGCAACTTTACCATGCTAGAAGCTCAGAGGTAGCATATAGTTAAAGTTATTCTTCGTGTGCACAGACGGAGGGACCGCAAACTGTACCCGAGTCTGCTTGAAAACAGTGGTCGGTGCGCGGTTAACGTGAACTTCACGGTTCAATTATGTGATCTCATTCGCACCAGATCGCAGAAATACTGCACACATGAACTGGTAAAGCACTTTATGCACTTAATCACTCGCTTTTCTGACACAGATGGGCTGGCTGTAAATGACGAGCAGCAGATCTAATTTCTAATTTAAGTAATTCTAAATCATATATTTAAAATACAAGTTTAGATTTCAAAGATATACAAATGTCATGTACATGCAACTTCAAAATTGTAACTTGCAAAACTTTCAAAATGTATAAAATATTAAAATTATATATATATATATATATATATATATATATATATATATATATATATATATATATATATATATATATATATATATATATGATATAGCCTATATTTATCAGCTCCAAGCTACATTTCCAGGTTTTGATGAATAAGCTATACATTAAAATACTTTACAAGTACAGCAGTTTTCTTTTTACTTTTTATGAACAGTGCCATTTTTAATTAACTTTTAAAAGCACATTTTAATTTAAATGGTGAAGTTTTTTTTTTTGTTTTGTTGTTTTTGTCTGCAAGCACAGTTAATATTCAAACTATAATGTTTAAAGTGGCTGACAATAATACATATTCTTAATAATAGGAATTAATCTGCCTCGTTTTTAAACTGTGCAGTGCTGCAGCTGCTTAATTAGGCCTATACTATGCTACTGTATTTTAATATTGGTCATTATGGTGGTACTTGGAGAGATAATCTTTGTCTGCGGTGGTACTTGGTGATAAAAGTTTGAGAACCACTGTTATAGAGGTTTTCAAAACCATATTTCCTGACTCTGAGGTTGCAGTGTGGAAGCAACAAAACTGCATCTATTACTAAATTTGGATTGGCTCTTTTTATTACTAAAGAACTGACTGACCAGGTCAATAAGGCCAACAGGTTTGTGGTCATGTTTGACGAGAGTCTCAATAAGATGACGAAAAGTAAGCAGTTGGACCTTTATATTCACTACTGGGTGGACGACAACGCTGTTGCGTATGTATTAGCTATAACTGATAATTGAAATAAAATGTTTTATTTAATTCAAGTAACCCACTTGTACATAATTATTTTCTAGGGTTCAAAATTTATACAGATTTGACATTTTCCCCTTATACTTTTGTCGGAATGGGTGCGAAGTTGGCATTGAATTGAATTTGAAATGGTATTAAAAAGGTCTTAAAAAGCCTTGAATTTCATTTGGAAGATCCCGGGGGTACCCTGAAACAAGAACTTCTAATGATTACTTGGACATCACGTACAAACGTCAGACAGCCACTAGAGTATGCAAAGCTAGAACACGCGCACAAAGTACAATCTGTTCTTACTCCAGGCTGAAAAGTGTACTCACAGGCGTCTTATCAAACTGGCAGATCTACCTCCAAACTGGCAGCTTACATACAAAGGAATTAACTTTTAAAAGATTAAACACATAAAATGGCAAATAACTCAGGAAACAGTAAATCCTGAGGAAATAAATCAATAGGCATACAGAAAAGCAAATGCGCACATATTATTCCAGATTTACTCTGAAGAGGGAGGACACTGAGGTCATCATATAATCTAGGCCCTTAAACATTCAACTTTATTCATTCATTCATTTTCTTTTCGGCTTAGTCCCTTTTTTAACCTGGGGTTGCCACAGCGGAATGAACCGCCAACTTATCCAGCATTTGTTTTACGCAGCGGATGCCCTTCCAGCCACAACCCATCTCTGGGAAACATCCATGCACACTCATTCACACTCGTACACGAAGAACAATTTAGCCTACCCAATTTACCTGTACTGCATGTCTTTGGACTGTGGGGGAAACCGGAGCACCCGGAGGAAACCCACACGAACGCAGGGAGAACATAACATTCAACTTTATTAATAATCATAAAGACGGGACAATTTACACGTGTTCCTTCATCCTGGAGCGGACATCCATCAGAAAACCCACCCCATCAACTTACTATGTTTACTGTCTTCTGAGAGCTGAGATGATGATTTTTTTGGGGGGGTAAGAGTGCAAAGGTCTGTCTTACACTCTCTCTCTCACTCCCACACACACTATACTCCATATAAAAGGCAGAAACACAGCTTTTTTTGCACTGTAACTGATGCTCAATAGTTAAAAGCACAAATCTCTTCCCAACAGGGAAATGTAACGGTGGTATGGGAACGGTGATCCCCCCAAAAAATTAAAATAAACAAACATTCATTCATTCATTTTCTTGTCGGCTTTGTCCCTTGCGGGGTCGCCACAGCGGAATGAACCGCCAACTTATCCAGCACGATTTTACGCAGCGGATGCCCTTCCAGCCGCAACCCATCTCTGGGAACTTCCACACACACATTCACACTCATACACTATGGACAATTTAGCTTACCCAATTCACCTGTACTGCATGTCTTTGGACTGTGGGGGAAACCGGAGCACCCGGAGGAAACCCACGCGAACCCAGGGAGAACATGCAAACTCCACACAGAAACGCAAACTGACCCAGCCCAGCCGAGGTTCGAACCTGCGACCCAGCGACGTTCTTGCTGTGAGGCAACAGCACTACCTACTGCGCCACTGGGTTGCCCCAAAATAAACAAACATTACAAAAATATTTTTGTCACTTGTTTTTAAATGATTAATCGTGGGCGCCAAACAGAATATCTGTCAAAATACCTTTTAAAGAAAATATACCACGGTTAGCTTTCACCACCAGTTACAAATATTAAACAAAAAATAAATATGTAAACAAATAAATAAAAAAATAACAAACAATGAGAACCAGAAAGAACTCAGACAATTGCTGTATTTGTCTAAATAATGTTTGTATTAGTCAATAATAAAAAAAATGAAAAAGACGCTGTACTTTTCACACACAAACAGCAGTATCATCAACAAAACAAACAATATAACAATAATCACAATGAAACACGAAACGCTCAGCACTTATAACTCAAATGAAAGTGAAGGGAAAAATGCAAATTATTTCAGGCCAGTAGTTTTGTTAGGGACAGGGAGAAAACAAAACAAGAGAAATAAAATGACAATTTGGGCAAAGAAAACTAAAACTTCTGCTTCTTGCCCAAGGGAAACGAGAGGGGAATGGCGAATGTGGAGGTGTAGATGTGAAGGTTGAGGGCGTCGACGAACCCAGCCGGTGAGAGCTGGAGCTGACTCCATGCCAGCGAGATAAATTGGTAAGTTGATTTTGTTCAGGACACACTGCACTGAATTCTTTGGTGACGCACTCGTTCACAGACATCACGAGCACTTCAGTAACAAGACAGCGGTCTTTGCTCTGTTGCTTCGATACGTACTTTCGCTTTTTGTTTCTCGCAGCCAGTCGTTAAGTTTCCACTGCTCGTCTCGACCCGGTTTCTCTACTTGTTTCCCCACACTGCAACAGTTTAGTCAACTTCTCTTTCTTCAGCACACCACATAATTCTGCCCTCTTCAACTCTCCTCCTCTTTCTTTATACTCTCACCCATTTCCTTTTCCCATGGGTGGAGACCAATTAAACAATGTCGTCACACAAAACACCAACGATCATAAATGCATGATTATATGCTGTCATGGCTTTGCAATCAAAAAAAATTTTGTTATAATAGAGGCCAATAGGAAAAAAAACAGCCATGAATATAACGAAAAAGGAGTAAATTTGCCCAGAGTGTATTGAGTTTTTAAAAAAAAAAATTTATTTCAAAGCATTTTCCCAGAATATGTCAAAATAAGATGTCCCCAAATATCAGTCCATTTGCTGAAACACAGAGAAAGTTTTGGCCAAATTAAGCCTCAAAATCACCCCAGAATGGATGAAAATGACCCAACAGCACACAAGGGCAAAGGTGACCATTCCAGCCTTTATGCAGATGCTGTACAGGTATGTCTCATGTCTGCGAGGCAAATATTCAGCTGTTACCCCAGAACTTTTTTTTTCCTGATGTTTTTACCAGTCAGGCACAGAATGAACAAGTATTCCCTGTCTGCTTTACAAATTTTAGAAAAACATTTTGTAATTATGAATATAAACGAATAAAAATAGGCCATTTACAGCTTTCAAATCTGTGTCTTATCAATATGACCAAAATGACTTTGAGAAACTCTGAAAACTGGACTGACACAGTTTCAATTTACAAATTAACTTCTGTTCAGTGGCTTTGACACAATTTACATTGTAAAAGCACTAGATAAATAAAGATGAATTGAATCTGCTTAAATGTGTACACGTTAATGGACCAATAAAATATGATCTGATATTTTTTACATTTAATGTGCATCAAAATTACAGTGTGTGTAGCCAATGTTTCCAGTGTATTTTCACTTTTCAGCTTTTGATGAGAGTTTTTAAGACTTAATGAAAACTGTTTTATTTATTTCAGACCTAATTGAAGAGAATGAGGGGAGTAAAGAGGAGGAACATCATGTCAAAATTGAGGAAAAAACTCATTTACAGACTGATGGTATTTTGAAAAGGAGAGACAAGAATCGTTTCACCTGCATTCAGTGTGGAAAGAGTTTTGGAAGAAAAGACTATCTTAAGATTCACACGAGGATCCACACTGGAGAGAAACCATTCACATGCACTCAGTGTGGGAAGAGTTTCATCCAATCATCATCCCTTAATAAACACATGAGGATCCACACTGGAGAGAAACCATTCACATGCACTCAGTGTGGGAAGAGTTTTATCCAATCATCAAACCTTAATAAACACATGAAGATCCACACTGGAGAGAAACCATTCACTTGCTCTTAAGCTGCGGTCTCACTGGACTTTTCTCCCCTTAGACTTCTATTCATACGCATGCAAATGCGTCAGACCGAAAACGCAAGTTTGTGCGTCAAGTTTCGCAGTTTACTGCGTTGCAAAGTTCAAGCTTGGTGAAACCTGCGAAATTGCATCACTTGACTGTGTGAGACCAATCAAAGATCAAAACATGACCTATCTGGACAGAAATTTAAAATAATAATTTTTTAATGTCTAATCATCTTGTTTAATCCCGCCCCTTTTCACAGCGCCATACAACAGAATTTTGCATGCTCAAACTCTTGTGTGACCGCAGCTTCGGTGTGGGATGAGTTTCAGCAACTCATCAGACCTTAATAAACACATGAAGACCCACACTGAAGAGAAACCATTCACATGCACTCAGTGTGGGAAGAGTTTCAACCGATCCGCAAACCTTAATGAACACATGAAGATCCACACTGGTGTGAAAGAGTATATGTGCTTTGAGTGTGAGAATGTTTATTACAGCTCCAAAATTGAAACTGCACCAGACGATTCACACTGGACACCCTTACAGAAATTTCACATGAGTTTCACATGTGTATGTTGTAGGAATGAAAATGATCATATGCATTTGTTTATATGGCAAAACATGTCTTTTTCACCTAAGAAGTCTCACACAAATTCCAAAGGCAGATACTGATGAGATCAGGGCCTAGTATGTGTACTTTTGGGGGTTTTACGATGTGGTCACATGTTGATTGGTTAGTTTAAATGTCTCAGCATTTGGCCTTTGGTCACATGGTCAAGAAAGATACAAAATAGCTGGTAAACTTTGCTCTGCTTTTTTCTCTTCTCTGCGCTTTTCTGAGCTCTGCTCCTCTTCTTCTCTGGAGGTTATCTTCTCTGGCTCTCTCCCTCTCTCTCTCTCCCTTTCTACCTCCCCGTCTCTCCCTCTCTCTCTCTCTCTGGTAACTTTAAATTTACATTTAAGCTGAGAACAATTATTATCATGTTTTATCATTTTATACAGTTATTTGTAACTAATTCAGTTGTAACCATAAATAATTATTGTCATTAAATCATTTCATTTTCAAGTATTCATGAATTACTTTTGATTTAGCATCAACACTTAATTGCTCCATATTACAATACAATACAATCACACAATATCAACGCTCTCCCACATTTATAGCTATTACTACTGCCCTTATTTCCGTTTTTGGTATAAGATTGCATAAAAATGGTTTGACTAGAAATGTCAAGAAATTAAATGTTTTTTTTTTACCATCATGCTGATAACTTTGTAGTCGCTTGGCAGAACAACAGTTTGAACACAGCTGTGGTTAAAACCCATTCTTACAGATGGTGCCAAAACCCGGGATCCTTTGCAGTGAGTTTTCTGAAATTTACTTTAGCCGGTCTTAGCTGGATTTTTGACAGCTGACCTGGTGAGTGGATTAAAACTGGCCTTCTATCCACAAGAGTGGGTAAGTCTGCTTTTATTGTTCCTCCATTTGCTTAAATTGCATGAAATCGAAATTACAAGACTAATTTGTTTCAATAGTTCAATTTGGTAAATTTCAGATTGCCTCCTCAAGGATGGACGGGTTAATTTCTAAAGAAAGTGATGTATTGTTTGCTTTATGGACCAAAAAGTTAAACCTACATTGTGCAAACGCAGCAAAGAAGGACTTGACTTAACAGACTCAGACTCTACATTGTTTGCATGGTGGGATGTAATGATTGGAAAGAAATCAAATCACTTTTATTGTCACATCATCAGCAGCACGTGTGCTATGATGAGTGAAAAGCTTAGGTGCTGGCTCCAGACAGTGGAGATATAATTGAAGCGCAAATTACATGTGTTACTCAAGACTGCGTAACATGATGTCGGAAATACCTTCATTTATCAAGGCTAAATGTGAAGAATCTGATGTCCATAAATCAGAGGCAGAAAAGTCAAAGGCAAAAATTCTAGATCTCCAGTTACAGCTTGATAATTTACTAGCTGAACAGTTAGCCCTGGCTGAAAAATGCAGAAGACAAAAAGACACCATTGCAGATTTAAAAGCAATGCTGAAAGCACAGAAGTTTGTGTCTCCCAAATGCTTAACAGCGGTGGGATTGAAAAGCAAGTTCACTTCTTAGATGAAGTTCCTTGTATTAAGTCTGAAATGATTTGTTCAGAGGCCGCAGCTCAAACGAGTTTGCCTGTTCCAGTAATTAAGGTGATGCCACACCATAGCGCAGCCCAGACACATGGTGTAGAAGCATTAGAGAGTCTTAAAAACCCTCAAACCTCAGATGATTACAGCAATCAATCCGCAGGCAAACAATACAGGCTTTGTATGACCTGTAAAAAGTTTGGTCACAGAGAAGAACAGTGTTGGACATCAGGACAGGGAAGACCTCCATCATGTTTTTTGAGAAAACAGAAATTACTTAAGAGCAAAAATCGGTGGTCTTCACGAAACTCATCAAAAACTCATCTGTTAATAACACACTTAGTGAACTAACTGCACTGTTAATACAAGGCCTGCAACTGTTAACTTCCTTTGCTGGCGGCTTAGCAGCCTAACAGCAATACAAGTTAATAATTGCTGATCCTGTTTGCATTTCCAAATTTGTTATATTTGTGTTATACACATTTTCATTGCCATAGAACACAATGGTATTTTGTGATACTACATAAACACATAGACTGAGTAATTTCTTAAAACATGATTTTCCTACTGTAGGTGTAAAAACACTCAGGTTAGAGGTTTTAGAGGCCACAGATGCATTCTAGACTGCATGTCATGTATCAAAAAGGAATTAACTGTATGCTAAAATTAATTAATTTTAAGGTACTTTTGTTCCTATGTAGGATGAGTCTCATCTCCTAACAGTGGAAAACTGTGCTATCCTCAATATAGCTGCAGTTTAAACTACAAACAGGAGTATAGAATTGCCTTGTGGCTCCAGTGTGATAATTACATTAACAATGAAAATGCTTTCTTACAGGATTCAGCCTTGAACATTGCACTTGATCAAGCTCCTTAAAAAACATTGATTTGGAAGTATTTTGAGCCAGATCACACACACATCTCATACTCAAATTCCATGCTGGCTCCCTGTTACAACAGGACTAAATTTGACAACACTATCGTAAAACTTCCACCCTTTGTTAGGAGCATGTTTACACAAACACATAGCCTCAGCTGGAACACTGCCACACAGAGAACAACATTACAAATCTTCACACACAGTCAAATTCACAATTTGTCTGACACCGCTTCATATAGATGTTACATGTTATTTAAGTCTTTTCAATCAGACCTTATCATAATTATGGATTTTTCATCTTGTTTTGTTATTTTGGTTTCTTTTGATTATTTAACCAGTTACTTATTATTTGTTTCAACAAGTTATATCAAAGTGTAAATTGGGATTCTAAATCCAAAATGCTGAAATATTGTTGCTTTTGTAACATTATTGAAATCTCTACAACAAATGTTATGTGTGTTCACTTTGTATTTAATCCATTTAAATGCAATTGTGATTGTCTTTGAACATTGATTAATTTAATTCACTGTGTTTGGTTACACTGAATATTTTGCTGATCCTCTTAACCAGCTATTGTTGATTTTGTTGTAAAGCAATTTAATTTTGATGTTTCCAGATATTGTGTAAAGAGCTTGTTTGCTTTTATTTTGTCTTGATCTTGACCATATTTTTTATTACATTAATTTAAGGGCATTTTGCTTGAGAATAACTCAAACTGACCACATCAATCCTTTGATCAATGACAAATGCCATGCGTTTGCTTTTGCTGTTTGTTGTGCCATTTGCTGTTTTCAAATACAGGATCCATGGAGAAAAGGTTCACGTCTTTTGATCAACTTCAAGAGAAGAGCATTCCCTGCATTCCTCAGCACCTATTCTTGTGGGGGTATGAGGGACAATTTGCATATAAGCAGTGCAACACCATTCGACTAAACCTCTCACACAGGGCTGAAGGACTGAAAGACTGATTAACCTTACTCCCGCAACAAGCCTGGACAGGAAGTCCGAAGATGACAGCAGCACACAACACAAAGCATATTTTCATCATTAATGTCACCTTTTTGCCTCTTTATGTGTCACAACGGTGCCAGGGGAGGACTGTAAGAGTCTAAATTATCATATGCATTGGTATGTAGCGTAAAACGTCTTTCACCAAAAAGGCCCATGCTGACTGCAAAGAAAGATACTGATAAGATCAGGGCCTGGTATGTGGACTTTGGGGGTTTTACGATGTGGTCACATGTTGATTGGTCAGTTTGAATGTCTCAGTATTTGGGCTTTAGTCACATTGTCAAGAAAGGTACAAAATGGCTGGTAAACTTTGCTCTGCCTCTTTTCCTGGTCTGTCTTTTCCTGAGCTGCTCTTTCTGACTCTGTGCTTTACCTGCTCTGGCTCTCTCCCTCTCTCCCTCTCTCTCTCTCTCTCTCTCTCTCTCTCCCCCTGTCTCACTCTCCCTCTGGTAACTTTAACTTTACATTTAAGCTGGGTACAATTTATATCATATGTTTTTATCATTTCATGTTTTATCATTTTATACAGTTATTTTATAACTAATACAGTTGTAACCATAGAGAATTATTGTCATTAAATCATTTCATTTTCAAGTATTTGTGAATTACTTTTGATTTAACATCAACACTTAATTGCTCTGTATTGGAATACAATACAATCACATAATATCAACGCTCTCCCACATTTATAGCTATTAATACTGCCCTTATTTCCGTTTTTGGTATAAGATTGCAGAAGAATGGTTTGACTAGAAATGTACAGTTTTTTACCATCATGCTGATAACTTTTTAGTCGCTCGGCAGAACTACAGTTCAAACCGCTGTGGTCAAAATACCATTCTACACCTTAGAATTATAAGGTTCTATCTGACATTTTTGTCAAAATTGAGTTATTGACATATTCTTATTAAATGACAACTTATTTACATTATGGGATGTTTTTTTATAAGTTGTTTACATTTTAAGACTTTTTATTTAAAAAACAAATGTTACACACATACTGTTTGCTATGGAATGCAAAAACTTTGAAGCTCAATATCTCAAAATCATTCAGAACGCAGACAGAACCTTATAATTCCATGGTGAAGACTTCTCTAGCATGTATCTGCTTGAGAGCTCCACAGTTTTTTTAGATTCTTAGCATCTTATGACATGATGCACTAAACATACTAACTACACAGCAAAATCCTCAGAGTAAAATTTACTCAGTTCAGAGAACATTTGGTCCCTCTCTAAATTGAGTAAAATTTACTCAGCAGCAGAGTTAAAGTTAATGAGACGATAGAGGGGTAATTAAGTGATGATTGAGCACTGATGATGAACACCTGCTGTTAACAAGCAGAAACAGAGAAGAGAAACATAAAACTACAACTGACTTCAGTCACAGTCGTAGATGAAATAAACTGAAATAAAACACATCAAATCTCTCAAAATCTCAGCAGAGGATCATTAAGCAACTCCACAAACAGCAGCTTTACTTATTAACAACCTGTTTGGCCTTACTTCTGCCACACTCTACAAAATTCCATATAGTGATATTGTTAAGAACCAAGTCATTTTTTACAATAACAATAAAAACACCACTTTTTGTGTTTTAAGCTGTCACCATTGAGGAGAACAGTAGTTGCTTTACTTGGGCTCTGACTCGATTACTAATGTTAGTTTCTCTTTGTTTGCCAAATAGTGCATTATGGCAAATATTAAATAAAGAGAGTAATTGTGCTCTGGATAATTGATTCTGTGGTGATTTAATCACTGGTCAAATCAGTAAAATTGGTTTTGACCTATTATTTAGTCTGAATAGTGTTTCATCACAAAAGTAGCACTGTATCAAGAAAATGGAACTCAGCAATACTTTTATCAGATCATAAAACACATTGAACATCTGAAACACTCAAAACACACAGACATAATGAATCAGCGTATGCTTCTCAACTATGGTGAGTTTTTTTTTTCCTACAGTGCATGCTGGGAACTATGGATGAATGTTAGCAGACACTGCAGCCAAAATAATACAAAATCTCTAACCACTGTTGAGATAGAGACGCTGATTATTGATGTGTGTGTCTCTAAAGTGATTCAGATGCTCAATGTGTTTTAAAAATGTATAAAACCACAGCTGAGGTCCATTCACTTGAAAAACACTGAATTTTGTATCTTACATGATAAACCATCATTTAAACATGATTTACAAAGTCAAACATAATCTCTTATACAGTAACTCTTATCAAGAGTAAAAATCAATACAAGATCAGTCAACCTGATCATAATTGCCTGCTTTATACTTGTCATAGCAAGCTAAGAAAAGTCAACATCAACACTCAAAGAGCTCAAGTAAATCTACCACTTTTCTCCATGTTGGTGACATCGGGGAAAAAAACACGTTGTTTTTTTGTAAAATGTAACTAACTAAAACAGTTAATTCTCAATAAATCTCATATGGACTTCTGTGAACATCTGACAGAAATAAAGTCAATCAGGTAATCAATGAGCAAAGCTGCTGCTGCTTCTCTTCTGTTTCTGCTTATTAACAGCAGGTGTTCATCATCAGTGCTCAATCATCACTTAATTAACCCCATCATTGTCTCATTATCTTTAACTCTGCTGCTGAGTAAATTTTACTCAATTTAGAGAGGGACCAAATGTTCTCTGAACTGAGTAAATTTTACTCTGAGGATTTTGCTGTGTACAACAACGTGATCATACAGTACAGGGAACAGTCAATGCTGATCACATCAGGGTTATCGTATGCGTCAAAGGGTAAAAGAGTACATTCATATATTTTTAATTATTATTCAGTGATTCCTCCGCGTACCACTAGAAGGAAGCCTGGGTACCACACTTTGAGAACCACTGGTATAGATAGTTAGACGGGCCTTGTCTGTGTCAGGTTTTTCCTTTTTCAGCTAGTGGAGAGCAGGCAGAAGAGGGAGACTCACAAGAGAATTGGTGGACATTTGTCTAAAAAAATGCTGAAGAACAGCAGGTAGGGTTTTGTTGAGGCTGTCTTTGTCTTTTGCAGGTTGGAGTGGAGCAGAAGAAGAAGACTCACAAGGGGAACGGTGGAGATATACTTGAAGATCTGTGAAGTGCATCGTAATTATTAGGTACAGCCTTAATTTTTTTAAGTTGAATCAAATCAACTTTATAAAACATTTTAAAATTATACAATTAAATTTTTAGAGAGTAAGTGTCACAGAAGCGACAGAATTCAGGTGAATAGGCGTAGGCGTAAATTGCATAATAGGACTATTGCTATACTAGACTTTTCATTTGACATATCAGTTGAAGTAAGTAAAACTGGAACACCACAAGGAAGTGTATGATGTCCAATACTATTTAATATAATGAATGAGTATATTTTTTTGAAAAGTTGATCATATTATAGGGAAATCATTATATACACAGGATGGAGCCCTTTGGATAAAGGGTAGAAATGTGGAATACATGCAAAAGAAATGCAGACAGCAATAATAGATGTATAAAAGTATCAGTAACAAAATCACAGGTGATTTCTTTTGCTCAGAAGGAAATTAGTACATTTTATGATAAACAAGCAGAACAAATAAGGGTAACTGAATTCCTTTGGGTCTGAACTACTGTAGGTCTTGAGTGAGAAATGCATACTGGGCTCTTATCAGGTCCTCATTTGACTGTGTGTGTATAGCATATATGAAACAAACTTAAAGAAATTAGACAGAGCAAACTCAAGCACTAATAATATATGCAGCAGAGCATTTAAAACATCTCCAATAGCAGCATTACAGATGGAAACAAAAGAAATATCACTGAGCATTAGAAGACTTATGCTTGTGTATTGGGTTAACATACAAGGGCTTAATGAGGAACATCCCACAAATTCAATATTACAAGAGTGTTAGGAACACACTGTAAAAAATGTCCGTGATTTTAACAGTAAAAGTCTGTAAAATCTACAGTGAAAACCTGTTAAATGATTAACAGCTCATTTCTGTACAAAATACGGAAAGTAACTGTAACAGATCTAACCTTTGTTTTCGAGAAAGTAGGCAGAGTGTCTGAAATCTCACCATACACCCTCATTCACTAGCCCTAAATCAGTTGATTAGTTTAGACAGAGCAAACGACCACAAATGACTGAATTGATGAACACCTGCAGCTAACAAGCACAATCACTGAAGGACAGAACATGAAATAAAACTATACAGCCTTACACCAAACCAACTGAATTAAAACCAAGGATTAAACAACTCCACAAACAGCATTAGCAGCTTCACTGATTAAAGTTTGACTTCATTTCAATATTCTGCAAAGAATATTTGATAACTAACAGAGGTTTATATTTTTTATTGAAAATATTTCATTTGACCTCACCATCATGGAGATCAGAGGCTGATTTAGTTGGGCTCTTGAACCGTTGCTATATTATCTTAATGTTTCTTTGGCTGTGATAACTGTGACTCTGAAACTCATCAGTTATGGCAAGAAAAGCTATGAGACCCTTTATATACTTATTGCGGAACTTATTGTATTGGTCCTAAAAAATTAGCAAATTATATTACTTATTTTATGTGATGTTATTTGGGACAATAATATGGAATCCAGAAAGGTCAACAAACAGTTACAAAGAAATTAATAACTAGAATTTCATGCACAAATTTTGAGAGCTCCAGCAACTCAGTTAAGTCACACAGACATTAAGAATCAGGATATGAACCTCAACCATGGTTGCTAAAAAAAAAGAAAAAAGCTACATAATTTGTTCATGCCGCAATGCATGCTGGTACCAGCATAGTACAAAACTCCCAGCATGCATTGCAGCATGAATAAATTATGCAGCTTTATGTTCTTAAAATTTCTTTCTTTGCCTTTATTTTATGTTGTTTTTGGGGTGCAATATTTCAGTAGATTGTTTTGTGTTGTTCTGGGTTGATATGTATTTGATATTTATTTTTTGATTGTCACCACTATTGAGATTCAAGGACTAATTGTTGATGTCTGTGTGTTTCTAAGTTCTGCCATAGATCAAACATTTTCATTGTGAATGGTGCATTTAGACCTGTTAAACAGTCATTGATTGCTGAAGCTCCAGTGGTTTCATTTACATGTGTTATTCAATTCTCACACAAAGCTAAGGTGATATTCAACAAGTACACAAGGAGGCAAAGGTGGCTTTGATGTCATAGTTAAACTCATCAAACTTATTTTAACAATTTCGTATGGCTATTTAAGCTATGTGATTAACACCAATAATTATAGCAGCCAAAACAAAAACTACCCTATTTGTTCAAAAACGATTTTAAACAAGAAGTTGAAGAGCCCAACTAAAGCAGACTCTGTCCTCCATCATGGTGACTTCAAATGAACAACAGAAATTTCATTAAGAGCTTTTGTTCACGTGACAGAAATAAAGTCAAAGTTCTGTAATACGTGAAGCTCCTGATGTTTGTGGAGTTGTTTAATGATGTTCTGCTGAGATCTTGAGAAATTATATTTTTATTGTGTAATTAGTTTTATTAAAACAAAATTATTTAGAGTTTAATTCTCAGTTGATTTCATCTTTGATTTTGGCTGTAATTTGTGTTTTTCTTTTCTTCAGTGATTCTGCTTGTTAACAGTTGTTCATCAATAATTCTGAATCCTCCTTTAGTTAGACACTTAATTATCTCATTAACTTCATCACTGCCCGAGTGTTCAACCCTCTGTAGTGAGCACCCTACTGAAGATTTTGCTCTGTGATTTAAGGGGTTAAATGTGTTAGATGAAAAATACAGACTCTGAAATGTATTCTTAACGGAAATATTCTGTAGATTGAATTTACGAGTGTAAAATGTTAAAAACAGTAGATTACTGGCAACCACAGCTGCCAGTATTTTTTTGTAAAATCAAGAAAAACAACAGCAAAATACCGTAAAACTTTTTTGTGTCACCATTGTGGAGGATAGTAGCGTCTGTGTGCAAGTCTAAGATAAACTCAGAGTTTCTGATGTTATGCTGCATCTTCTTTTATTTAAATGTAACGGTGTAGTTACTAATGCAGTGGAAATCTGTTTAATTCCAGTCATACATGAACACAATAATGCATTCAATGACTTTGCATTATTCAAAACGTTTTTGTAGTGAACTGATGTGCAATGGTTCTCAATATCAATATGCTCAGATATATTTTTTGGACATTTAAAATATTGCTTTTCTGCAAATAAAAATAATTAACTCAAAGGTTTGTAAATTATCTTTGCATCTGTTAATAAATAAATTTTTCTCTTGTAAAAAATACAACATATTTCTGTATAAACAATTTTACAGAAAAATTCTGTATTTTTTACAAAAAAGTTCTGGCAACCATAGCTGCCAGTATTTTTCCGTAAATTTTACAGAATTTTTTTTACAGTGCAGAGTAAAACTAATTATAGAAGTTTTGGATGGATAGAAAATGTGAAAGCAAGGCAGGCAAGCTTACATACATATAGTAGTATAGTCCAACAATTCAATACGGTGACATTCATCATTGGAGGTTTATAATTCCCTCAGTTGATCTGAACCTCCATCTGAATGCCTGTGTGGTGTGCAGTTAAAGGCTATATGGAATCACTTCACTTTAACAACATATTTTTATACAAATGGTTCAAAAATCCAGACAGTGGTCGCTCAGGTGCTGCAGTTTACAGTCTTAAAACTGAAGAAAACATCAATAAACAACAACACACACTAATATCAGTTCATGCAGTAGAAATAATAGTGATAGTATTACTGTAGATTTACAATGGAGAGAACAAAGACAGGGAAGTAATGCAGTAACAGCTTCAGATAGTTTATCTGCTCAAACCTGTGAAATCATGTACTCGACATATTAGATGAACTAAATCAGATGTTTGATTGTGTCATTTATCTGCAGATGTACGAGTGAAAGGAAAGGAAGAGGTCGACATTTTAGCTAAACAAGCTCTCAAATCACAGACAAAAGACATTCAGGGTAAATAAAGTAAAGCTAAAGTTAAACTTTAATAAATATACTTGCAAAGAGTAAATGGCTGGAATACTGGATTATAAATGTCTCATGAAGACATTTGTATAAAATCCAAAGGTAAATCTGTAAAGGAAGAGAAATGGGGAATAATTATATGGAGGAAATCGTCATAACCATCTCAGAAGAGGACAAACAGGACTTAACAAGACACTGTATTTATAGGGAAGCACACACATGGTTTATGCTCACATTGTAACCAACCTGAAACAGTGCAGCTTATGAATACGAAAGAAAAATATTAAGAGAAGTATTTATTAGATATAATGTTACATACTCTGGAACATACTCATTATTGAGGAAAACTTATGTAGGCTACAATTAATTTCAAATCTGAATGAAACTGCTCTGTTAGAATGAAAATAACATTTTGAACAAGAATTTATTTAGTGATTTATTTTCCTGGTTTTATAGTGTTTGACTGCTGTTTCACACTCTGGTCAAGCAGGAGGCGGTAAAGCACATATAAAGTTTGAATACTGAAGGAGAAGAAGTTGACAAACCGAAAGTGTCAAAGAGCTCATATATTGTGTTGTGTTCCTGCTGCACAAGAGCGTCTGCATATACTTCTGCATGTACTTCTGCAAGTAAGTTTATTACTTTTACCATTGAGGAAATGATGAAGGGATTTTATATGTGTTAGTGTGATTCAAATGTCTGTCTCAAACACCGATTAAACACGGTGTCAAAACACGGCCATTTAAACAGTCACAAAATCTTCATTTTTTTTATCCGTTGAAAGTGTTTGTACACTTCTATATTAGGCTGACGCGATAATTTCAGTTTATTCAGCACAAAATATAACTCTAAACATATAGTCACGAAATCGAAAGCAAAATTAAACCAGAACTTCCGGTCACAGGATGAAGAGCTCAAACGAGCAGATGTTCCTCAAACTGCATTTAATTGTTTACATTTTATTACTAACTTAGTGAATTAATATTTGACTAAAATGGAAGTTATCGTGACAGATAAGGGGTTAAACCAATTTTTTATGTATCTCAGTAGAGTATATTTATTTATCTGCTGAGAAATGACTTAAACTCAGTGTTTTGTATCCCTCATCATGTGGTCTGTTTCAGTAAGTGCTTGTTCGTGAACTGAGCATTGATTGCTATAAAGTGTGATGTTCTTAATGTCAGTATATTGTCATCTCCAGGTTATGGTCAGCAGCTGATTGTTTCCTCAAAGCTCTGCTAATGTCTGCATTGGTGTTTTAGCTGCAGTATGGCAGAGGAGCGAGTAAAGGACTCTCTCTCAGAGAAACACAGGTATTGACTCTGTTTTCACACCATTATTTCAACACTTTCTCTGAAGAACAAAGACCAACAACAATGCACTTATTTGTGTTGCTATTGCCTAATCAAATGATGGACAAAGCTTCAGTTTACAACTCCAGGAAATGTGTTTAGATCATTCTAGGATACAACAGCTTGATCTGGTGTCATATTTACCAGAGCTGAATATGTGAAATGTGTCGTGTTCAAAGTTCTGTACAACATCAGAATTAAAGCTGACCACAGAAGTTTCAGCTTGTGCATATAGAAGATATAAAACGACTGTAAGCTTACAATATGTAGTTCAGGGAAGGGGAAGGGGACACATTCCAGTTCAAAAACATGCCGTTTAAGTGCTTAAGCCTTTTGTCCACTTCCGATCATACTGCACATTCTTTCAATCTAATACCGTGAAAAATAGTGGTTTTTTGTAAAGATTTGTACATTTAGTAGGGATGTGCACATCGATGCTTGAGTATCGATATATCGATACTCAGAAGCTTTTAATTTGGTATCGATAATTTGTTTAAGAGTATCAATATTTTAAATAAATTTTAATAATTTTGTATAACAAAATGTTTTAGCGCTGTGTACAGGATTGTCAGTGATGCTTTGTATACAAGACGTTACACCATCAATCTGTGGCGGTTTGGATGCAAAACCTCAAAAGGGCCATTTGATATTTTCTCCTAAAAATTTGCATTTTCCTCAGACTCCTGTATGTAGGCTCTGCAATTTCACTTTTATAGTGACGAATAAGTTATTTTCATTGCTTTTCAAGGGAAATAACTGAACATAAACATAGGAGGCTGAGAAAAATACTCATTTTAGGAGAACATTTCAGATGGCATTTAGAGGTTTTTGCATCTGAACTCTTCATATATATATATATATGTGTGTGTGTGTGTGTGTGTGTGTGTTCTAATGCAAGACACTGACAAATTAATGCAATTTACTAATGCACATAGCTATTTTATTTTATTTTTTTTGACACATTAATTTTTTTTACCATCAAGTGCCATCCAAAAATAACTTGAATTCCCAGGTTATAAGAAATAACCTTCTCACAATACAATACTATTTAAAACATGTAGCAAAAAATGGGGAGATTAAGGACTCCAGTTATGAGCAAGTAATGAACTAGCGTGATACAAGTGAGGCTTTATTAAGTGCATGGAAACACTTAAACTAATCTAACATACACTCACACATGCACACACATTTGGTTAGTATGGGAAGAGGCAGTATAGAGTGAAGAATAGTTATAGCTTTAGCTAAATGAGCTCATAGTTAATTATGAATCATTACTCATAACTTATTTTTAATTATTCATAATTCCCTATGAGCTAATTTTGCTACAAAAAGACGGGAGCACAGGGGCTGATGGGAAGTGAAGTCCAGAAACATAAAACAGCAGAAACCCTGTGCTCTCTAGTGTTCATTAGAGAGACTGCAGCAGGTTGATGCTCCTTTTCCTCTGGTGTTTTTGTGTCATCAGTGTGAGAACAGGATCATGTGTGTCCAGCTCTGTGTCTCTGAAGAGTGACTGGTCAAAAGATGGTAAACTACCAAACTTCTGTGATAAAACACCATCATTTAACAAAAGGTATTTTTATTTACATTAATGGTCACACATGGACTGTATTGCAAGATATATCTGTATTTGCCTCTAAATGTATTATTACAGTAGTTGTATCTGTTAACAGTGCTGAATATGAGTTAGCAGATTCAGGAGATAAGACTCACAAGAGCCACATGAGTTTCAAAGACAATCTCCTGTGGATCTTCCAGGTAGGAAAAACTCATTTTGATTCACTAAAATAACTCCATGAAACATTCACACAGAATATAAGACTTAAGAACCCCCCCCCCCCTTCTCCTCTTGTTGACAGAAGACTACTTAAAAAAAATATTGTTTTGTTGTAATTATGAATGGATATTTACAGTTCAAATCTGAAAGCCCTTGGCCCAGTTTTTAGCCAAGCTTGTCTTTGTTTAGATGTTTATTAGACTATGGTTCCCACAGTTAAAGCCACTGATCAGGCATTTGTCAGGTATTTGTTATCAAACTGCTCCTTAGTTTCTGAAACATCTTGGCTCAATCCCAATTCTTCCCCTTAGCCTTTCCCCTTACCCCTACACATTGTTTTGCGCGTCCACCTGAAGGGTGTTACAACCTGTCCTCCTCATGTGTGTGTTTTCGTCATGTGACCCTCACCATGTGCTCCTTTGTTCCCGTTCCCGCCATGTCATTCTGTTCATTACCTTCACCTGTGTCCATCCACCTGTGTCTCATTATCGTCATCATGTCTCTGTGGATTTAAGTTCCCACATTCAGTCTGTCCCTCGTCCGGTATTGAATTGTCTACGTGTCTTGATGGTTGTCTTCTTGCCCTGTTCATCCTGTGATCTTTGTAAGTGTCCTTTAATAAATATACGTGTTTTTGTAATCCTGAGACCTCGTGCCTGCTTCCTCGTAACGTCAAGCGTAACAGCCTTACAGAAAATTCACATGAATTTCACATGTGAAATTCACATGTGACCACATGTGAAATTTCACATGTGAAACACAGGAACCACATGTGAAATGCACATGTAATCACATGGGAAAACGTGTGTATTTGGAACGCTTTTGTGTGAATTCACATGTGAACCACATGTGATCACATGGGAAAACGTGTGTATTTGGAACGCTTTTGTGTGGATTCACATGTGAACATCATATGATCACATGGGAAAACGTGTGTATTTGGAACGCTTTTGTGTGGATTCACATGTGAACATCATATGATCACATGGGAAAACGTGTTTATTTGGAACGCTTTTGTGTGGATTCACATGTGAACCACATGTGATCACATGGGAAAACATGTGTATTTGGAACGCTTTTGTGTGAATACACATGTGAACCACATGTGATCACATGGGAAAACGTGTGTATTTGGAACGCTTTTGTGTGAATTCACATGTGAACCACTTGTGATCACATGGGAAAACGTGTGTATTTGGAACGCTTTTGTGTGGATTCACATGTGAACCACATGTGATCACATGGGAAAACGTGTGTATTTGGAACGCTTTTGTGTGGATTCACATGTGAACCACATGTAATCACATGGGAAAACGTGTGTATTTGGAACGCTTTTGTGTGGATTCACATGTGAACATCATATGATCACATGGGAAAACGTGTGTATTTGGAACGCTTTTGTGTGGATTCACATGTGAACATCATATGATCACATGGGAAAACATGTTTATTTGGAACGCTTTTGTGTGGATTCACATGTGAACCACATGTGATCACATGGGAAAACGTGTGTATTTGGAACGCTTTTGTGTGGATTCACATGTGAACATCATATGATCACATGGGAAAACATGTGTATTTGGAACGCTTTTGTGTGAATACACATGTGAACCACATGTGATCACATGGGAAAACGTGTGTATTTGGAACGCTTTTGTGTGAATTCACATGTGAACCACATGTGATCACATGGGAAAACGTGTGTATTTGGAACGCTTTTGTGTGGATTCACATGTGAACCACATGTGATCACATGGGAAAACGTGTGTATTTGGAACGCTTTTGTGTGGATTCACATGTGAACCACATGTGATCACATGGGAAAACGTGTGTATTTGGAACGCTTTTGTGTGAATTCACATGTGAACCACATGTGATCACATGGGAAAACGTGTGTATTTGGAACGCTTTTGTGTGGATTCACATGTGAACCACATATGATCACATGGGAAAACGTGTGTATTTGGAACGATTTTGTGTGGTTTCACATGTGAACCACATGTGATCACATGGGAAAACATGTGTATTTGGAACGCTTTTGTGTGAATACACATGTGAACCACATGTGATCACATGGGAAAACGTGTGTATTTGGAACGCTTTTGTGTGAATTCACATGTGAACCACATGCGATCACATGGGAAAACGTGTGTATTTGGAACGCTTTTGTGTGGATTCACATGTGAACCACATGTGATCACATGGGAAAACGTGTGTATTTGGAACGCTTTTGTGTGGATTCACATGTGAACCACATGTGATCACATGGGAAAACGTGTGTATTTGGAACGCATTTGTGTGGTTTCACATGTGAACCACATGTGATCACATGGGAAAACGTGTGTATTTGGAACGCATTTGTGTTGATTCACATGTGAACCACATGTGATCACATGGGAAAACGTGTGTATTTGGAACGCTTTTGTGTGGATTCACATGTGAACCACATATGATCACATGGGAAAACGTGTGTATTTGGAACGATTTTATGTGGTTTCACATGTGAACCACATGTGATCACATGGGAAAACATGTGTATTTGGAACGCTTTTGTGTGAATACACATGTGAACCACATGTGATCACATGGGAAAACGTGTGTATTTGGAACGCTTTTGTGTGAATTCACATGTGAACCACATGCGATCACATGGGAAAACGTGTGTATTTGGAACGCTTTTGTGTGATCACATGGGAAAACGTGTGTATTTGGAACGCTTTTGTGTGGATTCACATGTGAACCACATGTGATCACATGGGAAAACGTGTGTATTTGGAACGCTTTTGTGTGGATTCACATGTGAACCACATGTGATCACATGGGAAAACGTGTGTATTTGGAACGATTTTGTGTGGTTTCACATGTGAACCACATGTGATCACATGGGAAAACGTGTGTATTTGGAACGCATTTGTGTTGATTCACATGTGAACCACATGTGATCACATGGGAAAACGTGTGTATTTGGAACGCTTTTGTGTGGATTCACATGTGAACCACATGTGATCACATGGGAAAACGTGTGTATTTGGAACGATTTTGTGTGGTTTCACATGTGAACCACATGTGATCACATGGGAAAACGTGTGTATTTGGAACGCATTTGTGTTGATTCACATGTGAACCACATGCGATCACATGGGAAAACGTGTGTATTTGGAACGCTTTTGTGTGAATTCACATGTGAACCACATGCGATCACATGGGAAAACGTGTGTATTTGGAACGCTTTTGTGTGAATTCACATGTGAACCACATGTGATCACATGGGAAAACGTGTGTATTTGGAACGCTTTTGTGTGGATTCACATGTGATCACATGGGAAAACGTGTGTATTTGGAACGCTTTTGTGTGGATTCACATGTGATCACATGTGAAACACACGTGCATTTTCATGTGAACCACATGTGATCACATGGGAAAACGTGTGTATTTGGAACGCATTTGTGTGGTTTCACATGTGAACCACATGTGATCACATGGGAAAACGTGTGTATTTGGAACGCTTTTGTGTGAATTCACATGTGAACCACATGTGATCACATGGGAAAACGTGTGTATTTGGAACGCTTTTGTGTGAATTCACATGTGAACCACATGTGATCACATGGGAAAACGTGTGTATTTGGAACGCTTTTGTGTGGATTCACATGTGATTACATGGGAAAACGTGTGTATTTGGAACGCTTTTGTGTGGATTCACATGTGATCACATGTGAAACACACGTGCATTTTCATGTGAACCACATGTGATCACATGGGAAAACGTGTGTATTTGGAACGCATTTGTGTTGATTCACATGTGAACCACATGTGATCACATGGGAAAACGTGTGTATTTGGAACGCTTTTGTGTGGATTCACATGTGAACCACATATGATCACATGGGAAAACGTGTGTATTTGGAACGATTTTATGTGGTTTCACATGTGAACCACATGTGATCACATGGGAAAACATGTGTATTTGGAACGCTTTTGTGTGAATACACATGTGAACCACATGTGATCACATGGGAAAACGTGTGTATTTGGAACGCTTTTGTGTGAATTCACATGTGAACCACATGCGATCACATGGGAAAACGTGTGTATTTGGAACGCTTTTGTGTGATCACATGGGAAAACGTGTGTATTTGGAACGCTTTTGTGTGGATTCACATGTGAACCACATGTGATCACATGGGAAAACGTGTGTATTTGGAACGCTTTTGTGTGGATTCACATGTGAACCACATGTGATTACATGGGAAAACGTGTGTATTTGGAACGATTTTGTGTGGTTTCACATGTGAACCACATGTGATCACATGGGAAAACGTGTGTATTTGGAACGCATTTGTGTTGATTCACATGAATCTTGCAAAGTCACATTAATTTCACGTGTTTAACATAATCACGTTTTTCATATGGGAATGCATGTTTTACACAAAAATACAGACATCCTGCATGTGCATTTCACATGAGGTTCCCATTTTTCACATGCCATTTTTAAATGTTTTTACAACCATCCACAGTATAGTGTGGGTCATTACGAAATATGGTTTCCAGATGGTGATGCTGTCCACATGTGGGTTCATGTGATCACATGCTGTCCACTTGTGGTCACATGAACTTCACATGTGTCCACATTTGGTCACATTGACTTCAGATGTGGTCAAAGGTGATCACATGTTGTTCACATGTGGCCACATGAATTTCACATGTTGTCCATGTGGTCACATGAACTTCACATGTGGTCGTGAGCTTCACATGTGGTCACATAAACTTCACATGTGGTCAAATGAGCATCACATGTTGTCTACATGTGGTCACATAAACTTCACATGTGGTCACATAAGCTTCACGTGTGGCCACATGAGCTTCACATGTGGTCACACGAGCTTCACATGTTGTCCACATGTGGTCACATAAACTTCACATGTGGCCACATGGACTTCACATGTGGTCACATAAGCTTCACATGTGGTCACATGAACTTCACATGTGGTCACATGTGATCACATGTGAAATTCGTGTGACTTTTTTGTAAGGGCTGTCCTGATTCATAGGGGTAAAATTTGAAGCCCTTCTTCTACACACTCAAAAAATAGAATTGGGATCGGGCACTTTTCTTATTAAAAACCTTCTGTTTTGTTTTGATGGGATTTTGACTGTTGTAGATGTGAAATATCTGAAATCATTCAGTGAAGTGATATGGAAGTGTAATGTGCTCAAAAACTGCCTGTATGATGAATGTTCATCAGCTAATCAGAATCAAGCATTATCAAAGATCTTAGTATAATGTGTTTTCAATTATTGAGCCGTTTGTGGATGAACAACTGTATGCGAATGGATGTTTTGGTTAAATAGTGGTCTTTTCTTCAATCATAGAATCTGGAGAACAAAATGATCAGATTTCTGAAGAATGAACTGGAAAATTTTAAGAAAATCTTACAAGAAGAAAACAGACAAGAGTTTGTAAAGGACTTTAATGAGAACAGAAGCAGAATCACAGAAGCAGCTCTTGATCTCACACTCTTCTTCCTGAGAGAGATGAAGCAAGATGAAGCTGCTGATACTCTAGAGGGTAAGAGACTCATGGCCATCTGTCAGACTGTCATCTACTAATATCGAAACCTGTCAGTTTTAACCATGTGATTTTTTTTTGGTGGGGGTGGGTTTTCACGTAAAATATATATTTTTTATAATTAATAAAATATGACAGCCAACATTTTCTTTAGAGCTTGTGATCTTTTTGTTTATATTGAAAACATAAACTGCACAACTTCTGTATTCACACATGTCAGAAATAACCTCACCTGACATCACAAACAACTCATATTCATCCACAATAAAAACATGTTGATTCAACTACCAACCTTGTGAAGATAGTAAAGTCAAAGAAAACAGTCTTATCTGTAGTCACATGTTCTTGAATTAGTCCCCAAAACTGTGATGGTAAATAGAAGTGGTCCTTGGTGCACAAATGGTTATCCATAGTGTAAAGTATTGAACCAGTCCTAATAACATCTCCATATTCGATCCTTCACCACATCATAAAAGCATATTCCAAACTCCTTGACAGCAGTCACATGTGATTTAGATGTAGGTACAAAAAACTTTTCTACAGAAAAATGCCCTATTACCACTCAAACCTACAACAAACTTTGTTGTATTGTTTAATCCCCCAAAATGGTTCATCAAAACAACTCTCAGAAGCATATATAACCATATACACATACAAATTAGATTGAAAAAAGTATATTCTTCAAACAATACTAAAACTGTTTGTTTCCTGTGTTTAGGTGAGCTGTTCTTCATTAATGAGTTAAAAGGCAGCCTAAAGAGGAAGTATCAAAGTGTGTTTGAAGGAATTGCTCAGCAAGGAGACTCCACACTTCTGAATAAGATCTACACAGATCTCTATATTACTCAGGGTGCGAGTGAACAGGTCAACACTGAACATGAGATCAGACAGATTGAAGCTGCTTCCAGACGTCATCAATCACTAGAGATGCAGGTTGAATGCAAACATTTGTTTGACGCACCTGAACAAGACAAGCAGATCAGAACTGTCCTGACAAAAGGAGTTGCTGGCATCGGGAAATCAGTCTCTGTGCAAAAGTTTGTTCTGGATTGGGCTGAAGGAAAAGAAAATCAAGACATCAGCTTCATATTTCCTCTTCCATTCAGAGAGATGAACTTAATGGAGAAAGAAAAACAAAGTTTAAAAGACCTCATAACTCAGTTTTTCCCAGAGACCAAAGGACTGAACCTTACAAGAAGCACACGGTTCAAAGTCCTGTTCATTCTTGATGGATTGGATGAATGTCGTCTTCCTCTGAACTTTGCTGGTAATGAGACCCGTTGTGATGTATCTTTAGCAGTCTCTCTGGATGTTCTCCTGACGAACCTCATCAAGGGAAATCTGCTTCCTTCTGCTCTCATCTGGATCACCAGCAGACCAGCAGCTGCCAGTAAGATTCCTGCTGACTGTATCGACCGGCTGACAGAGATACAAGGGTTCAATGATGCCCAAAAGGAGGAGTACTTCAGAAAGAGACTCGCAGATCAGAATCAGGCCAGAGAAATCATTGATCACATTAAACAGTCAAAGAGTCTCTTTATTATGTGCCACATCCCAGTCTTCTGCTGGATTTCAGCCACTGTTCTCCAGAACCATTTGAAGGAGAACAGAAATATTGAACTGAAATACAGGGCTAATGCTGAAACACTGCAGGAATCTCCCAAGACTCTGACACAAATGTACACACACTTTATCCGCTTTCAGATCCAGCAGAGCAGAAGAAAATATGATGGAGAAAACACACCAGATGTTTCCTGGGATCAAAACCTCATCCTTTCACTGGGGAAACTGGCCTTCCAGCAGCTGGAAAGAAACAATGTGATCTTCTATGAGAGCGATCTGAAAGACTGTGGCATTGACGTCTATAAGGCATCGGTGTACTCGGGCATGTGTACCCAGATCTTTAAGGAGGAGACAGGAATCATTCTTGGAACCATGTACTGCTTTCTTCACTTGAGCATTCAAGAGTTCATTGCAGCCCTTTATCAACATCTGATTCTAGGCAATGACAAAAGTCGTATATATAAATATTTTTTTAGACAGAAAAGCAGAAATGAGTCCATGATTGATTTGCTGAAGACTGCAGTGGACAAGGCTCTGGAAAGTGAGAATGGACATCTGGACCTTTACCTTCGCTTCCTTCTCGGTCTGTCACTCCAGTCCAATCGCCAACTCTTACGAGGCCTGTTGACACAGCAGGATGACGGTGACCAGAGCAAAGAGGAAATAATTGCCTACATCAAGCAGAAACTTGAAGCGAATCTGTCTCCAGAGAGATCCATCAATCTGCTCTACTGTCTGAATGAACTGAACGACCAAACTCTGCTGAAAGAGATTCAGTCTCACCTTAGTAGAGGAAGTCTGTCATCTGCTGACCTTTCACCTGCCCAGTGGTCTGCTGTGGCCTTTGTGTTGTTGACCTCAGAGGAGGAGCTGGAGGAGTTTGAGCTTCAGAAATTCCAGAAATCAGACGAGTGTCTCATCAGACTATCAGCAGTCATCAAAACCTCTAAAAGAGCTCTGTAAGTCCTTCTTTCATCTAAGAAATAGACTTTTGCTGATATTAAATAATACAGTAATAATGTTAATGAACATGCACAAGAATGATATTGTCGGCACTTCAAAATACTGTGAATAATTGTTTATTATTTAATATTTAGTGTTTTAATAACATTCAGTTTAATTAAGAATTATTTTAAGAATGGTAAAAGCGAAAACAACTGGTGCTGGAGCTCTTGAAAGCAGCAAGACTGTCGGGTGCATGAGCATAACTTTTTGTCTAGTCTATTTGAAAGAGAACCGATCACACCAGTTACGTTTCCAGGCACAGCTTCTTGCAAGGAAGCGGGAGCGCGCACTCATTTTAAACAGTCGCGCGCATACTAAGGGTGTAATGATGCGCGTATTCGTATTGAACCGTTCGGTACGAGACTTTCGGTTCGGTACGCATTACAAACCGAACGATTCGGGCAAATATCTAAAAAGATAAAAGAGAATAAGTGTACAGAATATAATGTTTTCAGTGCAACAACGATCAGCAAGGCATCCCAAATGACGTGACCCTGGACGTGACAGGCAACATGCTGCCTTCCCCGCCCACCTCCAAACACTACTCTAGTCAGGGACACGCTGCACTAGCTCTAGCTCGCAAAAGGGCTAGTAACATTAATGTAATCCTCCTATAACCAACAGCGGGTCTGGCGTTTGGGAGCACTTTGGTTTCCCTGTAAGTTATGAGGGTGATGACAAGAGAGTGGTGGATAAAAAAAACAATGACATCTGCTATGACAGTAAGCTATTTTAGCGGTAATATTTGAACATGTCAACTCATTTACACTGACATCACGGAATTACTAACTGGAATTAGACGAAAACTAGACACGCGCACTACATGCAACTATCCCCGCAGCATTCAGACAGGCAATTTCTACAGATTCGAACAAGGCAAAACAATTCACAGAGGCGATCGGTACATTTATAGTTGTGGATATGAGACCTTAATCGGTAGTGGAAATTTCGGGTTTTAAGAAAATGTTAAATGTAATAAAGCCCCGTTACATTATTCCTTCACAAGCCCATTTCAGTCAGATAATAATTCCTGCTTTCAGATCCACTGAAATGGCAGGTGACAGTCAAATCAAGCAGATCTGTGTTGTCTGAAGAAAAGGTGGACACTTTCTGAAAATAAAAAAAAACTTACAAATTGATTGAAACTGAGTTCCATATAAAAACTAAACTGTTCTTTTCTTTTTATTTGTTTAACTACTAAAATATTACATTTATTTTTATAAGCAGCTTTTTGGTTTTGAGTATAAAGAAGGATTTGTTTTATTTGCTGCTAAGCAGAAACCCCAGAAGTATAGCTTTATATCACTGTTCAAAGTAAAAAAAAAAAAAAAGAAGAGAGATCATGCTTTTATGGTGTTAGTTTTAATACATTAAAACGATTTCAATCAGAGAAATCCTCTGGCTTTTTTCTTTTTTTGCTGTATCGAAAACATACCAAACCGTGACACCACTGAGTCGTATCGAACCGAACTGTGATTTTTGTAAACCGTTACACCACACCCCTAGCGCATATGTCAGCTTTTGGCGCGAGTGATCATCCTCTCATTCGTTATTTACCTGCTTTCTTCTGCTTGCTATTATTATTATTATAATAGCTTATAGAGTTTATTGGTTGTTGTGAAAAAGCAAAACCGTTTATTTTTCTCCATAACAACCTGTGCCCTCTATGATAACAAATCAACAACAAGAATTAACGTGAGGTTCATTCATTCATTCATTTTCTTGTCGGCTTTGTCCCTTGCGGGGTCGCCACAGCGGAATGAACCACCAACTTATCCAGCACGATTTTACGCAGCGGATGCCCTTCCAGCCGCAACCCATCTCTGGGAACTTCCACACACACATTCACACTCATACACTATGGACAATTTTAGCTTACCCAATTCACCTGTACCGCATGTCTTTGGACTGTGGGGGAAACCGGAGCACCCGGAGGAAACCCACGCGAACGCAGGGAGAACATGCAAACTCCACACAGAAACGCCAACTGACCCAGCCCAGCCGAGGTTCGAACCTGCGACCCAGCGACGTTCTTGCTGTGAGGCAACAGCACTACCTACTGCGCCACTGCGTTGCCCAATGTGAGGTTTTAGGCTATAAATAATAGGTGAAACCGCATAGATAAATCTTCAGATAGGCTTCTCAGCTACATGTAAGAAATTATTTTAAAAATAAACTTACAAAAGACACTTAGAAATGTAGCCTTGCAGACAGGTATCATGTGATGGGGAGGAGCGCAGGAAAAAAGGCAATATTTCACTGTAACCTCCCTGGACTTATTGACATCAGTGGAGACTCGTTCCCTGCTGCATTTGCTTATTGTTGACAGATGCAGTATTTTATCCTGGTCCACTTTTGTAGCGTATTTATACATTTTTGTGAAGTTAAATTGTGAACATTACTCGCATTACTGAGCAAACTCTGAGCACTTCACCGGCGGTGACTCTCTTCCCAGGGGATGCTGAGCTCGCGCAGCATCCTGAGCGTTCTATAACCGTTATATCGCACTTTGTAAAGAAACTGGTCTGGCGGATATCGCGTTTTGTGAAAAAATACATTTTGTAGTAGGCCTAAAATGTACATTCTTCAATGTTATTAAGGCAGCAATTCACACATAGATTAAGGTACAGGATAAACATGATATAGCTCCCTTCTAGGAGCAGATTTCAGATGATCCTCAGAGGAAAACATAAAACAAGAGTGAGTTCAGCAAGCTGGAGGTGCTACAGTGGACAAGGGTATGGGGTAAGTGGCCAGGTCAGGAAGAAACTGACAGGCAGGTGGACAGGGAGGACGCTAAAGCCAAGGGAGGGATTACTGGACAGTAAATCAGGGCAGATCCTGTGGGTCAGGATAAACAGCTGGCATGCAGAGCTATAGGGGAGCTGGTAAAACCCTCCATGATGAGTGTCCTTAAATGTTGCATGCACAATTGTCATCTGAAAAAAGTATAGGACTGTGGCTTGAGATCCACAACATCTGGATCACAGCACCATATCAGCACCATCTTGTAAAGTGACTCTGGGCAGGCAGACATCTTGGCAAGGTACTTAGGTTTAGCAGCCATGACAGGTATTGAAGCCACAGGATTTTAGTTTATGGAAACTGCTGTGCCTGAGATCGCTGAATCTGATGTAATATAGAGAACATTGAAACCACTGTAATAGAGAGCACTGAAACTGTAGACAAGACTGGATGAGGCTGAGGAGCTGCAGGCAAGATTACAGGGGAGGCAGTCCTTATCACTGGCATATCTCTGTTTCATTTTATTCTGTAAAGTCCCTTGAAAAGCAACTTTTAAATGTTATTTAGTTTTGTTCATGTGTATTATTGTCTTTCATCTGTGGACCTTTTTGCATGATCTTCTCTTTATTTGATAAAAAAAAAAAAAAAAAAATATATATATATATATATATATATATATATATATATATATATATATATATATATATATATATATATATATATATATATATATATATATATATATATTTATATATATATATATTGGACTATTAAGACATATAAAGGAAGCCATTTACTTTTGTTTCATAGACATAAAAACTTTTAAAAGCTAAAATCACAAGATGTTACAACTTATACCATTCACTACAGTCATGATGAACACATAAATATTGTTTTTGTCCTCTACAAAGGCTACAGGGCTGTAATCTCACTGTTTGGTCTTGTGAGAGTTTGTCTTCAGCTCTACAATCCTCAAACTGTGTCCTGAGAGAGCTGGACCTGAGTAACAATGACCTGCAGGATTCAGGAGTGAAGCTTCTCTCTGATGGACTGAAGAGTCCAAACTGTAAACTGGAGACACTGAGGTAAATACTTTTCCACTCAGCAACAACAAACATACAGTTACATCAAGGGTGTAGGTTTGCACTAGAGATTGGTGGGGACGGGTGAAAACAATATATATATATATTAGGAATGCCATAATTCTCAATATATTATTGAACCGTTTGGTACGACATCCATGGTTCAATACGCGCTTGTGAATTGCGGTTTTCTCGGTTTTACATTTAAATAATTTATGTGCATTTTATTTCTCGCCGAATTGACCGTTTGTGTGTGCCTGTTAGTCTACAAGCTGAGTTGAGGAAACTCCTCCCCGCGTGTATATATCCAATAACTATGCTTTAAAGTTGGGGGGCGCTTAACCGTCATTCCACGGCCATGGTGAGTGGCGAAGAAGAGGCAACAGTATGAAGAAGCACCGCTGTCTTTCAAATCCGCGGTGTAGGGACATTTCGGTTTTGCCGTTAAGTATAATGTCGAGGAAGAATAAACGGTGAGCGAAAAAATGACTGTGTGCACTGCAAGCATTGTTTTACACGTATAGCCAGGGCTTAATTGCACCTCATTTTACCGATCCCCCTCCTCAACCGCCCTCCTCTCCGTCCGCTGTTCATTTTCACTTTCTTCCGCGATTCCCCAACCCTCTTCACGTTCGTCCGCAACACCCAAACGCTTTTCATTTTCGTCCTCCTTCCGCAACACCCCATCCGCCATCCAACAACCCCTCTCCAGCTCTCCACTTTCATGTGCGACACCTCTCCATCCACGGTAAAAAAAAAAAATTGGGTTTTATATCCTTTTAAGAAGTTAGGAGGTATCCATTTTTTACTTAGATGTGATTATGACCTCAAAAAACTCCCTGTTAAGTTATCAGTGTTTCATCAACAGGGTTTACTTTACTGGAAAATAATATATAAGCACAATTTTAGTCCCCATAATATTCCTTTATGGAATTGTAGATATGTTATATTTAGGAACAAATCTTTATTTTATGAAAACTGGTGGGAGAAAGGAATATTGTCAGTCATGCAGATGTTAGATAATACCGGAGTAATGTGTTTTAAAACGTTTAGTTCTAAATTTAATTTGTTTGACAAAAAACAATATGATAATATTATCAAAGCTATCCCACAATCTATATTTCAGATGTTGTGTAATCTATCTCAAAATAATTTAACACCTTGTCTTCCTCAGCTTTTGGTAAATGGAGTTTCAATTATCGATATACACTTAATACTGTAATCCGGAATATTTTTATTAAAGAACTACAGTATATCCCTTTCATTCAAATAAAAATGTATTATTTTATCATTTTTTTAAGGAAAAAATTTAATTGCTTAGAACAAGATATTTAAAGTTTTCAGTGGCACCAAAAGTTAAGGAAGCTCATTTTAAATTTCTAAATGGAGTCTATCCTTCTAAAGAATTTTTGAGATGTTGATTTGGTTTTGATGAAAACAATTGTTCCTTTAGTGATGATCAAATTGAAACTACAGAGCATCTTTTCTATGATTGTAAATTTGCTTGTGCCTTTTGGGAAGATTTGCATTATTGGTTATTTTCAAAATTTGAAGATTCACATGCTTTTACAAAAGAAATGTAATGTTTGGTTTATTTTTGAAAGATGAAACACATGATTTAGCAATTAACACAATTATTATTCTTGGGAAGTTCTTTTTACATAAGAAAAGGTTCTTAAGAATTTCTCCCAAATGTTATGTTTTTCACAAGGAACTATGTCTTTATTTTATATCACTTTAGCAAGTGAAGAAAAAGAATGCTATAATTCTCTGTGATTTAGGCCCAATCCCAATTCTATTTTTGTACCCCTACTCCTTGCCCTTCCCCTTGGTCCTTACAACCGAGGGTTAAGGGGGAGGGCTTCAAAACTTACCCCTAAGAATTGGGACACCACTTCAACACCTGCACACGTCATCACATGTCATCGCGATCTCTTGCTTCACATGAGATCAGACAATCATGACTGCTGTAGTTATTCCAGTTGTGTTATTTTGTGGTGTTTATCTTCAGAAAAGCACTGAAGGGATATATTATGTTATCATAACGATCTAATGTGGCAATAAGATCGTAACTGTACTGTGCATTTCAGTGGCAGTATTCATCTATGTAAACACACGAAAACAACATTAACATGATCCCAGACACTGTAAAAAGCTAATTTTCAGCCACTAGACTGCTCTGACAGGGTATGCGAGTGTCATCGAGGGTCAGAATGTTGTGGGACTGCTGTACAGGAGTTATGATTATGGATTATAGATCGTGAAATTTAGCAGGGGTTTTTTTGCGTTTTTTTTTTTAAAGCATGACGGTAAAACATGAACGCGGTTATGAATATATTAAAACATGTGTTTGTTTGTTGTAAAAATTCGTAATAATGACAAAAAATACTAATTTGTGGATCTCCTTACTTCCGGGTTCAGCAATACTGCCGTTGTGGCAGGTGCATTCTTGGAAATATTCTTACCCATTCGTTTCAAGTGTGCTCCTGAAAAATCTTCGTTCGAAGGGGTGTATACCCCTTGCCCTTAGCCCTACGCCTTTAAGCTAAAGAGAATTGGGACACTCTTACCCCTTGACGGGCACGTGCAAAACGAGGGGTAGGGGTAAGGGGAAGGGCTAAGGGGTAGAATTGGAATTGGGCCTTAATAGAACAACTTGATCTTGCTGAAAACCCCTAGATGTTTTTTTTATTTTAAATGTATTATTTTTATTTAATTAATTAATTTATTATTATTATTTTACATTTTGTTTATGATGCTTGTCTGTTGTCTGATTAAGGAGGTTTGTATTTTGTACCAGGCCATTTATTATAGTTGTATTGTTTACTTTGTTCAATAAAGTAAAAAAACAACAAAACAAAAAACTCTTCATACCATAGCCTACTCAAACTAAAACACTTCCAACATGACTGCACATCTCTGGTGTCATCACCCAGCAATATTGCTGTCTGAAGGCAGGTTAGCAGAGAAGGTAATAAAGTCCTCCAACAAACAACAATCCCTCGCTGAATCTTCCCAGCAAACATACCCAACTGTTTCCGAGAGACACATACAAATATGTTTATTATAGTGTACCTTTCTTGGCTTTTAAGTAAAATAAAGGAATATTGCAATAAATCGTTTTTATTTTTTTTCCTTAACCTCTTACTGTTCCTATTGCCTAAGCATAGAATTAAAAAAAAACACACTTATGTGTCAAGCCATCAGAACCGAACCGAACCGAAAACCATGTTAAAAAACCGAGGTATGTATTGAACCTTAGGCTAACTGTATCATACAATTTATTAAATAGTCAGGCCCGTAGGCAAGGGGGTTCGAGTGGTTAGAAAAGTTGGATTATTATTATTATTATTGTTATTATTATTATTATTATGTTAGAATATTTCTTTTTGTTCAAATAGCCAAATTCTGACTGAGGAAAGTTGAATGTTCTGGCCAGTTTGTTATTTGCCTATAGGCTTCATTTTTTTTATTTAATACAAGTTTTAACATATTTCTAAAAAAAAGACGTAATGATAGATGATAATAAATTGATTAATAAATATATTTTAAAAATAAGCATCTTTTCATATCTCTTTATTCTAAATTTTCATGATTTATAAAACTGTAATATAAAATTTATAGTTTAAATGCACATTTGTAAATAAACACATAAAATAGTAAAATAGTATGGTAAGCAATTTGACAAAATGGCAGGACATTTTTTGGTACATCAATAAATGTGGTTATGACAACCATCCGTCAAGATAATACAGTAAAAATAGTTCTTATGGCACTGCAGTGCAATAGTTTTACATCATAATTAAATAGAAAAATTGTCTAGTTAAAGTAGAAAAGTTTTTTTTAACCGGAATTGGACAGGCTACTCTGACAGATTAGGAGAACTGGCCGGGATCATATACTTTTACATGTAGCTGTTTATTCTGCAGTTAGTTTTCAGGGCATATTATGCAGACTATATCAGCCTGCTATAATGATAGATTGTGCATTAAAGCGGGGAAAAACATGAGCGACATTATTTGATGGACTCATTCCGTAGCGAACTTGAGTTTATGTGCTTGGCTTACACTTTTCGTTGAAAAAAGCTCCTTATGTCCACCTTTTTTTATGGCCGCCATCCTCACTTGTGTGTGTCACGCTCCTCACACACTGTATTCTTGCACAGGAAATTCTCCTGCGCAGTTGTTTTGGCGCTGCTTGTATCTGAACTGCTGCAGCCTCTCACATGACAGCAGGGAAAGGCACAGCCAATCACAATGTACATATGTGTTTGGGGGGCGGTGCAACTCGTGGAGAGACAAGATTTAACCTTTTTGGTATGTCTAGGTTAATATTGACAGCGCAATTTTTTGAAGTGAATTAAATTATTGGTGAGGACATTTCAATATTGTTATCAAATATGTAAGCCCCTTTTCAGTAGATTGGCAGAAGATGAATAAACAAATCATTTGTACGGATGTGATTTTATTCATACTGTATCTATACATTGACTATGATTATTTGAATATATCTATGTATTGACTCAGAATAAAATGCCAAATCTATTTAAAGTATTACTGAAAAAAGTATTTATAAGTACTATAAAGTGTTTACTAAAGTGTTGTACAAGCATGCACCTTTTAAAACAAAGGACAAATAAAGACTCTCATATGGTTTAATGTCAAAGAGTAAAATGAGTTCCCCTTCGGGAGGGGAACTTCAATGCTATGTGGAAACTTCCACTATGGGGATTTCGTCAGAATCCAATCATCTGAAAGAGTATATAAATGGGCCAATGAAATGCCAATGAGTTGGCAGCGTCAGCATGCACAGCTGGCACTACTTACAATTAATTTGGAAATATAAGCGCAGCGCGTGCCAAGCTGAGGCATCCTTTTCCCTTCAGATCCTTTCTACGAGTTTCTGAGAAAGTCGATGAGGGTTCCTCCACCTCTATCTACAGAGAGAGAGAAAACGAGAGTAATCTCCTGGTCCAGAGTGTGTGACACGTGGCGGCAGACGGTCGAGCTGGGTTTCTCCCTTGCCTGGCGTTCTTTAGGTCCGGTCCTCCAGAGCGGTTTGTATTGTTGCATTTCCCTAAAAGAGCAACACGGTTGTGCAGCGCATCTTTTTCAAGATGTCGCTCCGACCATACGTTTCTGGATGCGGTGGTTTCCTGTCCCCGGATGATGGGCACGAGCACTGCGTTTCATTTCTGGGGGTCCAGCATGTTAATGCGGTGCTCGTGGGCAGTCCATGCCATCACTGTGATGGCAGTCTGTTGCACAGTTAAGATTGCGGCTTGCTCTTGTAAAAGGCCGACCCACCCCAGTTGTCCCCCGCACTGCGGCTGGCACTCGGGCAAGTCTGTGGGTTCCAGTGGGAGTAAATCCTCCGCCCCCGGGCTAGCAGACCTCCCGCTCCTCCAAGTGCTCCATCCAAGCTTCGAGCGGAGGAAGCAATCCTTCTAACCAGATGGTAGCCCTTTCGCTCAATGACACCAGAGACCAGACATCCACCCCTGCATCGGAGGTTGGGCTTTCATTGTCTGACGAGGATCCGGACCCGCTCCCCCCCTCCGGGGTGGTGAGCGCCGTGCCGGATCCCAGGCGGACATGTTAGCCGTGCTTTCTCGGGCTGCTTCAGCCGTGGGGTTGGAGATGGTTTATCCCCCAGCCCCGCGACCGGACCGACTTGATGGGTGTTACGTGGAGGATACTAAGGAGGCCAGACCTTCGAAGCCTCCCGTCCCCTTCTTCCTGAAGGTGCACTGTAGGCTCACACAGTCTTGGAGGGCACCTTTCTCTGCCCGATCTGCGTGCGCCTCCGCCCTCACCTCACCGGCGGAGCAGCCAGGGGGTATAAGACGATCCCACAGGTCGAGCGCGCCATTGCGGTCAATCTTTGCCCGCGTGGTGCCGCTTTCTGGCGGGGACAACCCTTATCTCTCGTCCAAAGCCTGCAGGTTATCTGCCTCCCTCGGAGCCAGAGCCTACAGAGCTGCAGGCCAAGCTGCTTCCGCCCTGCACGCTATGGCCACCTACCAGTGCTACCAAGCGCAGGCGCTGGCCAGGCTGCACGAGAGTGGTTCCGACCCAAGCTTGTTTCACGAGCTCTGCACCGCAACCAACTATGCTCTTCGGACCACCAAGTCCGCTGCATGTGCGCTGGGAAGGACGATGGCCACATTAGGGGCCCAGGAACGCCACCTCTGGCTAAACTTGGCAGATATGCGCAATGTTGACAGTCCGCTTTTTTAACTCGCCCATATCGCAGGCTGGCCTGTTTGGCGACACCGTCAGTGAGTTCACCCAGAAATTCACGGCGGTAAAGGAGCAGTCGGACACGATGGGCAATCTCATCTATCGGCGGAACATAAGGCCGTTCCTCCTGCCGAACCATCCACATCCACTGCTCCTCGCCGAGGGCGCCCACCTACGAGAGCTGCCCCGCCCCTGCCTGCGCCTCCGGCCAAGTGCCTGCGTCGAGCACCTCGCAGACAGGCAGACCCCTGCCCCAGGGCGCCGCTAAGTCCGGTAAGTGGACCACGAAGCGTCCCTGAGACAGGCCATCTGGAGAAAAGGGGAACTTTCCCCAGCGGAGGGCCGAGCCCCACAACCAACAGCGTTTTTCAACGCCACCAAAATTTCAATGAAAGAGCACTTTTCCTCTTCTCCGGATGTGACAGCCCGAACACTGCCAGTCTGGGATGATATGCCTTCCAGCTCGCAAGTTCGGTGCCTTTCGCCAGTGGTTCACAAGGTGTGGGAGAACGGTCTCCCTTCAATCACACTTCCAGCCCCTCCTCCGAAGCCTGGGTGAGAGATAAGAGTGAGTCTCTCACCTCCTGCTGTTCCGCGGGTCACCAGCGCTCCCCGGATCAGCCCTCCCACAACGCTGGTGCCAACGAAGATGGCCACCTCCGTGTCGTGCTCTGCAGTTGTCTTTGTGTTTTTGTTAGTTGTTTAGCCTAGCATCCATCTGGCAAATCTTCGCTCTCTACCCAACAAAATAGACAAACTCATTCTGCTCTCCCAGACAAACAGGGATTTTTCGCATTCAGCTGCTCTGTGTTTCACGGAAACCTGGCTGAATGACACCATACCGGACAATGCGCTTCACCTACCGGGCTATCAGCTGTTCAGAGCGGATCGCGTCGAAGAATCGACGTGGAAATCGCGCGGTGGCGGGACGTGCTTTTACATCAACGAAAGGTGGTGTACAGATGTAACAGTTTTAAAAAAGATGTGCTGTCCAGATCTAGGAGCACTGTTTATTAACTGTAAGCCTTTCTACTGCCCGCGTGAGTTCTGCTCGTTCATCCTCGTCAGTGTTTACATTCCTCCGCATGCGCATGCGTGCCTGGCGATACAGAAACTAGCTGATCAGATCACGGTGATAGAGCAACAACACCCAGACTCTGTTTTAATCATTCTCGGGGATTTTAACAAAGCAAAACTATCCCGTGAACTGCCAAAATATAGACAGCATGTTACATGTCCCACAAGAGACAGTAACATATTGGATCACTGCTATACCACAATAAAGGAGGCATACCGCTCTGTCCAATGAGCAGCTTTGGGGCACTCTGACCACTGTTTGATTCATCTCATACCAACCTACAGGCAGAAACTGAAAACAGCCAAACCTGTATTAAGATCTGTCAAAAGATGGACTAAGGAAACAGAGCGGGATCTACAAGCCTGTTTCGATCTCACAGATTGGAGTGTCTTTGAAGCTGCTGCAAACGATTTGGATGAGCTCACAGAGACTGTAACATCTTATATCAGTTTCTCTGAAGATGTGTGCATTCCTACCAGGACTCAATGACAAACCATGGTTCACTGTAAAACTCAGACAGCTACGCCAGGCCAAGGAGACTGCTTACAGGAATGGGGAGAGGGCCTTGTATAAGCAGGCCAATTACACACTGGAAAAGGAGATCAGAGTCGCAAAAAGGAACTATTCTGAGAAACTAGGGAGTCAGTTCTCTTCCAGTGACTCAGCATCTGTGTGGAAAAGTTTGAAAACCATTAAAAACTATAAAACACCATCCCCCAGCACTGTAGACAACCAACGACTTGCAAACGACCTGAATGAGTTTTACTGCCGGTTTGAGAAAACCCCCCACACCCACTCTGAACTGCTGTTTACATCACCATTATCACCTCCACCACTCCCCACCTCCCCCATACCTGCACTTCAGTTCAGTGAAGATGATGTGCGCCAGGTCTTCCGGAAACAGAAGAGGAAAAAAGCTCCAGGCCCAGATCTTATAACACCAGCCTGTTTAAAATCATGTGCTGACCAACTGGCCCCCATCTTCACCCTGATATTCAACAGATCACTGGAGCTGTGTGAAGTGCCCTCCTGCTTCAAACGCTCCATCATCATTCCCATACCAAAGAAACCCAAACTCACAGGACTAAATGACTACAGACCGGTGGCGCTGACATCTGTGGTCATGAAGTCTTTTGAAAAACTGGTGCTGGCCCACCTGAAGGACATCACTGAACCCTCATTGGACTCTCTACAGTTTGCCTACAGAGCAAACAGGTCTGTGGATGATGCAGTCAATATGGGACTGCATTATGTTCTGCAACATCTAGACAGACCGGGGACCTATGTGAGGATCTTGTTTGTTGACTTCAGCTCAGCTTTTAACACTATCAACCCAAAACTTCTCCTGCCCAAATTAACTGAGCTCTCAGTCCCCACCTCTGTCTGTCAGTGGATCAACAGCTTCCTAACGGACAGGCAGCAGCTGGTGAAGCTGGGAAAATTCTCATCCAGTACCCGCACAATCAGCACTGGCGCCCCCAGGGGTGTGTCCTCTCCCCACTGCTCTTCTCCCTGTACACGAATGACTGCACTTCGAAAGACTCCTCTGTCAAGCTCCTAAAGTTTGCAGACGACACCACATTTATCGGCCTCATTCAGGACGGTGACGAGTCTGCTTACAGACAGGAGGTTAAGGAGTTGGCTGTCTGGTGCAGTCACAACAACCTGGAGCTGAAGACGCTCAAAACAGTGGAGATGATAGTGGACTTCAGGAGAAACCCCCCTGCTCTCCCCCCACTGAGCATCATGGACAGCATTGTGGCAGCAGTGGAGTCATTCAGGTTCCTGGGCACCACCATCTCTCAGGACCTGAAGTGGGACACTCACAGTGACTCCATTGTCAAAAAAGCTCAACAGAGGCTGTACTTTCTTCGTCAGCTGAGGAAGTTCAACCTCCCAAAGGAGCTGCTGAAACAGTTCTACACCTCCATCATTGAATCAGTCATCTGCACATCAATAACTGTCTGGTTTAGCTCAGCTACCAAATCCGACCTCCGAAGACTACGTCGAATAGTTTGGACTGCTGAGCGAATCATTGGTACAACCCTCCCTACTCTCCAAGAACTGTACTTATCCAGAGCGAGCAGAAGGGCTGCCAAAATCACTCTGGACCGCTCACACCCAGCACACTGCCTGTTTGAACTTCTACCTTCTGGTCGATGCTACAGAGCACTGCGCACCAGAACAGCCCGACACAGAAACAGTTTCTTCCTTCAGGCAATCCATCTCATGAACACTTGATGATAATAATTGTGGAACCAACATCACTACCTGCTATACACTTTATACACACATACACTTATTTAACAACACACTTTACATGCCAATTTGCACATAACAGCTGCACATATAATGTTGTATATAGTAATATAGCCGTACATACACTTGTCAATTTGTATATTTGCATTCATCTGTTTTTTAGTCCTGTCTGTAATTCTGTTGCACTGTAGAAGCTCTGTCACGAAAACAAATTCCTCGTATGTGTGAACATATACCTGGCAATAAAGCTCTTTCTGATTCATCGTACCAAAAAAAGAGCGAGGTCTTCACAGGCTGCCGTTCGAAGACAGCTCTGCTGGTCGCGTTGGCATCGATTAAGAGGGTCGGGGACATGGAGGCATTTTCGGTCAGTGACTCGTGCCTGGAATTTGGGCCGGCCTACTCTTATGTTGTCCTGAGACCCCGGCCTGGATATGTGCCTAAGGTTCCTAACAGACCGTTTAAGGACCAGGTAGTGAGCCTGCAAGCGCTGCCCATGGAGGAGGCACACCCAGCCCTTTCATTACTGTATCCTGTTCGCGCTTTGCGAATTTATGTGGACCGCACTCAGAGCTTCAGATCCTCTGAGCAGCTTTTTGTCTGTTATGGTGGTCAGCAGAAGGGAAGTGCCGTATCGAAACAGAGGTTGGCCCACTGGATAGTGGATGCCATCTCCATCGCTTACCAAAGCCAGGGCGAGCCGTCTCCCCCAGGAGTTAGAGCGCACTCCACTCGGAGCATCGCATCCACTTGGGCACATGCACGCGGCGCCTCTCTAACAGACATCTAAGAGCAGAGAACTGCAGGCTGGGTGACACCTAACACATTTGCAAGGTTCTATAATCCGTGAGTGGAGCCGGTTTCCTTGAGGGTGTTAGGAAACCTTGGTGACTGAGGAAACATTGGGAGAAGGTATTGTAAAAACGCTTGCTGCGCCTTTCTCTCTAACACAGATATACGTGCGCTTTCCCGCTTGTTAGTTGAGTTCCCCACTTGTGGAACCCTGCACAGTTCCTCCGAGGCCGGTGAAGTCAGGTGTTGGCCCATTACGTTGTTGGCATGCCGCTGGTCAGCCCGCGTTCTGGGTATAGATGCCCGCTATGTGCGATCCCCACAGGCAATCCCATATGCTCACTCAGCCAAGATGTAGTCCCTCCTCCTAGGTGCGCTCGTGTCTTCCCTCCCTGCTAACCATCTCTCTTCATATGAAGTACTCCCCCTTCTCAGGGCTAGTCCATATGCCTTCTTGCCACCTGGTCTCCCCACTTGGGCAGCAGATGGCCTCCGCAGCGTCCTCCCTATCAGGACTGCACGCTTTCCCAACGTATTGACGTATTTAAATTCCTAGAATATTCTAGACTTATTACGACTCCCAAAAAATATATCCATATCTGTAAAACGTCTTTATAAGTAAGATAAGTGAGGGCCAGGGAACACGTTGGAAGACTTCTATTCTAGTGATGCAGGTGCACTCACGCTCTTGGCTTGGCATAACCTCTCATCAGGGGCAAGGTAAGGTTTAATCATTGTGCCGTTTTCCATACATTTCAACATAGTGGAAGTTTTCCACATAGCATTGAAGTTCCCCTCCCAAAGGGTAACGCTCCGGTTATTAAGGTAACCCTCGTTCCTCGAGGGGGGGAACGAAAATGCTATGTTCCTTCGCCACAATGATTGCCCCTTAGCTGTTGGGCGTGAAAGGCTCATCCGCTAGAATAGGATGCATCTGCTTGGCACGTGCTGCGCTTATATTTCCAAATTAATTGTAAGTTAATTGTAACTCATTGGCATTCCATTGGCCCATTTATATACTCTTTCAGATGATTGGATTCTGATGAAATCCCATAGTGGAAGTTTTCCACATAGCATTTCTGTTCCCCACCTCGGGGAACGAGGGTTACCTTTGTAACCGGAGCGATTTTAGACTAGATTTTAAAACAGAACGGGTTTTGACAAACATGTAGAGGCAAATTATTCCAAATTTACTTCTGTGTATTTGCTATAAATGCTTCTGTTGTCTTCTGTGAATGTGTTTGTTTGATGAAAACAGAGAAGCAGGTTTTCTTTGAGCAGATCAAATTAAAGAATTACAGTTCATATATTTGACTGCTTGTATTACAGTTTTTCCCAATTGTTTACACACATTTTCTGAAAGCATGTCTCATATTGTCAGAACTCTACACACAAATCACAAAACACACACACATCGGGCAAAACCCTTCAATTCTTGTGCAAAATGAAACTTTACATTCAAAACAATGTACTTTCTTCTCAAAATGGTGTTTTGTTTTCAAATGACACACACAAGCCATCACATGAATAGACATTTATAAGAACCATTTGAACACTGATGTGCTTAATGTAAAACACTATGACCACTTCTTCTCCATTCATCATAATGACTTACGGTGAGCCTGTTTTTGTTCAGTGTTACAATTACTGCAGACAGTACACAGGCCTACAGAAGTGCATTGTAAAATATTTCAGAATATTATTTTTATACAAAACACACAAATACACGGTACCAAATATATTTTACTGTATTTTTCCCACAAAAACAGTGTTTATCCCAACCAACACAAAGTTGCATATAACGTGGTCTATATATGCCATCAACAGAAGTATTTACAGAATACAGTTACAGTAAAAAAATTAAAAAATATATTTTTAAAAAAGTGTGGATTTCGGTCACACACTTTCCATCCCCAGGCAGAAAAAAATTCCTCAATAGGATTGAGAAATGGAGAATATGATATGAGCTTTGATTTCTAAACTGCGATTATGTGTGACCGGTGTTTACCTATGTGATGAGTTAGTATGCAAAGTAGGACAACTGACTTTACAGTTTTGAATGACAGTGTGTTCCTTGTGAAAACAAGAGATTTTCTGCATGAAAATTGTGCCAAATGCAGAGAATTGTGTGTAGTGTTTTGAAAAAAAAATGTGTTTTAAATCTGCAATTTGAGTGTAAAGCAGGAATTGTGCTTGTAGTTTAGCAGAATTGGTTCAGGGGGTTGGTGCATCAGTTACATGTTGTAGTCATTGTGTCTGAAGTACAAGTAATTGTGTGCAAACAATTGGGAAAAACTGTAAAAGACAAAATTGTATTCTTTCATTGTGCAAAATTACAAACTGTATATAGAAAATCGCTAATGCACAGAATAAGTGTATTTTAACTTAAACTCTGTGGACCCTGTACTGGCACGGAGGAATCTTTAGAAACAAAAACATACAAACAGCAAACAATGATGAATATATTTATACATTTTTTTATATTTCTGTTACATATGCATCTGTTTTACTTTATTTTGTAAAGTGCTTGAGATATAACTTTTAAAGATGCTGCAAAAAATTATTGTTATTTGTTTGTTCAATAAAATAATAAAACAAGAAAAATATATATTTTCTTGTCTTGCAGTGTTAGGTGTTTAATAATGAGTTGGGCTATTGTAACATCTGAAGGAAGCCATTTAATTGTGTTTTATAGACATAAATTCTATTTAAAGCTAAACTCACATGATGTACTCATTAATTAGTGAAGTTATATCAGTCACTACAGTCATATGTGCTTCAAACTATTTAAACACACCAGCTAAACACATAAATATTGTTTTTGTCCTCTACACAGGCTACAGGGCTGTAATCTCACTGTTTGGTCTTGTGAGAGTTTGTCTTCAGCTCTACAAACCTCAAACTGTGTCCTGAGAGAGCTGGACCTGAGTAACAATGACCTGCAGGATTCAGGAGTGAAGCTTCTCTCTGATGTACTGAAGAGTCCACACTGTAAACTGGAGACACTGAGGTAAATACTTTTCCACTCAACAATAACTACAGACAGACAGTTACATATTAGGGCTTTTTATACTTTAACATGTTAACCCTGGGTGATACTAAACCCCGCAGGGTTCCCGCGGATCCTTAAAAAGTCTTAAATTAAAATCCGGGAAATTAAGGTCTTAAATTGTCTTAAATTTACCGTAAAGTTGCTGACAGATATTAAATTTTCAGCCGGTGTGCTTAATGCCGATAGGGAAGCACAGTGGTCCACCGTAAAACATCTAATAGTTGATCAAGTTAGTATGTGCAAAACAGGAGTGAAATGACAGTCTCCGTGATTTATTAGCTTATTATGGTAGGTCGGCTACAGACGCTGACGTCGGTCTGCACATGCGTGCTGCCATTACGCGGTTGTCGTGGTGAGGTGACCATGGAGCTCAAAGCCGGCGTCGAGTCGCACATGAAAGGAGAAAAGCACCAGCGGAACGTTGCAGCAGCTAGTCATAGCGGGTCCAGGTTAATCCTTGCATTGTTTGCAGCTTGAACTAACGATGTTACTAGTTCAGACGCCACCTCAGTTGGCTATAACAAGTTTCACTTCACCGCCAGACACCCAAAAGCAGGGCTCGATAATAAGGACTACCCGATAGCCCGGGGCCAGCATGGGGGCCAGTGCTGCCTTGTCACAAAAGTTTGGCTGCGACTGTCTGTCAATTGCGTGCAAATACAATCTTAGGGTGCTTTCACACATAGACGTTTGTTTCGGAATCTGTTTCGTTTCCCCAGTTAGCGCGGTTCGCTTGGCATATGCGAGTCCATGAATCGTGCTCGGATCCGCACCAAATCAATCGGTCCGAGATCGCCTGAATGAGGTGGTCTCTGCTCGATTGAGCGGATCGATTGTAGTGAGAAAACAAAACAATTCAACGAACTAAGGACCCAGGCTATACCACAGTGTATTATGATTGAGGGAATGATGAGCAGGGCGGGATGTCATTCCTACCGGCAAATGTGCATTAAATGTGAAAGCATGCTGAAATATTAACGAGAGCTGTTTATCCGTTAGGAAGATTGACCGAAGTTACCATCTGATAATCTTTCCATATTTTAATCTTATAATATGTTGTATTAGGCTTGTTGTTTTGTTCATTTCTGCACTGACAGCTCAAAAGAAAGATCAACATTGATCTGCTTCATGATCTGATGATCGGTTCATCTGTTATTTCTCTCTATAATTTAAGCCTATAATGCATATTTCTAGCCAACGTTTCTTTAATAGATTGATTAATTCAATAGATTTTTACAAAACTTGACAACTGAAATGATGCTCTGTATGAGAAAGTCTGACCTCTCAGATTTGTATTTATGTCTGTGGGTGTCAAAATTAAAGTGCACATTTTCACTTATAAAATATATCCACAACTGGTCAAAAGTTTGGGGTCAGTATGATTGTTAAATATTTTAAAATAAGTTTCTCCTGCTCACCAAGGCTGCATTTATTTCATCATAAATACAGTACACATTGTAAAATTGTGAAATGTTATTGCACTATAAAATAACTGTTCAAAAGTAGTTTATCATTTAATTTAATCATTTATTTCAGTGATTTTAAAGGTGATTTTTCAGCTTCATTACTCCAGTCTTTAGAGTCACATGATCCTTCAGAAATCACTGTAATATTAATTATTATTGTTTTTATTATTATCATTAATATTATTATTTTTAATGGTAATAGTAATAAAAGCAATAAGGACTGGAGTAATAATTTTATTTGAAACTACGTACAATAAGAAAGCAGTTATTAAAAATTGTAATAAATATTTAACAATAACAATTTAACATTTTTTTTAACGTTTATTAAATGCCGCCTTGATGAACTGAATAATTTTCCTTAAAAAAAAAACAGGAAAAAAACATGATCCTGACCCCAAACTTTTGACCGGTAGCATAAATGTGTGTGTATATATATATATATATATATATATATATATATATATATATATATATATATATATATATATATATATATATATATATATATATATTATAGGTGGGCATAGATAAATTTTTTTTAATCTAGATTAATCTCGAAATTAATCTAGATTAATCTAGATTAAAATGGCTCATTTGAATTCTGCCGAAGGCATTCAGAATGTATGTGTTACCCAAATTATCAGTCTTTGAGAACAGGTTTCTCATGTCGGGTCTAGCATTAGACCAGGGACTCATCTCCTGTTTCCAAAATGCATCACAAACTGCTGGAGCAACTGTTCTACTATGATAATTGGTGATGAAAATAAATGATGTTCAATAAGATGTGCTTGTGTTTAGTAACTGTTATTGTTAAAACATATGGTTAAAACATATGGTCTTGTTTTAAGAAATAATATGCCAAAATTAAATTTTTCCTTAAATTAGCAAAATAATTTGCCAATGGGGTAAGCAAAATAATCTTGTTTTTCCTTTCGACATTAGATTATTTGCTTACCCCATTGGCAGATTATTTAGCTTGTTTTAAGGAAAAACTCAATTTTGGCATATTATTTCTAAAACAAGACCATATGTTTTGCTTGTCCAGAAAATGCTTCTTGATATAAGAATTTTTAGATATTTGGACCAGAAACAAGGTAAAAAATCTAAGTAAGAAAATAATTTTTTGCAGTGTGTCTTTGGGTGTCAACATTCAAAATCGCTTTCCGTATGAAAGTGAACCTCAGCAAGAACAAAACTAAACATTGTAACAATTTTAATCCCTGTTTTGGAACAAAACAATCGAGGTGTGAAAGCACCCTGAGTCAAAAGTTAAAGTTAAGGTGTGTGTTTTGGTGAAGGTTTGACATGCTCTGATATTTGTGCATTTTGCAGCTTCTTGAAAACATAAAAGTCTCATGTCAATGTCTCTGAAAATTATCCTGATCACTCGTTCACCTAAAACTATATATTGGAAAGGCTGTATGTTAAGGAGAGTCAGCAGTCATGAATATTGATGTGATTCTCACCTGACAGAATAAACGTCCCCTAGCGGACCATCAGTGTGAATGTGACTGTCAGGCAGGAGACAAATACATTAAGAGAGTGGGCTTGTGTTTGTCTTAGCTTATTTTTTTTTTAGTCCACAACAGAATCAAATATAAATCCTGAAATCAGCTCATTTTCTATTGTGTTTTATACATTACTTTAAGATGTCCTTCTGAGGTTGAATGTGGCTTATTCCTCACAGCAGACTTTATAGTTTCATGTGATGTCTTATGAACAATGTCTTTGCTCTGTACAATTATAAAGATGATTTTGAGTCCTTGTTGAGTGTTTGAGTGTGTTTGCTGATCTCAGGGGTTGATCAATAAGAAGAGGTCATCAGGATGTGTGTTTTCATCACTGCTGTTCACATGAGCAGAAACAGCAGTCAGCATCTTCAGAACACTTCAAGCGTTCACACTTAGCTGATGATTGATTATAAAGCAAGTTTGGCATGCTGTCCCGGGAGAGAGCCCTGAGCTCAAAAGGTCCTTGAGCCCTGGGCTCCCTCCCATTTGCAGGGCGAGAGAGGAGCTTTGAGCTCAGGTAGATCTCGAGAACTCCCCCCTTTTTGATAAGAGTTGATGACAGAAAATAATTGCTATGAAGAGATATGCTGCTGGATAAAAGTTTGACTAGTGCTAAATTTAGATTGTTCAATTAACTTGTAGTGCATGTTTTTGGAACGTGGGAGGAAACCGGAGAACCCGGGGGAAACCCACGCAAGCACGGGAAGAACATACTAACTTCGCACAGAAACGACAGCCAGTCTGTTAAAGGACTAGAACCGGTGACGTTCTTGCTGTGAGGCAGCAGTGCTAATCACTGGGTCACCGTGCCGCCCTATGAAAGGAAAAGAGGAGGAGTAGGGGTGGAAGGGGGGATTCTTCAAATCGAAGATGACTGTAGTAAGAAACCCTGGCTCTTTATAGTGGGTTAGGGATCATCTGATTGGTTGGTCATACATGGTTAATGCATGACCAGCCGTGTTCAATCATAATCACGTGATCCTCTCGAAATTAGTTTATAAATAAACTTCACTTATAAATAAACTTCACTTCAAGCGTTCACACTTAGCTGATGATTGATTATAAAGCAAGTTTGGCATGCTGTCCCGGGAGAGAGCTCTGAGCTCAAAAGGTCCTTGAGCCCTGGGCTCCCTCCTGTTTGCAGGGCGAGAGGGGAGCTTTGAGCTCAGGTAGATCTCGAGAACTCCCCAAAATGCTTTACTCGGGACAGCAGCCGCGTATTTGAAGAACCCCCCAAAGACAGTAAAGAAAAATGCAATATCCGGCTGCTGGGTATGAAGATATCCGGCTGCACGGTATAAAGTGCTACAAGGTAGTACTAGGTAAGGCGTCACTGCTGCGGCAGTGTTGTAGGGGTGAATGAAGTTCAGTGGATCGTCTCTGTTTAGCAGAGGTGCAGTGGTAGTCGATAATAAAAGGTAAATTACACTTCTGTAGAAACGTTTAACTGCTTTGGCAGTGCTGGGAAGTGTATCAGTAATGAATGACTAAGTGGAAGTGTATATGAGCTCGGCTGAGCGTCACTGCTGTGGCAGTGGTGTAGAGGGGAAAGAAGCTCGGCTGAGCGTCTCTGCTGCTGCAGAGGTGGGTTGGAAGTCAGTAATAGAAGGGAAAATACGCCTCCACAGTGACGTTTAACTGCTTTGGCAAAGCTGGGAAGTGTATCAGTAATGATTGACTAAATGGAAGTGTATATGAGATCGGCTGAGCGTCACTGCTGTGGCAGTGGTGTAGAGGGGAAAGAAGCTCGGCTGAGCGTCTCTGCTGCTGCAGAGGTGCGTTGGAAGTCAGTAATAGAAGAGAAAATACGCCTCCACAGAGACGTTTAACTGCTTTGGCAGTGCTGGGAAGTGTATCAGTGATGAATGACTAAGTGGAAGTGTATATGAGCTCGGCTGAGCGTCACTGCTGTGGCAGTGGTGCGAAGGGGACTGAAGCTCGGCTGAGCGTCTCTGCTGCTGCAGAGTTGTGGTGGAAGTCAGCAATGGAAGGGAAATACGCCTCCACAGAGACGATTAACTGCTTTGGCAGTGCTGGGGAGTGTATCAGTAATGAATGATTAAGTGGAAGTGTATATGAGCTCGGCTGAGCGTCACTGCTGTGGCAGTGGTGTGGAGGGAAATGAAGCTCGGCTGAGCGTCTCTACTGCTGCAGAGGTGTGATGGAAGTCAATAATGGAAGGGAAATACGCCTCCGCAGAGACGATTAGCTGCTTTGGCAGTGCTGGGGAGTGTATCAGTAATGAATGAATGGTAATCAGTAATGGTGTAATGAATGGGTGGGCAGTATGAAGATAATATGTGCACCCGCTAGCCTTTGCGGCTGTATTATTGCGGGGAGTGTGATGGACAAAAATATATAAATAAAAATATGGAAATGTGAAGAGGAAGAGAAAAAGAGGAAGATAGTTAGAAGAGTCCTGTGGAAATAGGACGGAAGTTTCGGGAAAACAGATGGATTTGTGTTGCTTAGAATTTATAAGTGTTGATGTTGGCTACTGAGAATCAGCTGGGCTTCTCTGAGGTGATATTGGCTGAGGCGAATGTATGAGTTGAAGGCGTTGGAGGACCAACGACCTAGAGTTTGTATCTGTTGTTGGGAGAGGCCGTAGTGGGCTGCTGTGGTGGCTGCTCCTATCCTGAATGAGTGTGTAGAGAATGGTTCTGGGGGAAAGCCTGAAATGCGGAGAATTTCTTTTAGGTGGTTTTGAAACCAGAAACGTGTTACTGGACGGTTAGCGTCGTCAGTAAAAAGTGAGGCGAGGGGGTTGTGATCTTGGGATCTTCTGTTGTGCAAGAATGCTAAGAGGGTTTGGAATGGGTGTTGGGTGAGGGAATGTCAAAAATATAAATAGAATGTCCTTTACGTAGCTGATCTGTTTTACTTTGCTTAATAAAGAAAGCCAGAGTTTCTTTATCCAGCAAGGTTAGATCGGATATGGTGGGGTGGATTGTGGGGTTGAAATGAGATGTTATGGTAAGTTCGGAACATCTCAGAAACCCAAAAAAGGCTAGTGTGAACATGGCATTGAGTGTGCGGGCTGTATGAGTGGAAATATATCCTTTGCGTAGGGTGTGAATGCATTTAGCGAGGATGTGAAGTGTAATGGGCTGTCTGGTGTCTTTTATAAGGAGGGTGGTTTGAGAATTTATGATGGCATCTGAAGGGGACCCATGTATTAATTTGAATTTAAATTGAATGCCGTTTAGGTAGCTTCTGATTGAACTGGCTTGTATGTTTTTTGAGACGTGTAAATGAGCAATGAATGAGGTGATGGAGAGAAGGGAAAAATCTGGAAAAGGTGTTTTATACAGAGAGTGAAAAGTGTTTAAAAGAGCTCCATGCTGTGAGATAAGACTGCAGAGTTCTAGGAGCGATTGCCTGGAGGATGAGAGAAATGGAGGATTTTCGGAGGTGGTATAAAGGGTGGTTTATGGCAATGTCATCTCTGAATAGTGAGGAACAGGTGTTGGATAAGAATCCGCTTCTGGCGCCAACAACCGAAACTTCTGGAAAGAAAAGCGAGACAGAGAGTCAGCAATTAGATTTTTTCAACCTGGTACATGTTCAGCACAAATTATGAATTGTTTAGTGGCTGCTATCCAAACGAGGCGTCTTAAAAAGGGGCATGAGTGACTGTGAGTGCGAGCGCCCTTTGTTAATACATCGCACTGTAGCCTCGTTATCGCAGTGAATGAGAATGCTGGATGCGCACCACTCTTCTACCCACAGGATGGCCGCTGCGACGATGGGATATAATTCGAAAAGTGTGGATGATTGTTCGTTTGGTGGAATTTCTAACATCTGGGGGGGCCAGGATGACGCGAACCAACGGCCCTGGTGGAATCCCCCGAAACCGACTGAAGGGGCGGCGTCAGTGAATAAATTAATATCTACTGGCGATGCTATGAGATCGCTGTAAAAAAAGGAACAGCCGTTCCATGGCTTAAGGAAAGAAATCCATAAGCTGATTTCGTTGCGACTGGGTTTAGAGAGAAGGATTGTGTCTTCTAAACCGAGAACGCTCTGGTTACTAAAGTAACCCTCGTTCCCCGAGGGGGGGAACGGAAATGCTATGTGGAAACTTCCACTATGGGGATTTCATTCAGAAAGCCAAAGGCCCTTACTTATCCCACTTCAACATAAGATTTACGGATTTAGATATATTTTTCGGGAGCTGCGAATGCGTCTAGAATAATTTGTAGGAATGTAATATGACAGTACGTTAGGAAAGCGTGCAGTCCCGATAGGGAGGACGCTGCGGAGGCCACCTGCTACCCAAGTGGGGAGACTGGTGGCGAGAGAGCATATGGACTAGCCCTGAGAAGGGGGAGTGCGCATATGAATATAAGATGGTTAGCGGTGAGGGAAGACACGGGTCAGCCTGTGAGGGGGGACTGCACCGTTGCAGTATAAGCATATGGGATCACCTAGTGGGGATCGCACATAGCGGGCACCTATACCCAGAACGCGGGCTGACCAGCGGGCATACCAACAACGTAACGGGCCAGCACCTGACTCCTCCGCTGAGTCAGATGCTGGGGGCCTCGTAGGAATATCTGCAGGGTTCGCCAGCGGCGAACTTTACTGACAGAGCGAAAAAAGCGCACGTATCTCCGTGTTAGAGAGAATGGCGCAGCAAGCGTTTTACAACACCTAACCGAATTTCTCATTCACCGCGTGAGGAAATCGGCTACCCTCAAGATTAATAAATCTCGCAATAGGTGTCGCCCAGCCCGCAGCTCTACAGTGTCTGTTAGAGAGGCGCTGCGTGCTAACGCCCAAAAGGATGCGCGCTTCGAGGAGCGCGCTCTCACTCCTGGGGGACACGGCTCGCCCTGGCTCAGATGAGCGAGGGAGATGGCATCCACTGTTCAGTGGGTATGTTCCAATCTCTGTTTGGATACAGCACTTCCCTTCTGCCGATCACAGTAACAGATAAAAGAGCTGAGTACGGTCCGTATAATACGCAAAGCGCGAAAGACGCAGCAAATAAAGGGGCTGGGTCTGCCTCCTCCGTGGGCAGCGCTTGCAGGTTCACTACGTAGCTGAATGAACGCTGTAGGAACCTAGAGCACCTAGGTGGGCGGGGGTCTCAGGTAAACGTGAGAGTTGGCCGGCCCAACATGCTGGCACATTTCACTGACCGAAAATGCCTCCAGATACCCACCCATTTGGCCGATGCGAACGCGACCAGCAGAGCTGTCTACCTGGACAGAATCTTAAAGATACTGAGTCGAGTGATCGAGCAGACCTCTCCTAAGAGAGATCTCCAAGTGGGTATGAGAGGGAAACAGGAATAATTAATATTCATGTCTCGCACCTCTGGGAACTGGATGATGAGACGATACTTCCCAGCGCGCCGCCATCGCCGCATCCTTAGAGCGGGGATGATCGTAACGCCAACCCCTCAGAGCGGAGGGGACAGCCTTAGCTCCAGTCAACTGAAGGAGGATAGCATCACTCTGATCTGGCATGTTCGGGGTTTCCTTCTCGGGGAAAAAAGGTACCCACACAGCGAATAGACTCCACTTCAGGGCGTGGGCATGCCTCGTAGAGGGTGCTCAGCCTGAGTGTGACAGTGTTAACCACCTAATCGGTAGGTCACGAGGAGAGAGTTGAAAGCAGGTCCGATTGGGCCAGAGAGGCGCAATACGAGAGCTGTTCCTCGACCTTACACAGTATCTGTGCGAGTAGGTTCACTGGAGAAATGCGTATTACGCACGCCCCGGGGCCAGCTGTGTTGCCAGTGGACTTTGCAGGGTTCGCCAAGTGGGGAACTCAAGCAAGAGCGCACGAATCTCTGAGTTAGAGAAAGAAAGGCGCAGCACAGAACAGCTGGACAGTCGGGGGTGGAGTCTCCATTTTCCCAGGCGAAACTGCCGTGAGAGCGAATGGGCTGCACGGTTGAGCTCGGTGGGGAAAAATGGAATGCAGCGATTGCACCGCGTATGACTCCAGGGGGGCAGACGGCGAGCGAGCTGAGACATGCGGCGAGAGCGGATACCCCCCATATGGTTGATATACACCCCCGCCGCCATACTGTCCGTCCTGACCAGCACGTGTTGTCGCTCCAGCACCGGTAAAAACGGCGGAGAGCGAGGAACACTGCCTACAGCTCTAGGCGATTGATATGCCAATGCAACTGGGTTTTTTTCAGCTGCATGCCCGCAACACACGGCCCCCCAGCCAGTGCTGGAAGCATCTGTCAAAACGACAATATGTTTGGACGCCTGTCCTAGAGGCACTCAGGCCTGTAGGAACGAGGGGTCGTTCCAGGGGCTGAGGGCGCGGCAACACAGCGCAGTGACAGTCACTCTGTGTGTGCCCGCGTGCCATGCGCGTCTGGGGACTCGATCGTGAAGCCAGTGCCGAAGTGGTCTCATATGGAGTTATCCGAGCGGCGTACAGCGGCTGCGGATGCCATATACCCCAGGAGCCTCTGAAAGATTTCAGTGGGACCACTATTTTGCTGTCGAACTCTCTCAGACAGTTCAGCATTAGCTGAGCGCGGTCTCCGGAGAGGCGCGCTGTCATGGTGACCGAGTCCAGCTCCAACCCGAGAAAAGAGATCCTCTGCACGGGGGCGAGTTTGCTCTTTTCTCGGTTGACCTGAAACCCCAATAGGTGGAGGTGCTGGAGCACCTTGTCTCTGTGCATAGTCAATTGCTCCCGCGAGAGGGCTAAAACAGCCAGTCGTCGAGATAATTGAGTATGCGAATGCCCGCGAGCCGAAGGGGTGCTAGGGCACCCTCCGCGAGCTTGGTGAAGACCCGCGGAGACAGAGAGAGCCCGAAGGGGAGGACCTGTACTGTCAGGCTCGCTCGACGCAGACCGCAGAAAACTGACAGTGGCGTGGAGTATGGAGACATGAAGTACGCGTCCTTCAGGTCTATTGCTGCAGACCAATCCCGAGGACGAACGCACCGGAGGATGCGCTTCTGCATAAGCATTTTGAACGGCAGCTTGTGCAGACAGCGGTTCAAAATGCGCAGATCTAGGATTGGCCGTAACCCACCGCTCTTTTGGGTACGATGAAGTACAGGCTGTAAACCAGCTCTCCATCTCGGCTGGAGGGATCGGTTAGATTGCATCCTTCACCAGGAGGACAGCAATCATCTCTCGCAAGACAGGGGCGGGCACAGGGCTGGCCCTGGTGACATACACCCCGTGAACTTGAGAGGCCGTTTCGCGAATCGAATCGCGTAGCCGAGTCTGATCGTGCGTATGAGCCACCGCAAAGGGCTGAGCTGCGCTAACCAGGCAGGCAGAGCTCTCGCTAATGACTACATCGCTACGATCGCTGACGTACCAGCAGTGGGGCAGCGCGGAGTGAGAGTGCTGATCTGGGGAGCGCTGGGGTCCCGCGGAAGAGCTGGAGGCAAGAGATTCACTCACCTTACACCCAGACTCCGGAGGGGAGGGCTGGAGATGTGAGAGAAAGGAGACCGTCCTCCCAGACTTCGTGAGCCACTGGCGAAGTGCGCCGATCCTGCGAGCTGGAAGGCTTTCATCACGTCCCAGACTGGCAGTATTCGAGCGGTCACATCCAGGGAAGGGAAAAATGCTCTCTCTGAGGAGCCCGGCCCCCCACTGGGGAGAGAGCAGATTCTTCTCCGGATGGCCCGTCTAACCGGACTTAATGGCACCCTGAGACGGGGAGCGCTGGTTGCCTGTGAGGTGCTCGGCGCTGCCGCTGGCCGGAGGCGCAGGCGGGGCCGGAGCAGCACTCGTAGACGGGCGCTCTCAGCGACAAGCAGTGGATGTGGATGGTTCGGCGGGGGGGGAGCGGTCTTACATCCCCGCCGATGGATGGTCCATCGTATCCGACTGCACCGCCGTGAATTCCTGGGTGAATCCACCAACGGTGTCGCCGAACAGGCCAGACTGGTATATGGGGGAGTCAAGAAAGTGAACTTTGTCGACTCCGCGCCTATTTTTGCCAGGTTTAGCCCGAGGTGGCGCTCCTGGACCACTAACGTGGCCATCGTCCTTCCCAGGGCACACGCAGCGGACTTTAGGTCCGTGGAGCTCAGTCGGGTGCGGTGCGGGGCTTGTAACAAGCCTGGGTCAGAACCACCCTCGTGCAGCTGGGCCAGTGCGCGCGCATGGACCTTGGCGTGCAGGGTGGAAGCAGCCTGGCCCGCGGCTGTGTGGGCTCTGGCTCGGGAGGCAGAAGACCAACACGCCTTGGACGGGAGATGAGGCTGATTCCAGCAGAAGGAGGCACCACGCGGGCCCGTGATGGCACTCTCAATCTGGGGAATCGACTCATACTCCCTGGCTGCTCCACCATCAAGGGTGGTGAGGCGGAGGCGCACGCAGATCAGGCAGAGAAAGGTGCCCTCAAGACTGCGTGAGCCCACTGTGCACTTCCGGGAAGAAAGGGATGGGAGGCTAGAAGGTCTTGCCTTTTAATCCTCCACATACGCCCATCTAGTCAGTCCGGCCGCGGGGCTGGGGGATAAACCATCTCCAGACCCACGACTGAAACAGCCCGGGAAAGCCCGGTTATCATGTCTGTTTCAAGTTCGGCCGCCGCCGCGCTCGCTCCCGAGGGGAGGGAGCGGAGGGGGGGGGGATCCTTCATCAGATCATGACAGCCCAACCTCCGATGCAGCGGTGGACGTCTGAGCCTCGGTGTCATCAAGTGAGAGGGCGGCCATCCGAGGATGGAGCGCTTCTCTCACTCGAAGCTTGGATGGAGCGCGTGGAGGAGCGAGAGGTCCACAAGCCCGAGGGCGGCAGATTTACTCTCACTTTTAACCCTCAGATCTGCCCGAGTGCCCACCGCGGAGCGGGGGACAACTGGGGTGGGTGGCCCTTTTGCAAGAGCTAACCGCGATCTTAACGGCGCAACAGACATGCCACCGCAGTGATGGCATGCACTGCCCGCGAGCACCGCATTAACATGCTGGACCCCCAGACATGAAACGCAGTACTCGTGCCCATCATCCGAGGACAGGAAACCACCGCATCCAGAAACGCACAGTCGGAGCGACGTCTTGAAAAAGACGTGCTGCACGACCGTGTTGCTCTTTTAGGAAATTCGCAACAATACATACCGCTCTGGAGGACCGGACCCAAAGGACGCCAGGCAAGGGAGAAACCCAGCTCGACCATCTGCCGCTGCGTGTCACACACTCTGGACCGGGAGATCGCTCTCGTTCACTCTCTGTCTGAAACTCAGCTGGAGGAACCCTCATCGACTCTCTCAGAAGGCTGTTGAAGTCTCTGAAGTAAAAATTATGCTTTGGCTTTGCTCGCACATGTGCTCTTATAGCAAATTAATTGCAACGAGCATCAGGTGCGCAAGCTGAAGCTGCCAACTCATTGGCATTTCATTGGCCCGTTTACATACTCTTTCAGATGATTGGCTTTCTGAATGAAATCCCCATAGTGGAAGTTTCCACATAGCATTGAAGTTCCCCTTCCGAAGGGGAACTGTGGTGGAAAGTTGAAGCAGGTGCGAAATAAACGTACGACCTTAGGGGATGATACGCATGGCGAAATTTAAGTGACCGAGAATGGAGAGGAGTTCGCATTTTGTACATGATTGATTTTCGAGGAAGATTTGACAAAGAGATGTGATACGGTCGATTTTCTCTTTTGGAAGGGATGCTTTTTCGACTCTAAATTAATGCCCAGGAATTCAATGGAAGTGCTGGGACTGGAGGTTTTCCTCTGCTAGAGGAATTCCGAGGTCAGCGAAAACTTTTTTGGGGTGATCGCTGAATGTTTGTTTGGAGGTGACGACAGAGGAGAAACGATGAGGAAATCATCTAGCAGGTGTATGAGGTACGGAATTCCGTAATTATTGGAAAGTATCCAACATACGGCTTCTAAAAGCATGTTGAAAATTTTTTGGGGCTACTTTTGCAGCCGAAAGTTGACCGGACTGCTAAGTAGAATTTGGAGCGCCAGCGAATGCCAAAAAGGTGCCAGAAGTCTGGGCAGAGTATTTATTTATTATAATATATATTCATTTTTATTTATTTATTTATTTATTTATTATTTATTTATTTAAATTATAAATATATCAACTGCCAACATCAAACCCTGAACTTAAAAGCGATGTCACCACTTAGTAGAAACTGTGTGAAAGGAATGTTAGTTATGAGCTTTACTTTAATCCATGAATAACTTTGAAATCTTAATGTGATTGAAAATCACAAGCATATCTAGCCCAGTTCATTCACAAATTCAGAGTCCATTCTTAATCTCTCAAGAGAGAGGGCGGGACCATCTTGAGTTTTTTGAGCTCAGTGGATGGGGATGCTTCGCTTTCAGCTATTGGCTCAAAGAAGTGTCAAAAAGCTGGCGGCCATTTTGACTAGATTCACTATTGTTATGACTGGAGACGCTACTGAACGCACTCCAGCGAATGGTTTGGATGATAACAGTGCATTTAATGGATGTTTATCGATGTATGAATAAGCTGTGGACTAATGTTTTGCGGATTGAATTGCCTGGACTCTTGCAGTCGAATTACTTCATGCTATTAGGATGATAGCAGTAGCAAGTAGCAGTAGCAAGTAGCAGCTGGTGCCAAGCAGTGTGTTCTTCAAATCGAAGATGACTGTAGTAAGAAACCCTGGCTCTTTATAGTGGGTTAGGGATCATCTGATTGGTTGGCCATACATGGTTAATGCATGACCAGCCGTGTTCAATCATAATCACGTGATCCTCTCGAAATTAGTTTATAAATAAACTTCACAAAGAGATGTATGATTGTCCAACTGTGTGATGTGGACTATTGCTGTGTTTGTAGATTGTCTGGCTGTATGGTGACAGAGGAAGGCTGTGGTTTTCTGTCTTCAGCTCTGAGTTCAAACCCCTCACACCTGAGAGAGCTGGATCTGAGCTACAATCATCCAGGAGATTCAGGAGTCAAGCTGCTCTCTGAACAACTGGAGGATCCAAACTACACACTGGACAAACTCAAGTATGTGGAGCATCACTGCCCTTGTTCTTTTACACTGAATGGCTTTAAAAAGACAGTAAAAAGCTCTTTTCTGATCTTCAGTTTTCTGTGAGGGTTATGGGGTGAGGACAGACAGAAGATACAGCTTGTAGAGTATTACAGTCATGTCTATGAAGAGCAAATAATTGAGTCTGAAATGAATCTGATCTGTAAATGTTTGAGTGTATTGGGTCAGTTCTGACATTAAGCGGGACACACTGTACAGTTTCAGCATTTCAGCTGAGCAGAGAAACTTCTTCATACATTTCTGCTGAAGAATCCTACAATATCAGGTCGATTCAGGTAAAAAATCGATTCAGATTCTGGAATCAGACATTTAGATTAATATCCAGATACTTGTTATATAATGAACATTCCAATTTCTCTTATCCATTTTTTATTTTTTTTTGAACACGTGTATTTTTTCACATGGTAATCTGTCAGGAACTTCAGCGCTGGTGAGCAGCTTTAATAATCTAACCATAGTTTAGAGATGGACTGCTCATGCTCACAACATGTGCTCAAAGGCTGCAGGTGTTGAAGAATGATGTCAAAGCTAAGTGTAATCATTGTAATAAATGAATGTGGCAGCAGGGTGTCTCCATCAACATGAGCAGTATCTGCGGTCGCTTCTCAAACATCAAATATAAAGAGCGCACTGTGTTAGATTCATTGTGCATCCCGGGTGTAACCAACAAGTGCTGTGTGTTTTAGTTGAAGTGTTTTGAGCATCGCCTCACAGCAAAAAGGTCACTGGTTCAAGCCTTGCCTGGGTCAGTTTGCATTTCTGTGTGGCGTTTGCATGTTCTCCCCGTTTTCACGTAGGTTTCCTCCGGGTGCTCTGGTTTACCCCAGAAGTCCAAAGACATGCAGTATAGGTGAATTGGGTAAGCTAAATTGGGTGTTTCCCAGTGATGGGTTGCAGCGGAAGGGCATCCGCTGCGTAAAACATATGCTGGATAAGTTGGCGGTTCATTCCGCTGTGGTGACCCCAGGTTAATAAAGGGACTAAGTCAAAAAGAAAATAAATGAATGTTGCATAATCGCGTTGCATGTGTTGGATTGTTGTTTTGATTTGTTGTGCTAGAAATTCCTGATCCTTTGCATAATGTTTTTAATAAAAGACACATAATTTAATTACTCTCAATTTGCTAAAATATTTGTAAAATGATTTTTTTTAAATAAATATTAAAGCATATGCAGTGGGGGAAACACGTCACCATTTTTCTCAGAAAACATATTCATAAAGCCCAGACAGCAGCTGAAATCTCTCACCGTCTGCCCTGCCTCAGTATAAATGAATATCAGCTGCTTCAGTCCAACATCTATATTAGCAGGAGGATGAAGATGAAACCAGGGTGGACGTTTCAGCAAGAGAATGATCCAAAACACCGCCAAGGAGACTCTCAAATGCTTTCAGAGAAATAAAATCAAGCTGTAGAATGGCCCAGGCAATCACCTGACTAGAATCCAATAGAAAATACAAAATAAAGCTCAGATTTGTTAGACGAGACCCACAGTACCATCAGGATTTTGACATTCTGTTAAAGTCTGTGAGAAACTCACACCCGAGGAATGCATGTGAATTCATTCTCCATATGAAAGGCGTCTTTAAGCTGCCAGCACCAAAAAAAAAAATATAATATAATATATATAATATGTCTTTTATATAAAGTATTAGACAGAATTCAGTAGTTCAGCACTTTCTCCTTCTGTCATTTCATTGTTATTACACAGAACCCATTTCTCAGATTTGTTTGTTTTGTTTTATTTTTATGTTTGTATTGTTTGAGTTTTTACCAAAGTCAAAGGTTCAATTCCATGTCAACAGCTCCTGTAGAAATATTATTCCCAGGAAAAAAACATGATGTGTTCAATACTTATTTTACTAGGCGCAGTAAAATATAATTTTACTAGTCTAAAGCGCATGGCGCAAAAGAATTAATGCCATGTCCAAATCCACTTCTGCTATTTTAAAGACGGAAGAATATGCTCTAACAGGGTTGAGCTTATTCAGTTAATGAGGTGGTCATGGGTGTGTTTTGAGCATAATGTGCATTAAACCAATCAAAGTCTCATCTCCCATTCCCTTTTCAAGAGTTCACACTTAGCTGATGATTGATTATGAAGCTTGTTTGGCATGCTGTCCCGGGAGAGAGCCCTGAACTCATAAGATCCTCGGGACTGGGGCTCCCTCCAAGGCAAGAGGGGAGTTTGAGCTCAGGTAGATCTTGAGAACTCCCCTGCTGTAGTAGCTAATGAACAGATAGTGATTGCTCTTAAGAGATAACTACTTACTAGGAGCATGTCTATGGTGCGGATTTGGATTAGTCAATTAACTTAAGTTGCATGTTTTTGGACTGTGGGAGGAAACCGGGGAACCCGGTGGAAACCCATGTGAGCACGGGGAGAACATGTAAAGAAACGTCAGCTGGCTTGGTAAGGGCTATATAGGACCAGTGACATTCTTGCTGTGAGGCAACATTGCTAACCACTGGGCCACCGTGCCACCCATCTAGGAAGGAGCAGGAGTAGGGGCGGAAGGGGGGATTCTTCAAAACTAAGATGGTTGTTATATGAAGCTTAGGGTATTTATAGTGGCTTAGGAATCGTCTGATTGGTGAATCATAAATTGAATAATGCGGGACCAGCCGCAAGCAATCATAAGCACGTGATCCTCTCGAAATTAGTTTAGAAATAAACTTCACTAAGTTGTGTCAATTGCTATTTACACTGCAGACTTTGTAAGTGAAAAACCTGAACACTTCACTAGCAAGAAAACAGTTAAACAAACCATCTGCAGCGCGAGGATAAAGAATGAGCCTCCATTCAACCTCTTTACTTTACTTTTACTCTTTACTCCTTTACTTTCGTGGATAAGGAAATGGTGTTGTACGCACTCCACTAAAGACTAAAGATCCATTAGCCTACATATTTAGTTTTGTTTGTGAAGTGCAAAGATTTGTTTCAAAACTATTTATAAATTCAGTTCTAATTTCCAACAAATGAATAAATGAACAATAATAACTGAGTTATAAAAACTGAGTTATATCCAAACACACATTCTATTCTTAAGCCCCATATAGTGACGCATTATACGTCTTCAAAACCCGACAGGTGGACAAATCTAAACTTGTTTTATTAAAACAAATATAAATATGCATATAATGAATAATACTGCTAATAATAATAACATTATACATAAGCAAATTGTCATTAATAAACTGAGTAAAGTCCCGAGATGAAGGCATGGAGGCGGTGGTTTTTATATTAATGTAGAAAATGATAATTTTTGTAACATTTTAATCCTTAAATTAGTTTCATATGTAAATATATTTGTGTATTGCTGTACATCCTGTGTGTATTAAAGTGTTAGACATGGGTGCATAACTAACTGCTTAAGCGCATAACTAACACGCTCTGAGCTGGACTTTAAACCAGCTTTTACTTGGTCAATGGCGCGGTCTATTTGACTTAACACACCTCCTTTATAGACCAGCACACCCATGAGTCCACAAAGTGGTGCAAATGGATTTGCTATTTAAACAACATTGTGCAAAACATAAAAATTAGGGATGCTGGTCTGAAAACAGCAACAAATTGCGCCATACATGTCTTGCACCTTATTGAGCCAAGTGTATGATAGGGCCCTTAAACTGTAAAACAGATAAAGTGCAAATAAAGGTCTAATAGATCAGAAATAGAGATAATCAGTTATCTATAATCTCATTATTAAACGCAGAAAGTAGGTTAGCCTATTTATGAAGTGTGTTTAATTGATCTGGAACTTTTAATCAAATATTTTCTAGTAAATTATAAAAATTGCATCAGTAGCCTAATGTGTCTCCTTTGTCCATTTGTGACCAGATCGATAAAAAGGAACCTGAATCCCACATGAACAGGGCCTAAATGAATTTTATTTTATTTATTTTTCAAAAAATAAGAATCATAATTGATGAGCGGAACCCAAATTGGAATAGGAACCATTAAAATTCTAACAAAACCCAACCCTAGTCAGCAATCTGTGTGTGTGAGGTTTTGGAGCAGAATGAAAATTACTTGTATTTTTCATTTTGTTTTACTGGTTGATGAACATAGAAATAAATAAAATATGAATCCAAATTAATTACACTGTAAATTATTTTAACAGTAAAAGTCTGCACAATCTACAGTGAAAACCTGTTAAATTAAATGTAATTCTTTTAAACAAAAAGTAACTATGACAAAAAGTAACTGATCAATCTAAATTTTGTCTTTGAGAGAGTGAGCAGCGTTCAGGGTCGACACTCAGAGTGTCTGAAATCTCACCATACACCCTCATTCACTAGTGCCTACATTAGTTTATTAGTTTAGACAGAGTGAATGAGCACACATGAGTAAATTGAGACACTGATGAACAGCTGCTGTTAACAAGAACAATCACTGAAGGAAAGAACAAGACACAAAACTACAGACAAATGAAAGACAAAAGTGGAGGATTAAACACCTCCACAAACAGCATTAGCAGTTTCACGGATCACACTTTGACTTCATTTCTCTCCTTTATCTACTAAACATCTGTGATCATTAACAGAGCTTTATATTTTATTGAAGATGTTTGATTAGACCTCACCATCAGGCTGATCAGACGCTGCTTTATTTGAGCTCTTGATCCTTTACTCTATCACATCAATGTTTCTCTGGCATTTAGAGCTGTGTTTGTGAAGTGGATCAGTAATGACAAGAACAGCTCAGAGAATCTGTACATGCTGAATTATCACAGATGATCAAAGAGCTCTTATAGTTTGAGTCTGTTCTGTTTTCTATTTCCACATCTGATCTAAAAGCTCTCGTCTAAATGCAGTTATTAATGCAGTGATATCATCTATTGTTGATCAGCCAATCAGAATCCAGCATTCAACAGACACTGTAAATGTCTTATGGTAATGAATCTGCATAATGACTGATGTTTGATCAGAATCATTCTGACTGCAGCTGCTGAAAATAAAGTGTGTGCAGTGTTTACTGACTGAATGTCAATCTGTGTGTGTTTACAGTCTGGATCATGGAGGAGACACGAGGATTACAGCAGGACCACGCAAATGTACGACTACACACACACTCACAGATATACTCTCTCTCTCTTTCTCTCAATTCAATTCAATTCAATTCAATAGTTGCTTTATTGGCATGACAAATGTTACAAATGTATTGCCAAAGCAGTTATAAGGTTTACATGAAAAAGTAGCATACACAGAGATGGGAAGTAACGAAGTACAAATACTTTGTTACTGTACTTAAGTAGTTTTTTCGGGTATCAGTACTTTACTTGACTACTTATTTTTTTGACTACTTTTTACTTTTACTTCTTACATTTTTACACAAATATCTGTACTTTCTACTTCTTACATTTTTTAAACCACAGTCGTTACTTTCGTTTTTATGTGTTTGGTGGCGCGATCTATATTATTTCTTATCATTGCGCAATAATATGAGCGCATTTTTGATGCAGTCAGTCTCTTTTTCCTCATTGCGCGCCTGCGTGCTGCAGCGCGCGGCTTCTTCAAGCCTATCGCACACAGTACGTGGCCTAGCCCTAGTTCATGAAGATTACTATGAGAAAGGCTAGGATTACTACGCAGTGACAGAGGGAGTCGGCGAATTTAGCATGATGACTGATGCTGCCCTGTTTACACGGTAATAAGACAACTTTTGCTCATTCGGATCACAGGTAAACGAGACACATTCCAGTCAAAAACATGCTGTTTAAATGCTTAAGCCTTTTGTCCACTTCCGATCATACCGCACAGGCTTTCTCTGGTCTTTCATAAAAATAGTGAAAATAGTGCTTTTTGTAAAGATTTGTATATTTAGGACTAAAACAATCAAATACTTTATAAAAAATGTATGCATATATATATATATTTATATTTATATATTTCCTTTATTTCTGAGTTTATATTTTCTAATACAGAATTTGTAATGGCTGTGTCCTATTCCCACTTATCCCCCCTATGCCCTATTCATTTAGGACATTCTAACATTCAAAGTTTGAATTATTAAAAATAAAAAAGCATTAAGGTCATCTCTCTTAGGTGTAATTTGCTTTCAGAGTATTTTTACAGTTCAGTTTTAGCGATCTTCATGTTTACAATTGCGCTCCCTTTGCAGTGCACTTTGAAAACTTTGATGTCATTTTGTACACAGGCTCATGACAAAAGCTATAGGTGACTATTTTTTAAAAGCGGAATTCATGTTACATCTCTAAAGCTTGTGAAAACAAAAAAACATAGCATACGTTAATTCTTTTAATTTATAGTAGGTTATTTATTAAGTATCTGTACTGTATATGACATGGGCCTGCTGGTTAGAGCATATCTGCAGTGGTTTGCACATGCTCAAATTAAAACTTTTCAAGACTTTTCAGACTTTTCAAAAAATAAATAAACAATATCCTACTTAATAATAATCATCATCATCATTAATATTATTAAAATAGGATTTTTTTTCATTTTCTAATAAATATTACATTTCATTTCTTAATAAATAGCCTCATTATTTGTTTATTTATATGATTTATATGATATTATATATGACAAAAACTAATATTGGATTTTATTTTAAATGTGTGTTTGTGTAAAACAATATAATTTGCACAAAGAAATGATGGGGTTGTTCTCTAAAGAAGTTACTCCACCCCGTTTAGAGCATCATTATGGACGTTTTACGTTATAACTAACGTGGTTCAAGCGATGGATATACGACAGAGAAACTACGGGTTTTGGGAAACACTCATCACCACATCGTTCTTTTCCCAAACGATGCATGGTACTATGATAGCTCTGCAGCAAGTTACGTCGTTGTTTGGGAAACGCACCCCTGGGCAATTTATGTCTATGTTACCTGTCTTACCTGTGTATGTTGCTTTTAGCATAGAATAAATGTATTGCAGTTTTTCTCAGTCACTTTGGCACATTTCTCAGATCAGAACTGAAATTTGTAAAACAGTAGGACAAAGTGCATTTCTCAAAAAAAAAACACGTATAAATAGCAAAACACCATGGATTACCTGCAAAAGCCAGTCTCCTGCTCAAAATCCTTCAGTTCATCCCTCAAAACTAAATTTCTGTGACAGTCAACATGTCAGTGGCGTCAGAATGACATGTCCTTGTGTCATTGTATAAGAATAAGACTCAAATTACTTAGTAGTCATGTTGTCAATAACGGTGCACTCTGGAGGGCTGTTCTGGTGTAAACTATGGCAATGTTTTTGCTGTTTGTACTGTAATTTGTTGCCAGATCATGTCATTCTGATACAGAAAGGAAAAGAGAGCATCACATAGCACAAAGAAAAAACAAAAGTAAAAATGTGAACAGGACAACCTCCTTTTAGACCTTTATTAGAAAAAGTCAAGATTCACCTGGGAGAAATGTAAAAAATGCATTATGACTAAATATTAAGACAACTTGTTCAGGCATTTGAACGATTAAATGTTGTGGGGGTGAGTCTATTCAACAGAGATAAAATAATACATGTTGATCAACATGACATGAGCAACTGATAATATAGGAAACATCAGAGAATTGCACATAATCATTTGCATGGATGAACAAAAGCATTTGCAACTTGTTCATAAAGAGAAACTGCTTTCTGATGTGCACAAGTGACACAATGATGATCTGAAGATTGAACAGGGAGTTTTGAGAATTTCAATTCTGATCTAAGAAATGGACCAAAGGGACTGAGAAAAACTGTAACAGAATTAATGTTTATCCATTAAATAAAATAACCTGAAAAAAAAACACTGAAATAGCAGGTTATATATGAGAGCTACTCTCTGAAGAGAATAAGAAGCTTTAGCCTAATGCAAAAAAAATTGTTTACAGTCATATCTGATTCTGTATTTATTTTAGCAAAAGACAAAATCATCATGAATGGCAGCTGTTATTTTTGATCTAACAGCGGCAAAACTACATGCTGAACACTGTGAGTTTGGGTCAGGATGATTACCTACCTACAGTATCTCACTTGTTATCCTTCAGCTTCGTCCCTGAATTATCAGGGGTCGCCACAGCAGAATGAACCGCCAATTATTCCAGCATTTGTTTTACGTAGTGGATACCCTTCCAGCTGCATCCCAGTACTGGGAAACACCCATACACACTCACATTCACACACACACTTATAAACTACTGCAAATGTAGTTGAATTATTATTCGCTTATACCGTATGTCTTTGGGACTGTGGTTGAAATGGATACTTTTTACTTTTTTACTTTTGTACATTTTTCAGGCGGTACTTCTTTACTTTTACTTAAGTACAAAAGTGTAGTCAGTACTTCTAATTTTACCAGAGTCGTTTTAAACATGAGTATCTGTACTTCTACTTAAGTAAAGGATGTGTGTACTTTTGCCATCTCTGAGCATACATAATAATAATAATAATAATAATAAAAAAACAGTACACACAATAGATAGTAGTAGTAGTAAAAAAAAACATATATATATATATATATATATATATATATATATATATATATATATATATATATATATATATATATATATATATATATATTATAATTATATAAAATATAGATAATACATCATATTATTCAATATATCATATTTATGGTGGCTTGAGAAAATCATAACTTTCCGCCAGACTGTCAGACTTAATGTTGGGCTCATTTAACTCAGACTACCAATCTGCCAATTACAGATGACCTTTTAACTTAGCCACACCCTAGCAACCACTTACGCCACCCTAACAACTGTCCCATAGACTTCCCTTGTAAAAAAAAAAAAACTGCCATTGACTTTACATTGAACATACCAACAACATACCGACTCATACTAACAATATACCAATCCATACCAGAAACATACTAATCATACTAGCAACATGCAAATTCATACTATAAACATACTAGCAACATGCTAATTCATACTAACAATATACTTATCCATACTGGAAACATACTAACAAACATAATAATCATACTAGCAAACATGCTAATTCATACTAAATTCATGCTAACGGCATGCTAGTTTATACTAGCAACATGCTAGTGACATTCTAATTCATACTCAATGCTAACGACATGCTAATTTATGGTAGAAACATGGTAATTTATGTTAGCAACTACCTAGCAACCACTCAAAACACCATAGCACCCGCCTAGCAACACCTTATTAACCCCCTAGAACACCATAGCAACCGCCTAGCAACTACCCAGAACACATTAGCAATGGTCTAGCAACGCCTTAAAAAGTGACTTAGAACACCATAGCAACCACCTAACAACGCCTTAGTAACCACTCAGAACACCCTAGCAACGACTTAACAACCGCTAAGCAACCACTCAGAACACCTTAGCAACTGCCTAGCAATGCCTTAGCAACCATTCAGAACACCATAGCAACACCTTATCAACCACTCAGAAGATCCTAGCCACGGCCTAGCAAACATACAAAACCTAGAACATCTTGGCAACACCTCAGCAACCACCTAGCAGCCAATCAGTCTTAGCAACTGCCTAGCAACGCATTTGCAACCACTCAAAACACCCTAGCAACTGCCTAGCAACCACTCAGAACACCCTAGCAACCACCTAGCAACGTCTTAGCAACAACCAAGCAATGACTTTACGATCTAACAACCACTCAGAACACCTTAGCAACCGCCTAGCAATGCCTTAGCAACCACTCAGAACACCCTAGCAACCACCTAGCAACACCTTAGCGACCACCTAGAGCACCCTAGCAACACCTTAGCAACCACTCAGAACACCCTAGCAACCGTCTAGCAGTGACTTAGCAACCACTCAGAACACCCTAGCAACCACCTAGCAACACCTTAGCGACCACCTAGAGCACCCTAGCAACACCTTAGCAACCACTCAGAACACCCTAGCAACCGTCTAGCAGTGACTTAACAACTGCTCAGTGGTCGACTAGCAACCACTCAGAATATCCTAGCAACACCTTAATAACTACCTGGAACACCCTAGCAACGCCTTAGCAAACGCCGAGCAACCACTCAGAACACCCTAGCAGCCGCCTAGGAGTATCTTAGCAATGACTCAGAACACCCTAGCAATACCTTAGCAACCACTCTGAACACCCTAGCAACCACCTAGTAAGAAACATGCAAATCCATACTAGAAACCTGCTAACCTATATGTAGTTATGTAACTATACTGACTGCTCCAAGCTTAAAAACTACTGCAATTATTGAATTTTTATAGCTACTTCAAACTTTCAGACTAGACTTTCTCAAGACACCATAAAGTTTGTCTATGAACTTTACTATTCTAGTATTATTCAATATATCATGTTATCATTCATATATATATCATATCACTCATATATATCATATATCATATGTATCATATTATTCACATATATGAATAAAAAATAGATCAAAATAAACTGTACATTTAACAATCAACATTTTAAAACAGTAATAATCAGTATATTTACAATGATTCATTTATAATAATCTAGGTGTGTGCGTGTGTCAGGATTGTGGGTGTGGGGAAAGGAGCGAGGACTCAGGTGCAGAAACAATGGGTATTTATTTATAATAACATAAAATAAAGAGGCAAAATAAACAACCCCGAGGGGGAAAACATTAATAAAACAAATAAATAATCAACACAAACTGAACAGGGCAGGCTGGCAGGGATCTGGACAGAACAAGGCAGGATACAGTGATGAACGACGATGTACAAGGATGATGTACGAAGACGAACTGGCACAGGACAGCAGACATGAGGAGATCTTAAGGAGGAGTAAATTAACACAAACAGGTGAACATGATAAACTAATAATGGGTTAACAAGGAGGGTGGGACTAGACAATAGACTGACGAGCACATGACATAACACACACACACACAAGCACGCGGCGCATGTAAACATACGCCACGTGCCAAACACAACACCAACAGAAGACTGACGCGAGACACGAGCACACAATGAATGAAAACACTCACCGTGTTTTCCACTCACCGCGCATGCTTCATCCCAGCGCCAACCGAAACCAAAACCAACCAGACTGAGACGCTGAGAATGAAGCAGCGCGATGCCGACAGAACAAAACAAACACGAGAGCGTGCCCGTCACAAGCGCGCACGAAGACCGTACACGCTCGCATCAAGCGGGAGCGCGCACGGCCCGCACGCACTCATGACAGCACGCGCCCAGACACACACACACACACAGTAAACGAGTGCCCGACCCGAGAAAACTCGAGCCGGGCACAACAGGGCATGGACAAGACAGAGCTAGTGTCCGGACTCTGCCACCAAACAAGAATTTGCAAGACCAGAGTGGCAGAACCCTGACACTAGCCCCCCCCAAAAGGGACGCCACCTGGCGTCCCTAAAGGGAACACTCAACAAGGTACAACACAGACAAGAAACACCACAAGACAACATCAACAAACACAAGACAGGGAAGTGAACATGCAAGACAACATGAAGGGGGGGAGGGAGGGGAGCCAAGCCAGACCCAACAAGACAAACAAGGGAGGGATGGGAGGGCAAGACCAGGGAGGAACAGGAGGAACAGTCCAGGGCGGGGCCAGAGGGACAGACCAGGACAGGACCAACGGGTCAGTGACCCCAGCAGGGGGGCAGGGTGGAGCAGGAGGGACTTTCCAGGGTAAATTCAGAGGGTTAGGGGACCAGGCAGGGGACCAGGGTGGAGCCGGAGGGTCAGTCCAGGGTGGTATAGGGACACACCAGGGAGGAGCAGGAGGGACGACCCAGGGAGAATCCTTCAGGAGAGGCAAGGCAGGGGGTTTGTGGGGAGCCGGCTGGGCAGGAGGGCAGTGATGAGCCGGCTGGGCTGGAGGCCGTTGATGAGCCGGCTGGGCTGGAGCCAACTGGACAGGAGGCCTGTGGGGAGCCGGCTGGGATGGAGACCGGTGATGAGCCAGCTGGGCTGGAGGCCTGAGGGGAGCCGACTGGACTAAAGCCGACTGTACAGGAGGCCTGTGGGGAGCCGACTGGACTGGAGGCCTGAGGGAAACCGACTGGGCTGGAGGCCTGTGGGGAGCCGACTGGGCTGGAGGCCTGTGGGGAGCCGACAAGGCTGGAGGCCTGAGGGTAACCAACTGGGCTGGAGGCCCGTGGGGAGCCGGCAGGGCTGGAGCCAACTGGACAGGAGGCCTGTGGGGAGCCGGCAGGGCTGGAGGCCTGTGGGGAGCCGGCAGGGCTGGAGGCCCGTGGGGAGCCGGCAGGGCTGGAGCCAACTGGACAGGAGGCCTGTGGGGAGCCGGCAGGGCTGGAGGCCTGTGGGGAGCCGGCTGGGCTGGAGACCTGTGGGGAGCCGGCTGGGCTGGAGGCCTGTGGGGAGCCGGCTGGGCTGGAGGCCTGTGGGGAGCCGGCTGGGCTGGAGGCCTGTGGGGAGCCGGCTGGGCTGGAGGCCTGTGGGGAGCCGGCTGGGCTGGAGGCCTGTGGGGAGCCGGCAGGGCTGGAGGCCTGTGGGGAGCCGGCAGGGCAAGGAGCCGGGCTGGGGCCGGCAGGGCAAGACGTCTGGGTGGTGCCGACATGACAAGGAGCCGGGCTGGGGCCGGCAGGGCAAGACGTCTGGGTGGTGCCGGCAGGGCAAGACGTCTGGGTGGTGCCGGCAGGGCAAGGAGCCGGGCTGAGACCGGCAGGGCAAGACATCTGGGTGGTGCCGGCAGGGCAAGACGACTGGGTGGTGCCGGCAGGGCAAGACGACTGGGTGGTGCCGGCAGGGCAAGACGACTGGGTGGTGCCGGCAGGGCAAGACGACTGGGTGGTGCCGGCAGGGCAAGGAACCGGGCTGGGGCCGGCAGGGCAAGGAGCCTGGCTGGGACCGGCAGGGCAAGACGTCTGGGTGGTGCCGGCAGGGCTAGACGTCTGGGGGGTGCCGGCAGGGCTAGACGTCTGGGTGGTGCCGGCAGGGCTAGACGTCTGGGTGGTGCCGGCAGGGCAGGGCGCACTGGGGCTGGAGCCGACACTGGCGGGCGCACTGGGGCTGGAGCCGACACTGGCGGGCGCACTGGGGCTGGAGCCGACACTGGCGGGCGCACTGGGGCTGTAGCCGACACTGGCGGGCGCACTGGGGCTGGAGCCGACACTGGCGGGCGCACTGGGGCTGGAGCCGACACTGGCGGGCGCACTGGGGCTGGAGCCGACACTGGCGGGCGCACTGGGGCTGGAGCCGACACTGGCGGGAGCACTGGGGCTGGAGCCGACACTGGCGGGCGCTCTGGGGCTGGAGCCGCCTCTGGCGGGCGCTCTGGGGCTGGAGCCGCCTTTGCTGAAGAGGCCTTTCTTTTCAGCCTCCGCTTTTGGGTGCGGGTTAACCCTTGGGGGTTGGTCATGGGCTGGGAGATGGTGCTGGTGGTGGTGGTGAGAGGGGTCCATTCCCCCTGCAGGATCTCCCTCTCCTTCCTCAGGCAGGAATACTCCACCACCTCCCAATACGTCCATGCTCCAATTTCACCCAGCTCCTCCCAATCGAATGGTTCATCCAATCCAGCCAGAAAGATGTGGATGAGGTTGGTCTCGCTGAACCCAAGCCCCCGGACTGCCTCAAGGAGATCTTCAGCGAAGACTCCAAAAGGGCGATGGTTCTGCTGGTGAGGCAGTCCTCTGGCTAGGGGTTGGTGTGTAGGTTCTTCTGTCTGGGAGAGAGCTGGGCGCAGAAATAAACCCATTTCTGCTGAGTCCTCTTGTGGCCAGTTCGTACTGTCAGGATTGTGGGTGTGGGGAAAGGAGCGAGGACTCAGGTGCAGAAACAATGGGTATTTATTTATAATAACATAAAATAAAGAGGCAAAATAAACAACCCCGAGGGGGAAAACATTAATAAAACAAATAAATAATCAACACAAACTGAACAGGGCAGGCTGGCAGGGATCTGGACAGAACAAGGCAGGATACAGTGATGAACGACGATGTACAAGGATGATGTACGAAGACGAACTGGCACAGGACAGCAGACATGAGGAGATCTTAAGGAGGAGTAAATTAACACAAACAGGTGAACATGATAAACTAATAATGGGTTAACAAGGAGGGTGGGACTAGACAATAGACTGACGAGCACATGACATAACACACACACACACAAGCACGCGGCGCATGTAAACATACGCCACGTGCCAAACACAACACCAACACAAGACTGACGCGAGACACGAGCACACAATGAATGAAAACACTCACCGTGTTTTCCACTCACCGCGCATGCTTCATCCAAGCGCCAACCGAAACCAAAACCAACCAGACTGAGACGCTGAGAATGAAGCAGCGCGATGCCGACAGAACAAAACAAACACGAGAGCGTGCCCGTCACAAGCGCGCACGAAGACCGTACACGCTCGCATCAAGCGGGAGCGCGCACGGCCCGCACGCACTCATGACAGCACGCGCCAAGACACACACACACACACAGTAAACGAGTGCCCGACCCGAGAAAACTCGAGCCGGGCACAACAGGGCATGGACAAGACAGAGCTAGTGTCCGGACTCTGCCACCAAACAAGAATTTGCAAGACCAGAGTGGCAGAACCCTGACAGCGTGTGTGTGTGTGTGTGTGTGTGTGTGTGTGTGTGTGTGTGTGTGTGTGTGTTTGCAAGCGCATCACTGATGTTTTTATTAGTCTGCTCTCTCTCTCTGTGACAGGCATTAATGTATTGTGCCGCTAGAAGGACACAGTCCGTTTTTTCTCCTAGTAAATATTGCAGTTGTGTTTTATTGTCTAACTCAGTGAATAGTGGGTAAATGCTCTGTAGTTTGGGGTAGAATGTTTCTCTGATGTGCTGATAGTTTGTGCAGCGGGTGAGGAAGTGTTCCTCCGTCTCCACCTCTGCCTGGGCACCAGTGGTGTAGTCCATGCTATACGCATGTATACTCGGTATGCTTACTTTTTTCCATGAGCTGTTTGGGTATTACCACTTCTGAGGATCAATAATTGCACATACCCTCGGTATACTCACTTGTTTTTCTGATTAAACTTCCTTAATTTATTTGTATTTCCTTCCCCTTTAACTGTATACCAAAGGTATATAGCATGGGTGTCGCTTTAGCCCTCCTATATTTCTATTCAGCACCCTTAAAGGTTTTGCGATTAGCTCATGAACTGTACACCACTAAATGATCGCCTCAGTCCCCTTTAATTTTAATATGAAATTGGTGGCAGACTACCGCCGCTCCGTTTTCAGCTCGTTTTTCATTTAATCAGCAAACCACATCTGTTCAGGGCGAGAGAAATCCTAAAATTGTCCCTGTAAAACAGTATTTTACATGTCTTAATCGTGCCTACCGCTACAGGGAACGACACTATATATAAAACACTAAAATGATGAGGCAAAGACTACTCATAAATCACGTAACAATATGCGATTTAAAAGGGTAACTACTAGTATATAATAGCGACAACAGAAGACAGACTCCTAATAGTTTGGTTTAAAACAAGCATGCACGAATGTGACAATCAAAAATAATGGCTGATTGATGTTTAAAGCAACCTATTAAATGTAAAGTAATAAGCCAGTAAAGAAAGTAAGTTAAAAGACTGTCTTTCCATGTCAACTCAATTGTTGTAACTATCTTGATTGACTCTTTTTTTTAATATTAAAATGATTAAATAAGCTACATACTGTATAAATACAGCCAATCTTTGAGTTTGCTGGGGGAGAAGCACTATTAGCTAAACATAAATCATTAAATAGGATTTGACTATTAGCATCTCCCTTTAAAACGAACAAATTTGTTTGAATTTTTTTTCTTTTTAAATGGATAGTTTACGCAAAAAATGAAAATTGTCATCATTTACTCAACCTTTACTTGTTGCAAACCGGTTTGTCTTTTTTTCCTTCTGTTGAACACAAAAGAAGATATTTTGAAGAAAGCTGGAAACCTGTAACCATTGACTTACATTGACATAGCGTTTGTTTTTCCTTTTGTGGAAGTTAATTGTTACAGGTAACTAATGTAAAAAAAAAAACTATATATATATATATATATATATATATATATATATATATATATATATATATATATATATATATATATAGCTAATGAATCAAAGAAGCATTGACTTTTGTCGTTTCTTTGCCTACTTTCATTTAAAATTTGGGTCGGGTGTAATAGTATACCTTTTTTTTAGGACTACCCCACTGCTGGGCACAGATGCGGCTCTCTCTGGGTTGCCAGTTCTGTCTGTATCGGCCCGTCTCTACAGTCAGACTGTGAGCACTCAGCCTGTATTTGGTCATTGTTGTTCTTAATTTACTGTCCTTTACTGCGCTCAGATATGTTGCTGTGGTATAATCTCTATTTAGGTCTAAATAACATTGAAGTTTACTTTGTTTTGCTGCTGCTTCATTCCAGTAAGTCAGATACTCTTCTTTTCGTGCATTTATCATCTGATTGGGCTTAATTCTGTGGATGAGCATGTCCGTGTCCTGATGCTGCCTGCTGTTAGTCATATTCGTTGTGTTGGTTTGTGTTTGCAGCTTCAGGACCATCTGAATCAGGGGGCTTTTTTCAATGTCCATTTTTTGGGTTTTAAGGGCTTTATAATGTTGGGGTCACTCATTTTTATGTGTTTCCAAAATTTGACAGCTCGTTTCTCAATGCGCATGAGTAGAGGATACTGGCCTAATTCTGCCCTGCATGCATTGCTGGGTGTGTTCCTCTGTACCCTGAGGATGCTCCTACACAGCAAAAAAATCAGTGTACATTTAACTCAATTTGAGTTAAACTTAACACTCCTTGGGTGTACATATGACTCCCTCCATTTTGGAGTTAAAATAACACTCTCTAAAGTGTGAAATTTGTACGTCAGTCACAGAGGTCATGTGTATATACACTGTTAAAAAAAATCCGTTAAATTTACGGAAAAATACCGGCAGCTGTGGTTGCCAGAATTTTTCCGTAAAAAAACAGAGGTTTATAGAACTGTTAAAATTTACAGAAAATAACCGTATTTCATGAACTGATACAATGTTCAGTAAAAAAAAAACATAGCTTAGTGCATAAAAACATAAAGTCATTCAATGCACTAATGTGTTCATGTGTGTTTACAATTAACAAACAGATTTTCCCTGCATTAGTAACTACAGAGTTACCTTTAAACAAAAGAAGATGCAGCATAACATCAAGCACTCTTAGTTCATCTTGGACTTGCACCCAGATGCTATTATCCTCCACAATGGTGACACAAAAACTGCTTTACAGTATTTTGCTGTTTTTTTTCTTGATTTCACGGTAAAATAATGGCAGCTGTGGTTGCCAGTAATCTAGTGTTTTTAACATTTTACGGTCATAAATTCAGTTTACAGAATATTTCCGTTAAAATACATTCCACTGTCTGTATTTTTTATCGAACACATTTAACCCCTTAAATCCCAGAGCAAAATCCTCACTAGTGTCCTCACTACAGAGGGTTGAACACTCGGGCAGTGATGAAGTTAATGAGATAATTAAGTGTCTAATTAAAGGAGGATTGAGAATTATTGATGAACAACTGTTAACAAGCAGAATCACTGAAGAAAAGAAAACACAAAAAACACAGCCAAAACCAAAGATAAAATCAACTGAAAATTAAACTCTAAATAAAATAATAATTTATAAAAATAAAACAAATTGCACAATAAAAATGTTATTTCTCAAGATCTCAGCAGAGATCATTAAACAACTCCACCATCATCAGGAGCTTCACTTATTATTGACCTTTGACTTTATTTCTGTCACGTGAACAAAAGCTCTTAATGAAATTCCTGTTGCTCATTTGAAGTCACCATGATGGAGGACAGAGTCTGCTTTAGTTGGGCTTTTCAACTATTTGTTCTGACACTACTTTTTATTTTAGCTGCTATAATAAAGTGTGTTAATCACACCATTTGTATAGCATAAAAACCAAAAGAAAAAAAACAATAATAAGTCTGACAAGATTAACCATGATGTCAAAACCACCCTCACCTGCTCATGCGCTCATTGAATATAGTGTTAGTTATAACTGAGAAATGAATACCATATGTGAGTGAAACCACTTGACCTACAGCAGTCTATGATTGTTTACCAGATCTAAATGCACCATTCACAATGAGAATGTTTGCTCTATGGCTGAACTTAAAAACACACAGACATCAACAATTAGTCTTTGAATCTCAACAATGGTGACAAATAAAAAATACAAATCAAATAAAAATCAACCCAGAACAATAAAAACAATCTACCGAAATGTTACACCCGAAGAACAAGATAAAATAAAGGAAAAGAAAGAGATTGTAAGAACTTTAAGCTGCATAATATATTCATGCAGCAATGCATGCTGGGATCTTTGTACTAGGCTGGCACCCAGCATGCATTGCAGCATGAATTAAGCAGCTTTTTTTTTTTTTTTAGCAACCATGGTTGAGGTTCGTATCTTGATTCTTGATGTCTGTGTGTCTTAATGTGCAGCTGGTGATCTCAAGAGTTTGTGCATGAAATTAATAAAATATCAATTTCTTATTTCTTCAATTGTTTGTTGAACCTCCATGGGAAACTGTAATATATCCTAAACAATATCAAATAAAACTATTTTCTATGGCTGAACTTATAAAACACTACAAATTACATCTGTAATTAAAGCTGCAAGCAGCGATGATAGGGACCTCGCACCCCGGCTCACCGCCGCCCGGTGGCCTCAGGATGACAGAGAACAGCGAACAATATTAATTTAAGCCGATGTATTAAAAAAACCTGAGAAAAATCACAGATTTATGCCAAATTTCCTCCTGTCAGCAGGTGGCGCTATGACTGAGACTCAATATTGGCATGAAGATGTCTTCAGGAGAGAAGTTTTATCAACCATGTGAAGTTTCAGGCAGATCGGACATTGTTTGGCTGAGTTATAAGTGATTTCCTGTTGCCAGCAGGTGGCGCTATAACTGTAACTGGATTTTGGCATGTAAATGTCTTCAGGAGAGGACTCTTATCAATCATCTGAAGTTTCAGGCCGATCGGACATTGTGTGAATGAGATATAAGTACTTCCTGTTCCATGGCGAAGCGTTGATGTTTGTCAGTCCACCACGGATACGCCCCTCGGCGAAAACTCTAGATCTTCACAATATATCATGGCTAGAGCTTTCAGATAACACCACCCAAATGTGGTGCTTATACGATAATATTAGTGGCAGGAGTTTGTTATGCTGTAAAACACATCACTTCCTGTTGCCAGCAGGTGGCGCTATAACTGTATCTGGATTTTGGCACGTAAACGTGTTCAGGTCAGGACGGTTATCATACGTGTTAATTTTGAGGCAGATCGGATAATGCATGCCTGAGTTATAGCAACTTCCTGTTTCATGGCGAATCGTCAAAGTTTGCGAGGCCGCCACGGACACGCCCATCGCCGAAAACTCTAAAGCTTCGCAATTTAACATCGCCAAGGCCTTTAGATGACAAAACCCAATTTTGATGTAGATCGGATGAAATCCCTAGGAGGAGTTCGTTCAAATACAACGGCTGGAAATGGCAAAAACGCCACTTTTTCGCCGCAGGAAGTCAAAAATATCAGACTTCCTGTTGGGTTTGAGACTTTCCTCCAAGAGACTTTTTTGTATGGTTTGGCATGTTTGAGGTGTGTGCCAATTTTCGTGCGTGTGCGTGATTCGTAGCTCGGGGGCTAGTCCGTCACAAGCGCATAGGTGGCGCTGTCGAGTCATTTTGCCACGCCCACTTCCGAAGCCTATAACAAACGTAAATTTTCGCCACTTCTGGGGCGTGTGCAAAGTTTCGTGAGTTTTCGGGCATGTTTAGACCCCCTAAAGGCCGATTCATTCCGCGGAAGAAGAAGAAGAAGAAGAAGAAGAAGAATTAAAGCTGCAAGCAGCGATGATAGGGACCTCGCACCCCGGCTCACCGCCGCCCGTTGGCCTCAAGATGACAGAGAACGGCGAACAATATTAATTTAAGCCGATATATAAAAAAAAACCTGCGAAAAATCACAGATTTATGCCAAATTTCCTCCTGTCAGCAGGTGGCGCTATGACTGTGACTCAACATTGGCATGTAGATGTCTTCAGGAGAGGATTTTTATCAAACATCTGAAGTTTCAGGCAGATTGGACATTGTGTGGTTGAGTTATAAGCCAAACAACCTTCTGTCAGCAGGTGGCGCTATAACTGTGACTCAATATTGGCATGCAGATGTCTTCAGGAGAGGACTCTTATCAAACTTGTGAATTTTCAGGCAGATCGGACACTGTTTGGCTGAGTTATAAGGGATTTCCTGTTGCCAGAAGGTGGCGCTATGTCTGTGACTCAGTTTTGGCATGTAGATGTGTGCAGGAGAGGACTTTTATCAACCATGTGAAGTTTTAGGCAGATTGGACATTGTGTGATTGAGTTATAAGCCAAAGTACCTTCTGCCAGCAGGTGGCGCTATGACTGTTACTCAATATTGACATGTAGATGTCTTCAGGAGAGGACCCTTATTGAACATGTGAATTTTCAGGCAGATCGGACATTGTTTGGCTGAGTTATAAGTGATTTCCTGTTGCCAGCAGGTGGCGCTATAACTGTAACTGGATATTGGCATGTCGATGTCTTCAGGAGAGGACTCTTATCAACCATGTGAAGTTTCGGGCTGATCGGACCATGTGTGATTGAGTTATAAGTACTTCCTGTTCCATGGCGAAGCATTGATGTTTGTCAGTCTGCCACGGACACGCCCATCGGTAAAAACTCTAGATCTTCACAATATATCATCGCTAGAGTTTTCAGATAACACCACCTAAATTTGGTGCTGATACGATAAAATTTGTGCGAGGAGTTTGTTATGCTGTAAAACACATCACTTCCTGTTGCCACCAGGTGGCGCTATAACTGTAACTGGATATTGGCATGTAAACGTGTTCAGGTCAGGACGGTTATTAAATGTGTGAATTTTGAGGCATATCGGATAATGCATGCCTGAGTTATAGCAACTTCCTGTTTCATGGCGAATCATCAAAGTTTGCGAGGCCGCCACGGACACGCCCATCGCCGAAAACTCTAAAGCTTCGCAATTTAACATCGCCAAGGCCTTTAGATGACAAAACCCAATTTTGGTGTTGATCGGATGAAATCCCTAGGAGGAGTTCGTTCAAATACAACGCCTGGAAATGGCAAAAACGCCACATTTTCGCCGCAGGAAATCAAAAATATCCGACTTCCTGTTGGGTTTGAGATTTTGCACCTCTAGACTTTTTTTGTAGGTCTTGGCATGTTTGAGGTGTGTGCCAATTTTCGTGCGTGTGCGTGATTCGTAGCTCGGGGGCTGTCCGTTACAAGCGCATAGGTGGCGCTGTCGAGTCATTTTGCCACGCCCACTTCCGAAACCTATAATAAACGTAAATTTTCGCCACTTCTGAGGCGTGTGCAAAGTTTCGTGAGTTTTCGGGCATGTTTAGACCCCCTAAAGGCCGATTCATTTCGGAGAAGAACAAGAAGAAGAATAATAATAATTAAAGCTGCAAGCAGCGATGATAGGGACCTCGCACCCGGGCTCACCACCGCCCGGTGGCCTCAGGATGACAGAGAACAGCGAACAATATTAATTTAAGCCGATGTATAAAAAAAACCTGAGAAAAATCAGATTTATGCCAAATTTCCTCCTGTCAGCAGGTGGCGCTATGACTGGGACTCAATATTGACATGTAGATGTCTTCAGGAGAGGACTTTTATCAACCATGTGAATTTTCAGGCAGATTGGACACTGTTTGGCTGAGTTATAAGTGATTTCCTGTTGCCAGCTGGTGGCGCTATAACTGTAACTGGATATTGGCATGTAGATGTCTTCAGGAAAGGACTTTTATCAACCATGTGTAATTTCAAGCAGATCGGACATTGTGTGATTGAGATATAAGTACTTCCTGTTCCATGGCGAAGCGTTGATGTTTGTCAGTTCGCCACGGACACGCCCCTCGGCGAAAACTCTAGATCTTCACAATATATCATCGCTAGAGCTTTCAGATAACACCACCTAAATTTGGTGCTGATACGATGAAATTTGTGGGAGGAGTTTGTTATGCTGTAAAACACATCACTTCCTGTTGCCAGCAGGTGGCGCTATAACTGTAACTGGATATTGGCATGTAAACGTGTTCAGGTCAGGACGATTATCATACGTGTTAATTTTGAGGCAGATCGGATAATGCATGCCTGAGTTATAGCAACTTCCTGTTTTATGGCGAATCGTCAAAGTTTACGAGGCCGCCACGGACACGCCCATCGCCGAAAACTCTAAAGCTTCGCAATTTAACATCGCCAAGGCCTTTAGATGATAAAACCCAATTTTGGTGTTGATCGGATAAAATCCCTAGGAGGAGTTCGTTCAAATACAACACCTGGAAATGGCAAAAACGCCACTTTTTCGCCGCAGGAAGTCAAAAATATCCGACTTCCTGTTGGGTTTGAGATATTGCTCCAAGAGACTTTTTTGTATGGTTTGGCATGTTTGAGGTGTGTGCCAATTTTCGTGCGTGTGCGTGATTCGTAGTTCGGGGGCTCGTCCGTTTCAAGTTTATAGGTGGCGCTGTCGAGTCATTTTGCCACGCCCACTTCCGAAGCCCATATCAACCGGTCATTTACACCGCCTTTGATGTGTGTGCAAAGTTTCATGAGTTTTCGGGCATGTTTAGACCCTCAAAAGTGCCCCGATAAGGGGCGGAATAATAATAAAAAGAATAATAAAAAACAGAGCAATTCCAATAGGGCCTACGCACCGTTTCGGTGCTCGGTCCCTAATTAAAGCTGCAAGCAGCGATGATAGGGACCTCGCACCCCGGCTCACCGCCGCCCGGTGGCCTCAAGATGACAAAGAACGGCGAACAATATTACTTTAAGCCGATATATAAAAAAACCTGAGAAAAATCACAGATTTATGCCAAATTTCCTCCTGTCAGCAGGTGGCGCTATGACTGTGACTCAATATTGGCATGTAGATGTCTTCAGGAGAGGAACTTTATCAACCATGTGAAGTTTCAAGCAGATCGGACTTTGTGTGATTGAGTTATAAGTGATTTCCTGTTGCCAGCAGGTGGCGCTATAACTGTAACTGGATATTGGCATATATATGTCTTCAGGAGAGGACTCTTATCAACCATGTAAAGTTTCAGGCAGATTGGACATTGTGTGGTAGAGTTATAAGCCAAACTACCTTCTGTCAGCAGGTGGCGCTATGACTGTGACTCAATTTTGGCATGTAGATGTCTTCAGGAGAGGACTCTTATCAAACTTGTAAATTTTCAGGCAGATCGGACACTGTTTGGCTGAGTTATAAGTGATTTCCTGTTGCCAGCAGGTGGCGCTATAACCGTAACTGGATATTGGCATGTAGATGTCTTCAGGAGAGGACTCTTATCAACCATGTGAAGTTTCAGGCAGATTGGACATTGTGTGGTAGAGTTATAAGCCAAACAACCTTCTGTCAGCAGGTGGCGCTATGACTGTGACTCAATTTTGGCATGCAGATGTCTTCAGGAGAGGACTCTTATCAAACTTGTGAATTTTCAGGCAGATCGGACACTGTTTGGCTGAGTTATAAGTGATTTCCTGTTGCCAGCAGGTGGCGCTATGTCTGTGACTCAGTATTGGCATGTAGATGTCTTCAGGAGAGGACTTTTATCAACCATGTAAAGTTTTAGGCAGATTGGACATTGTGTGATTGAGTTATAAGCCAAAGTACCTTCTGCCAGCAGGTGGCGCTATGACTGTTACTCAATATTGACATGTAGATGTCTTCAGGAGAGGACCCGTATCGAACATGTGAAGTTTCAGGCAGATCGGACATTGTTTGGCTGAGTTATAAGTGATTTCCTGTTGCCAGCAGGTGGCGCTATAACTGTAGTTGGATATTGGCATGTGGATGTCTTCAGGAGTGGTGTTTTATCACCCATGTAAAGTTTTGGGCTTATCGGACATTGTGTGGTTGAGTTATAAGCCAAACTACCTTCTGCCAGCAGGTGGCGCTATGACTGTGACTCAATATTGGCATGTAGATGTCTTCAGGAGAGGACCCTTATCAAACATGTGAAGTTTCAGGCAGATCGGACATTGTTTGGCTGAGTTATAAGTGATTTCCTGTTGCCAGCAGGTGGCGCTATAACTGTAACTGGATATTGGCATGTAGATGTCTTCAGGAGAGGACCCTTATCAAACATGTGAAGTTTCAGGCAGATCGGACATTGTTTGGCTGAGTTATAAGTGATTTCCTGTTGCCAGCAGGTGGCGCTATAACTATAACTGGATATTGGCATATAGATGTCTTCAGGAGAGGACTCTTATCAAACATGTGAAGTTTCGGGCTGATCGGACATTGTGTGAATGAGATATAAGTACTTCCTGTTCCATGGCGAAGCGTTGATGTTTGTCAGTCCACCACGGACACGCCCCTCGGTGAAAACTCTAGATCTTCACAATATATCATCGCTAGAGCTTTCAGATAACACCACCCAAATTTGGTGCTGATACGATGAAATTTGTGGGAGGAGTTTGTTATGCTGTAAAACACATCACTTCCTGTTGCCAGCAGGTGGCGCTATAACTGTGACTGGATATTGGCATGTAAACGTGTTCAGGTCAGGACGGTTATCATACGTGTTAATTTTGAGGCAGATCGGATAATGCATGCCTGAGTTATAACAACTTCCTGTTTCATGGCGAATTGTCAAAGTTTGCGAGGCCGCCACGGACACGCCCATCGCCGAAAACTCTAAAGCTTCGCAATTTAACATCGCCAAGGCCTTTAGATGACAAAACCCAATTTTGGTGTTGATCGGATAAAATCCCTAGGAGGAGTTCGTTCAAATACAACGCCTGGAAATGGCAAAATCGCCACTTTTTCGCCGCAGGAAGTCAAAAATATCTGACTTCCTGTTGGGTTTGAGATATTGCTCCAAGAGACTTTTTTGTATGGTTTGGCATGTTTGAGGTGTGTGCCAATTTTCGTGCGTGTGCGTGATTCGTAGTTCGGGGGCTCGTCCGTTTCAAGTTTATAGGTGGCGCTGTCGAGTCATTTTGCCACGCCCACTTCTGAAGCCCATATCAACCGGTCATTTACACCGCCTTTGATGTGTGTGCAAAGTTTCATGAGTTTTCGAGCATGTTTAGACCCTCAAAAGTGCCCCGATAGGGGGCGGAATAATAATAAAAAGAATAATAAAAAACAGAGCAATTCCAATAGGGCCTACGCACCGTTCCGGTGCTCGGTCCCTAATTAAAGCTGCAAGCAGCGATGATAGGGACCTCGCACCCCGGCTCACCGCCGCCCGGTGGCCTCAAGATAACAGAGAACAGCGAACAATATTACTTTAAGCCGATATATAAAAAAACCTGAGAAAAATCACAGATTTATGCCAAATTTCCTCCTGTCAGCAGGTGGCGCTATGACTGTGATTCAATATTGGCATGTAGATGTCTTCAGGAGAGGACTTTTATCAACCATGTGAAAATTCAAGCAGATCGGACATTGTGTGATTGAGTTATAAGTGATTTCCTGTTGCCAGCAGGTGGCGCTATAACTGTAACTGGATATTGGCATATAGATGTCTTCAGGAGAAGACTTTTATCAATCATTTAAAGTTTCAGGCAGAACGGACATTGTGTCGTAGAGTTATAAGCCAAACTACCTCCTGTCAGCAGGTGGCGCTATGACTGTGACTCAATATTGGCAAGCAGATGTCTTCAGGAGAGGACTCTTATCAAACTTGTAAATTTTCAGGCAGATCGGACACTGTTTGGCTGAGTTATAAGTGATTTCCTGTTGCCAGCAGGTGGCGCTATAACTGTAACTGGATATTGGCATGTAGATGTCTTCAGGAGAGGACTTTTATCAACCATGCAAAGTTTCAGGCAGATTGGACATTGTGTGGTAGAGTTATAAGCCAAACAACCTTCTGTCAGCAGGTGGCGCTATAACTGTGACTCAATATTGGCATGTAGATGGCTTCAGGAGAGGACTCTTATCAAACTTGTGAATTTTCAGGCAGATCGGACACTGTTTGGCTGAGTTATAAGTGATTTCCTGTTGCCAGCAGGTGGCGCTATGTCTGTGACTCAGTATTGGCATGTAGATGTCTTCAGGAGAGGACTTTTATCAACCATGTAAAGTTTTAGGCAGATTGGACATTGTGTGATTGAGTTATAAGCCAAAGTACCTTCTGCCAGCAGGTGGCGCTATGACTGTTACTCAATATTGACATGTAGATGTCTTCAGGAGTGGACCCTTATCGAACATGTGAATTTTCAGGCAGATCGGACATTGTTTGACTGAGTTATAAGTGATTTCCTGTTACCAGCAGGTGGCGCTATAACTGTAACTGGATATTGGCATGTAGATGTCTTCCGGAGAGGACTCTTATCAACCATGTGAAGTTTCAAGCAGATCGAACATTGTGTGATTGAGATATAAGTACTTCCTGTTCCATGGCGAAGCGTTGATGTTTGTCAGGCCATCACGGACACGCCCCTCGGTGAAAACTCTAGATCTTCACAATATATCATCGCTAGAGCTTTCATATAACACCACCTAAATTTGGTGCTGATACGATAAAATTTGTGCGAGGAGTTTGTTATGCTGTAAAACACATCACTTCCTGTTGCCACCAGGTGGCGCTATAACTGTGACTGGATATTAGTATGCAAACGTGTTCAGGTCAGGACGGTTATCATACGTGTGAATTTTGAGGCAGATCGGATAATGCATGCCTGAGTTATAGCAACTTCCTGTTTCATGGCGAATCGTCAAAGTTTGCGAGGCCGCCACGGACACACCCATCGCCGAAAACTCTAAAGCTTCGCAATTTAACATCGCCAAGGCCTTTAGATGACAAAACCCAATTTTGGTGTTGATCGGATGAAATCCCTAGGAGGAGTTCGTTCAAATACAACGCCTGGAAATGGCAAAAACGCCACTTTTTCGGCGCAGGAAGTCAAAAATATCCGACTTCCTGTTGGGTTTGAGGCTTCGCTCCAAGAGACTTTTTTGTATGGTTTAGCATGTTTGAGGTGTGCGCCAATTTTCGTGCGTGTGCGTGACTCGTAGCTCGGGGGCTAGTCGTCACAAGTGCATAGGTGGCGCTGTCGAGTCATTTTGCCACACCCACTTTTGAAACCTATAATAAACGTAAATTTTCGCCACTTCTGAGGCGTGTGCAAAGTTTCGTGAGTTTTCGGGCATGTTTAGCCCCTGAAAACCGCGATTCAATCCGCGGAAGAAGAAGAATAATAATAATTAAAGCTGCAAGCAGCGATGATAGGGACCTCGCACCCCGGGCTCACCGCCGCCCGGTGGCCTCAGGATGACAGAGAACAGCGAACAATATTAATTTAAGCCGATGTATAAAAAAAACCTGAGAAAAATCAGATTTATGCCAAATTTCCTCCTGTCAGCAGGTGGCGCTATGACTGTGACTTAACATTGACATGGAGATGTCTTCAGGAGAGAAACTTTATCAACCATGTGAAGTTTCAGGCAGATCGGACATTGTGTGATTGAGTTATGAGCCAAACTACCTTCTGCCAGCAGGTGGCGCTATGACTGTTACTCAATATTAGCATGTAGATGTCTTCAGGAGAGGAACTTTATCAACCATGTGAATTTTCAGGCAGATCGGACATTGTGTGGCTGAGTTATAAGTGATTTCCTGTTGCCAGCAGGTGGCGCTATAACTGTAACTGGATATTGGCATGAAGATGTCTTCAGGAGAGGACTTTTATCAACCATGTGTAATTTCAAGCAGATCGGACATTGTGTGATTGAGATATAAGTACTTCCTGTTCCATGGCGAAGCGTTGATGTTTGTCAGTCCACCACGGACACGCCCATCGGTGAAAACTCTAGATCTTCACAATATATCATCGCTAGAGCTTTCAGATAACACCACCCAAATTTGGTGCTGATACGATGAAATTTGTGCGAGGAGTTTGTTATGCTGTAAAACACATCACTTCCTGTTGCCAGCAGGTGGCGCTATAACTGTAACTGGATATTGGCATGTAAACGTGTTCAGGGCAGGACGGTTATCATACGTGTTAATTTTGAGGCAGATCGGATAATGCATGCCTGAGTTATAGCAACTTCCTGTTTCATGGCGAATCGTCAAAGTTTGCGAGGCCGCCACGGACACGCCCATCAACGAAAACTCTAAAGCTTCGCAATTTAACATCGCCAAGGCCTTTAGATGACAAAACCCAATTTTGGTGTTGATCGGATGAAATCCCTAGGAGGAGTTCGTTCAAATACAACGCCTGGAAATGGCAAAATCGCCACTTTTTCGCCGCAGGAAGTTAAAAATATCCAACTTCCTGTTGGGTTTAAGATATTGCTCCAAGAGACTTTTTTGTATGGTTTGGCATGTTTGAGGTGTTTGCCAATTTTCGTGCGTGTGCGTGATTCGTAGTTCGGGGGCTCGTCCGTTTCATGTTTATAGGTGGCGCTGTCGAGTCATTTTGCCACGCCCACTTCCGAAGCCCATATCAACCGGTCATTTACACCGCCTTTGATGTGTGTGCAAAGTTTCATGAGTTTTCGGGCATGTTTAGACCCTCAAAAGTGCCCCGATAGGGGGCGGTATAATAATAATAATAATAATTAAAGCTGCAAGCAGCGATGATAGGGACCTCGCACCCCGGCTCACCGCGTCCTGGTTGCTTTAGGATGACAGAGAATAGCGGACAATATTTATTTAGGCCGATATATAAAAAAAACCTGAGAAAATCACAGATTATTGCCAAACTTCCTTCTATCAGCAGGTGGCGCTATGACTGTGACTCAATATCAGCATGTAGATGTCTTCAGGAAAGGAATTTTATCAACCGTGTGAAGTTTCAGGCAGATCGGACATTGTGTGATTGAGTTATAAGCCAAACTACCTTCTGCCAACAGGTGGCGCTATGACTGTGACTCAATATTAGCATGTAGATGTCTTCAGGAGTGGAATCTCATTGAACCTGTTAATTTTCAGGCAGATCGGACATTGTGTGGCTGAGTTATAAGTGATTTCCTGTTGCCAGCAGGTGGCGCTATAACTGTAACTGGATATTGGCATGTAGATGTCTTCAGAAGAGGACTTTTATCAACCATGTGAAGTTTCAAGCAGATCAGACATTGTGTGATTGAGATACAAGTACTTCCTGTTCCATGGCGAAGCGTTGATGTTTGTCAGTCCACCACGGACACGCCCCTCGGTGAAAACTCTAGATGTTCACAATCTATGATCGCTAGAGCTTTCAGATAACACCACCTAAATTTGGTGCTGATACGATAAAATTTGTGGGAGGAGTTTGTTATGCTGTAAAACATGTCACTTCCTGTTGCCAGCAGGTGGCGCTATAACTGTAACTGGATATTGGTATGTAAATGTGTTCAGGTCAGGACGGTTATCATACGTGTTAATTTTAGGGCAGATCGGATAATGCTTGCCTGAGTTATAACAACTTCCTGTTTCATGGCGAATCGTCAAAGTTTGCGAGGCCGCCACGGACACGCCCATCGCCGAAAACTCTAAAGCTTCGCAATTTAACATCGCCAAGGCCTTTAGATGACAAATCCCAATTTTGGTGTTGATCGGATAAAATCCCTAGGAGGAGTTCGTTCAAATACAACGCCTGGAAATGGCAAAATCGCCACTTTGTCGCCGCAGGAAGTTAAAAATATCCGACTTCCTGTTGGGTTTGAGATATTGCTCCAAGAGACTTTTTGGTAGGTTTTGGCATGTTTGAGGTGTGTGCCAATTTTCGTATGCGTGCGTGATTCGTAGCTCGGGGGCTCGTCCGTTCTAATTTATAGGTGGCGCTGTTGAGTCATTTTGCCACGCCCACTTCCGAAACCTATAATAAACGTAAATTTTCGCCACTTCTGAGGCGTGTGCAAAGTTTCGTGAGTTTTCGGGCATGTTTAGACCCCCTAAAAGCCGATTCATTCCGGAGAAGAAGAAGAAGAATAATAATAATAATTAAAGCTGCAAGCAGCGATGATAGGGACCTCGCACCCCGGCTCACCGCCGCCCGGGGGTCTCAAGATGACAGAGAACAGCGAACAATATTAATTGAAGCTGATGTGTAAAAATACCTGAGAAAAATTACCGATTTATGCCAAATTTCCTCCTGTCAGCAGGTGGCGCTATGACTGTTACTCAATATTGGCATGTAGATGTCTTCAGGAGAGGAACTTTATTACCCATGTGAAGTTTCAGGCAGATCGGACATTGTGTGCTTGAGTTATAAGCCACAATCTCTTCCGCCAGCAGGTGGCGCTATAACTGTGACTCAACATTGGCATGTAGATGTCTTCAGGAGAGGAACTTTATTACCCATGTGAAGTTTCAGGCAGAACGGACTTTGTGTGGTTGAGTTATAAGCCAAACTACCTTCTGCCAGCTGGTGGCGCTATAACTGTAACTGGATTTTGGCATGTAGATGTGTTCAGGAGAGGTCTTTTATCAACCATGTGAAGTTTCGGGCTGATCGGACATTGTGTGAATGAGTTATAAGTACTTCCTGTTCCATGGCGAAGCGTTGATGTTTGTCAGGCCATCACGGACACGCCCCTCGGCGAAAACTCTAGATCTTCACAATATATCATCGCTAGAGCTTTCATATAACACCACCCAAATTTGGTGCTGAAACGATAAAATTTGTGGACGGAGTTTGTTATGCTGTAAAACACATCACTTCCTGTTGCCAGCAGGTGGCGCTATAACTGTAAATGGATATTGGCATGTAAACGTGTTCAGGTCAGAACTCTTATCATAGGTGTTAATTTTGACGCAGATCGGATAATGCATGCCCGAGTTATAACAACTTCCTGTTCCATGGCGAATCGTCAAAGTTTGCGAGGCCGCCACGGACACGCCCATCGCCGAAAACTCTAAAGCTTCGCAATTTAACATCGCCAAGGCCTTTAGATGACAAAACCCAATTTTGGTGTTGATCGGATAAAATCCCTAGGAGGAGTTCGTTCAAATACAACGCCTGGAAATGGCAAAAACGCCACTTTTTCGCCGCAGGAAGTCAAAAATATCTGACTTCCTGTTGGGTTTGAGATATTGCTCTAAGAGACTTTTTGGTAGGTTTTGGCATGTTTGAGGTGTGTGCCAATTTTCGTGTGTGTGCGTGATTCGTAGTTCGGGGGCTCGTCTGTTCCAAGTTATAGGTGGCGCTGTTGAGTCATTTTGCCACGCCCACTTCTGAAACCTATAATAAACGTAAATTTTCGCCACTTCTGGGGCGTGTGCAAAGTTTCGTGAGTTTTCGGGCATGTTTAGACCGCCTAAAGGGCGATTCATTTCGGAGAAGAAGAAGAAGAATAATAATAATAATAAACGGAGCAATTCCAATAGGGCCTACGCACCGTTCCGGTGCTCGGTCCCTAATAAACGGAGCAATTCCAATAGGGCCTACGCACCGTTTCGGTGCTCGGTCCCTAATTAAAGCTGCAAGCAGCGATGATAGGGACCTCGCACCCCGGCTCACCGCCGCCCGGTGGCCTCAGGTTGACAGAGAACAGCGAACGATATAAATTTAAGCCGATATTTTAAAAAACCTGAGAAAATTCACAGATTTATGCCAAATTTCCTCCTGTCAGCAGGTGGCGCTATGACTGTGACTCAACATTGGCATGTAGATGTCGTCAGGAGAGGACTTTTATCAACCATGTGAAGTTTCAGGCAGAACGGACTTTGTGTGGTTGAGTTATAAGCCAAACTACCTTCAGCCAGCAGGTGGCGCTATGACTGTGACTCAATATTGGCATGTAGATGTATTCAGGACAGGACTCTTATCAAACATGTGAATTTTCAGGCAGATTGGACACTGTTTGGCTGAGATATAAGTGATTTCCTGTTGCCAGCAGGTGGCGCTATAACTGTAACTTGATATTGGCATGTAGATGTCTTTAGGAGAGGACTTTTATCAAACATGTGAAGTTTCGGGCTGATCGGACATTGTGTGAATGAGTTATAAGTACTTCCTGTTCTATGGCGAAGCGTTGATGTTTGTCAGTTCGCCACGGACACGCCCATCGGCGAAAACTCTAGATCTTTACAATATATCATCGCTAGAGCTTTCAGATAACACCAGCCTAATTTGGTGCTGATACGCTAAAATTTGTGGGAGGAGTTTGTTATGCTGTAAAACACATCACTTCCTGTTGCCAGCTGGTGGCGCTATAACTGTAACTGGATATTGGCATGTAAACGTGTTCAGGTCAGGACGGTTATCATACGTGTTAATTTTGAGGCAGATCGGATAATGCATGCCGAGTTA
>CAIGQS010000006.1:0-14425 GCA_903798195.1 Danio kyathit
GACAAACTTCAGTGTTTCTACCTCTGTAGGATAACTATCTGCAAGTCTCTGTGGCGCAATCGGTTAGCGTGTTTGGCTGTTAACCGAAAGGTTGGTGGTTTGAGCCCACCCAGGGACGAAATAAACTTTTCGCCTCCTTGCAACGGCTAACATGCGCACTGGGCGTAGATCCTAGTCCTCATCCTCTGTATAGCGTTACAAGATGACATCAGGATTTAGCAGAAGATTGTTGTCCGCTGGATGTATTGGCCAATTTTTTTATTCCGGTTGGTTTAAAAACACTATCAAACTTTACACAGATAATGAAGGTATTGCTGGAAACAGGGACTAGCCTTGAAAGAGCTTCTACAGCAGCCCAGCTGGCTCAGTCGGTAGAGCATGAGACTCTTAATCTCAGTGTTGTGGGTTTAAGCCCCACGTTGGGTGTTACCATTACCTTTCCCTCTCTCTTTCCAGGAGCTTTCAGTTGGCTGTTCATTTGTATTCATTCAGCAGACCCCTTGAGACAAACTTCAGCGTTTCTATCTCTGTAGGATAACTTTATGCAAGTCTTTGTGGCACAATTGGTTAGCGCGTTCGGCTGTTAACCGAAAGGTTGGTGGTTCGAGCCCACCCAGGGACGAAATAAGCTTGCATCGGCAGACAGGCACACTGGGCGTAGATCCTAGGCCTCATCCTCTGTATAGTGTAACAAGATGACATCGGGATTTAGCAGAAGATTGTTGTCTGCTGCATGTATTGGCCAATTTATTTATATCCTCTGTATAGCGTTACAAGATGACATCGGGATTTAGCAGAAGATTGTTGTCCGCTGCATGTATTGGCCAATTTCTTTATTCCAGTTGGCTTAAAAACACTATCAAACTTTACACAGGTAATGAAGGAATTGCTGGAAACAGAGACTAGCCTTGAAAGAGCTTCTACAGCAGCCCGGCTAGCTCAATCGGTAGAGCATGAGACTCTTACTCTCAGGGTCGTGGGTTCGAGCCCCACGTTGGGTGTTACTATTACCTTTCCTTCTCTGTTTCCAGCATCTTTAAGTTGGCTCTTCATTTGTATTCTTTCAGCAGACCCTTTGAGACAAACTTCAGCATTTCTACCTCTGTAGGATAACTATCTGCAAGTCTCTGTGGTGCAATCGGTTAGCGTGTTCAGCTGTTAACCGAAAGGTTGGTGGTTCAAGCCCACCCAGGGACGAAATAAACTTTTCGCCGCCTTGCAACGGCTAACATGCGCACTGGGTGTAAATCCTAGGCCTCATCCTCTGTATAGCGTTACAAGATGACATCAGGTTTTAGCAGAAGATTGTTGTCCGCTGGATGTATTGGCCAATTTCTTTATTCCGGTTGGTTTAAAAACACTATCAAACTTTACACACATAATGAAGGTATTGCTGGAAACAGGGACTAGCCTTGAAAGAGCTCCTACAGCAGCCCCGCTAGCTCAGTCGGTAGAGCATGAGACTCTTACTCTCAGTGTCGTGGGTTTGAGCCCCACGTTGGGTGTTACCATTACCTTTCCCTCTCTCTTTCCAGGAGCTTTCAGTTGGCTGTTCATTTGTATTCATTCAGCCGACCCTTTGAGACAAACTTCAGCGTTTCTATCTCTGTAGGATAACTTTATGCAAGTCTTTGTGGCGCAATTGGTTAGCGCGTTTGGCTGTTAACCAAAAGGTTGGTGGTTTGAGCCCACCCAGGGACGAAATAAGCTTACATCGGCAGACAGGCACACTGGGCGTAGACCCTAGGCCTCATCCTCTGTATAGCATTACAAGATGACATCGGGATTTAGCAGAAGATTGTTGTCCGCTGCATGTATTGGCCAATTTTTTTATTCCAGTTGGCTTAAAAACACTATCAAACTTTACACAGGTAATGAAGGTATTGCTGGAAACAGAGACTAGCCTTGAAAGAGCTTTTACAGCAGCCCGGCTAGCTCAATCGGTAGAGCATGAGACTCTTACTCTCAGGGTCGTGGGTTCGAGCCCCACGTTGGGCGTTACTATTACCTTTCCTTCTCTGTTTCCAGCATCTTTCAGTTGGCTCTTCATTTGTATTCATTCAGCAGACCCTTTGAGACAAACTTCAGCATTTCTACCTCTGTAGGATAACTATCTGCAAGTCTCTGTGGCGCAATCGGTTAGCGCGTTTGGCTGTTAACCGAAAGGTTGGTGGTTTGAGCCCACCCAGAGACGAAATAAACTTTTCGCCTCCTTGCAACGGCTAACATGCGTACTGGGCGTAGATCCTAGTCCTCATCCTCTGTATAGCGTTACAAGATGACATCAGGATTTAGCAGAAGATTGTTGTCCGCTGGATGTATTGGCCAATTTTTTTATTCCGGTTGGTTTAAAAACACTATCAAACTTTACACAGATAATGAAGGTATTGCTGGAAACAGGGACTAGCCTTGAAAGAGCTTCTACAGCAGCCCAGCTAGCTCAGTCGGTAGAGCATGAGACTCTTAATCTCAGTGTTGTGGGTTTGAGCCCCACATTGGGTGTTACCATTACCTTTCCCTCTCTCTTTCCAGGAGCTTTCAGTTGGCTGTTCATTTGTATTCATTCAGCAGACCCCTTAAGACAAACTTCAGCGTTTCTATCTCTGTAGGATAACTTTATGCAAGTCTTTGTGGCACAATTGGTTAGCGCGTTCGGCTGTTAACCGAAAGGTTGGTGGTTCGAGCCCACCCAGGGACGAAATAAGCTTGCATCGGCAGACAGGCACACTGGGCGTAGATCCTAGGCCTCATCCTCTGTATAGTGTAACAAGATGACATCGGGATTTAGCAGAAGATTGTTGTCCGCTGCATGTATTGGCCAATTTCTTCATTCCAATTTATTTATATCCTCTGTATAGCGTTACAAGATGACATCGGGATTTAGCAGAAGATTGTTGTCCGCTGCATGTATTGGCCAATTTCTTTATTCCAGTTGGCTTAAAAACACTATCAAACTTTACACAGGTAATGAAGGTATTGCTGGAAACAGAGACTAGCCTTGAAAGAGCTTCTACAGCAGCCCGGCTAGCTCAATTGGTAGAGCATGAGACTCTTACTCTCAGGGTCGTGGGTTCGAGCCCCACGTTGGGCGTTACTATTACCTTTCCTTCTCTGTTTCCAGCATCTTTCAGTTGGCTCTTCATTTGTATTTATTCAGTAGACCCTTTGAGACAAACTTCAGTGTTTCTACCTCTGTAGGATAACTATCTGCAAGTCTCTGTGGCGCAATCGGTTAGCGTGTTTGGCTGTTAACCGAAAGGTTGGTGGTTTGAGCCCACCCAGGTACAAAATAAACTTTTCGCCTCCTTGCAACGGCTAACATGCGCACTAGGCGTAGATCCTAGTCCTCATCCTCTGTATAGCGTTACAAGATGACATCAGGATTTAGCAGAAGATTGTTGTCCGCTGGATGTATTGGCCAATTTTTTTATTCCGGTTGGTTTAAAAACACTATCAAACTTTACACAGATAATGAAGGTATTGCTGGAAACAGGGACTAGCCTTGAAAGAGCTCCTACAGCAGCCCAGCTAGCTCAGTTGGTAGAGCATGAGACTCTTAATCTCAGTGTTGTGGGTTTGAGCCCCACGTTGGGTGTTACCATTACCTTTCCCTCTCTCTTTCCAGGAGCTTTCAGTTGGCTGTTCATTTGTATTCATTCAGCAGACCCCTTGAGACAAACTTCAGCGTTTCTATCTCTGTAGGATAACTTTATGCAAGTCTTTGTGGCACAATTGGTTAGCGCGTTCGGCTGTTAACCGGAAAGTTGATGGTTCGAGCCCACCCAGGGACGAAATAAGCTGGCATCGGCAGACAGGCACACTGGGCGTAGATCCTAGGCCTCATCCTCTGTATAGTGTAACAAGATGACATCGGGATTTAGCAGAAGATTGTTGTCCGCTGCATGTATTGGCCAATTTCTTTATTCCAATTTATTTATATCCTCTGTATAGCGTTACAAGATGACATCGGGATTTAGCAGAAGATTGTTGTCCGCTGCATGTATTGGCCAATTTCTTTATTCCAGTTGGCTTAAAAACACTATCAAACTTTACACAGGTAATGAGGGTATTGCTGGAAACAGAGACTAGCCTTGAAAGAGCTTCTACAGCAGCCCGGCTAGCTCAATCGGTAGAGCGTGAGACTCTTACTCTCAGGGGCGTGGGTTCGAGCCCCACGTTGGGCGTTACTATTACCTTTCCTTCTCTGTTTCCAGCATCTTTCAGTTGGCTCTTCATTTGTATTCATTCAGCAGACCCTTTGAGACAAACTTCAGCGTTTCTACCTCTGTAGGATAACTATCTGCAAGTCTCTGTGGCGCAATCGGTTAGCGTGTTCGACTGTTAACCGAAAGGTTGGTGGTTCGAGCCCACCCAGGGACGAAATAAACTTTTCGCTGCCTTGCAACGGCTAACATGCGCACTGGGCGTAGATCCTAGGCCTCATCCTCTGTATAGCGTTACAAGATGACATCAGGATTTAGCAGAAGATTGTTGTCCGCTGGATGTATTGGCCAATTTTTTTATTCCGGTTGGTTTAAAAATACTATCAAACTTTACACAGATAATGAAGGTATTGCTGGAAACAGGGACTAGCCTTGAAAGAGCTTCTACAGCAGCCCCGCTAGCTCAGTCGGTAGAGCATGAGACTCTTAATCTCAGTGTCGTGGGTTTGAGCCCCACGTTGGGTGTTACCATTACCTTTCCCTCTCTCTTTCCAGGAGCTTTCAGTTGGCTGTTCATTTGTATTCATTCAGCAGACCCTTTGAGACAAACTTCAGCGTTTCTATCTCTGTAGGATAACTTTATGCAAGTCTTTGTGGTGCAATTGGTTAGCGCGTTCGGCTGTTAACCGAAAGGTTGGTGGTTCGAACCCACCCAGGGACGAAATAAGCTTGCATCGGCAGACAGGCACACTGGGCGTAGATCCTAGGCCTCATCCTCTGTATAGTGTTACAAGATGACATCGGGATTGAGCAGAAGATTGTTGTCCGCTGGATGTATTGGCCAATTTTTTTATTCCGGTTGGTTTAAAACACTATCAAACTTTACACAGATAATGAAGGTATTGCTGGAAACAGGGACTAGCCTTGAAAGAGCTTTTACAGCAGCCTGTCTAGCTCAGTCGGTAGAGCATGAGACTCTTAATCTCAGGGTTGTGGGTTCGAGCCCCACGTTGGGCGTTACTATTACCTTTCCCTCTCACTTTCCAGGAGCTTTCAGTTGGCTGTTAATTTTTTTTCATAAAGCAGACCCTTTGAGACAAACTTCAGCGTTTCTACCTCTGTAAGATAACTGTCTGCAAGTCTCTGTGGTGCAATTGGTTAGTGCGTTCGGCTGTTAACCGAAAGGTTGGTGGTTCAAACCCACCCAGCGACGAAATAGACTTTTCGCCGCCTTGCAACGGCTAACACGTGCACTCGGCATAGATCCTAGGCCTCATCCTCTCTATAGCGTTACAAGATGAAATCAGGATTTACCAGAAGATTGTTATTTTTCAAAATTTTAGTTATTTTGTAAAATTTGTATTATTTTTCAAAATTTGTATCATTTTTCAAAATTTTCATTTTTTTGTTATTTTTCAAAATTTGTATTATTTTTCAAAATTTTTATCATTTTTCAAAATTTTCATTTTTTTTCAAAATATTTATCATTTTTCAAAATTTGTATTATTTTTCAAAATTTTTATCATTTTTCAAAATTTTTGTTATTTTTCAAAATTTGTATTATTTTTCAAAATTTTTATTTTTCAAAATTTTCTATTTTTTTTTCAAAATTTGTATTATTTTTCAAAATTTGTATCATTTTTCAAAAAACCTATTTTTCAAAATTTTTATCATTTTTCAAAAATTTAATTTTTCAATTTTTTTATCATTTTTTAAAATTTGTATCATTTTTCAAAATTTGTATCATTTTTCAAAATTTTTATAATTTTTCAAATTTTTTTATCATTTTTCAAAATTTGTATCATTTTTCAAAATTTTTATCATTTTCAAAATTTTGTTATTTCAAAATTTTCATTTTTTTTTCAAATTTTTTATCATTTTTCAAAAATTTTATTATTTTTTCAAATTTATATCATTTTTCAAAAACATTTCATTTTTCAAAATGTTTATTATTTTTCAAAAATTGTATAATTTTTCAAAAAAGTTTCATTTTTCAAAATTTGTATCATTTTTCAAGATTTTTACCATTTTTCAAAATTTTTATTATTTTTCAAATTTGTATCATTTTTCAAAATTTTTTTCATTTTTCAAAATTTGTATCATTTTTCAAGATTTTTTTCATTTTTCTAAATTTTTTATCATTTTTCAAAAAACTAATTTTTCAAAATTTTTGTTATTTTTCAACATTTTTATCATTTTTCAAAATTTGTATCATTTTTCAAATTTTTTATCATTTTTCAAAATTTTAATTTTTTTTCAAATATGTATTATTTTTCAAAATTTGTATTATTTTTCAAAATTTTTATCATTTTTCAAAATTTTCATTTTTTTGTTATTTTTCAAAATTTGTATTATTTTTCAAAAATTTTATCATTATTTTCAAAATTTTCATTTTTTTTCAAAATTTGTATTATTTTTCACAACTTTTATTATTTTTCAAATTTTTTATCATTTTTCAAAATTTGTATTATTTTTCAAAATTTTTAGCATTTTTCAAAATTTTCATTTTTTTTCAAATTTTTTATCATTTTTCAAAAAATTTTCATTTTTCAATTTTATATCATTTTTCAAAAAATTTTCATTTTTCAAAATTTGTATCATTTTTCAAGATTTTTACCATTTTTCAAAATTTTTATTATTTTTCAAATTTGTATCATTTTTCAAAATTTTTTTTCATTTTTCAGAATTTGTATCATTTTGCAAGATTTTTTTAATTTTTCTAAATTTTTATAATTTTTCAAAAAACTTATTATTTTTCAACATTTTATCATTTTTCAAAATTTGTATCATTTTTCAAATTTTTTATCATTTTTCAAAATTTTCATTTTTTTTCAAAATATGTATTTTTCAAAAATTGTATTTTTTAAAATTTTTATTATTTTCCAAAATTTGTATCATTTTTCAAAATTTTCATTTTTTTTTCAAAATATGTATTATTTTTCAAAATTTGTATCATTTTTCAAAACTTTCATCATTTTTCCAAATTTTCATTTTGTTTCAAAATTTGAATTATTTTAAAAAATTTTGTTATTTTTCAAAATTTTTATTTTTCAAAATTTGCATCATTTTTCAAAATTTTCATTTTTTTGTTATTTTTCAAAATTTGTATTATTTTTCAAAATTTTTATCATTTTTCAAAATATTTGTTATTTTTCAAAATTTGTATTATTTTTCAAAATTTGTATCATTTTTCAAAAAACTTTTTTTTCAAAATTTTTATCATTTTTCAAAAATTTTATTTTTCAAATTTTTTATCATTTTTCAAAATTTGTATCATTTTTCAAATTTTTTTATCATTTTTCAAAATTTGTATCATTTTTCAAAATTTGTATTATTTTTCAAAATTTTTATTATTTTTCAAAATTTTTGTTATTTTTCAAAATTTGTATTATTTTTCAAAATTTATCATTTTTCAAAATTTTTATCAGTTTCAAAATTTTTGTTATTTTTCAAAATTTGTATTATTTTTCAAAATTTATCATTTTTCAAAATTTTTATCAGTTTCAAAATTTTTGTTATTTTTCAAAATTTTCATTTCAAGAGTTCACACTTAGCTGATGATTAATAATAAGCTTGTTTGGCATGCTGTCCCGGGAGAGAGCCCTGAGCTCATGAGATCCTCGAGCCCGGGGCTCCCTCCCGTTGCAAGGCGAGAGGGGAGATCGAGCTCAGGTAGATCTCGAGAACTCCCCCTTCGTAGTGTGAAGAGCAGATAGTAGTTCTCTTTAACGAGATAGGTACTACATAGGGAGCAAGTCTATAAGGTTGATCGATCAAATTTAGGTTGCGTGTTTTTAATCGGTGGGAGGAAACCGGAGGACCCGGAGAAAAACCACATGAACACGGGGAGAACATGCAAACTCCGCACAGAAAATGCCCGCTGGTTAGGTAGAGCCTAGGACCATTGACACTCTTGCTGTGAGGCAACAGCGCTAAGCGCTGGGCCACCGTGTCACCCATCTAGAAACGGGAAGGAGCAAGGGTGGAAGGGGGGATTCTTCAAAGCGAAGATAGCGGTGATATGGAACCCGGGATATTTATAGTAGTTAAGGGATCATCTGATTGGTGCATGTTGACAAACGTAATGTGGGTCCAGCTGCTAGCAATCATAAGCACGTGATCCTCTCGAAATTAGTTTATAAATAAACTCCACTTCAAGAGTTCACACTTAGCTGATGATTAATAATAAGCTTGTTTGGCATGCTGTCCCGGGAGAGAGCCCTGAGCTCATGAGATCCTCGAGCCCAAGGCTCCCTCCCGTTGCAAGGCGAGAGGGGAGATCGAGCTCAGGTAGATCTCGAGAACTCCTCAAAATGCCCTATAAAGCTCGGGACAGCATCCGCGTATTGAAGAACCCCCCCAAATGCAGATGGAACAATGCCATATCCGGCTGCTGGATATAACATTGATCGCTTAGGAAAGAGAGGCTCCTGCGGGAGCGGCAAAAAGTAGACTCTTGCTGGAGTCTAAGCGGGGGCGTGGGAGGGGCGGGATTGACTCCTGCGGGAGTCGAAGCTCGGAAATCTCCTGCGGGAGCGAGCTGGGGTGGGCGGAATTTTGCAGGGGTCGGGAAAAGTTTTTGGACTGTGAAGACTCCTGCAAGAAGGGGTGTGAGGTGGGCTGGGGGGGGGCATGAACTCCTGCAGGAGTTGAAGCTCGTTTTAGTCACTCCTGTGGGAGTTAGAGCTGGAGATTGAGGGCCTAGCTGAAGAGGAAAGGGTGGCGGGTTAACTCGCCGAAATAAGATAGAGAGAAAAAAGGGGGGGCGTAGGATCTCGACGCCAGAAGGAAGAAAAGCGGAAGGGGAATCGTGCAAGCGCAAGCATGCGGGCCTACGTGCATGCAGAGACCCACACGCTCGGGCGCGCAAAGCGAGCTTACATACGCGTATGAATACGCGTAATGCATATGCACGTTCCCGAACACACATACTCATACATACATGCGCATACGCTTGTATATGATTATATACAAGTGTATATGCATTCCTAGTGGCCATGGGGGGGGCGGTGATGACTCCTGCGGGAGTTGAAGCTCGGGGTGACCCCTGCGGGGGTCAGAGCCATGCGGGGGCATTACTCCTGCCGGAGTCTGGGAAAGGGAGGGGGCGGTGAAGACTACGGCAGAAGGTGGCCGGGCGAGACTCCTGCGGGAGTCGAAGCTCGTTTTAGTCACTCCTGCGGGAGTTAGAGCTGAGGATTGAGGGCCTATGGAAAGAGATTAGTGAGGCGAGTACGCTCGCTGAAATTTAGCTAAAGACAAAAATGGGGCGGAGAAACTCGACGCCGAAGGAAGAAAAGAAGAAGGGGTATCATTCAGCGCACACAAGCTAGCCTACGCACGTGGAAAGACACGCACGCTAGGGCCTGCAATGCGTGCGCGCAACGCTCTCGCATACACACGTACTCATACACGCATGCGTATACGCGAGCATATGAATATATATGCACGCGTGGCTACGCATTCTTAAGGGCTGGGGGTGGGGCAGTGATGACTCCTGCGGGAGTCGAAGCTCGGAGTGACCCCTGCGGGGGTCAGAGCCATGGGGGGGGGCGGGAACCAGTAGGAGTTGGGAGACAGGAGGGGGCGGTGATGACTCCATCTGGAGATGTGATAGTGAAGGGGTTGGCCTGGGTTGGGCCTAAAGGACTCCTGCGGGAGTCGAAGCTCAGGATGGACCCCTGCGGGGGTCCGAGCTGTAGGGAGGGGAGGCAAGCTTTAGCAGAGCTTGGAAGCAGAAAGTACATGCAAGCATATACATAACATTCTTACATACAAACGTAAGCATACATACGTACGCTCATGCACAGACGCAGGCACGTACCCGCATAAGCGTCGCACGTACCCGTACCCGCACATGCGCAACCATTCATACACATATACGCTCACACGCACACTAGTGCGCAGGCCTTCACTTATACTTGTATACTCACACGGGTGTGCATCCGCACGCGCTCACTCTCCCACTTACTCCCGTACAGCAGGTGCGCACTTAGCTGGATAGTGCCATCTGTGCTTCTTTAAGGTGGAGTTGGCTGAGGAGAATGTAGGCTTTGAAGGCATCGGATGACCAGCGGCCTAAGGTCTGAATTTGGTGTGAGGAAAGACCTCTGTGTGCTGCTGTGGTGGCTGCGCCAATTCTAAATGAATGGCTAGAGTATAGTTCGGGGGAGAAGCCTGAAAGGCGGAGCACCTCTTTTAAGTGTTTTTGAACCCAAAAACGAGTTACTGGACGGTTAACGTCATCAGTAAAGAGGGGGGCCAGGTGGTCACAATCTTGAGCTCTCCTTAAGTGGAGGAATGCAAGAAGGGTTTGGAGGGGACTTGTGGGGGACGAAATGTTGAAAATATAAATAAAGTGCCCTTTCCCTGACTGATCTGTTTTGCTGTGCTTGATGAAAAAGGCAATGGTTTCATCATTCTGCAGAGTTAGATCAGAATTGTAGGGTGGGTAGTGGGGTTAAATTTGGATGTAATGGCCATTTCTGAACACCTAAGGAAGCCAAATTTGTAGATACATACATACACATAATTATACATATGCATACGTAATACACACACACACACACACACACACGCATGCACGCACACACACGCACACACACGCGCACACACGCACGCACGCACACACACACATACGCACACACATGTATACGTATATCCACATGAAGACGGGGTCGTGCTCGAGCCCTTAGTCTAGAGTATGGCATTAACTGGTTAGATAAAGGAGGGAGGTTAGATGAGAGTCAAAGGGAAGGAGTAAAGTGCTAGGGGGAAACAGCGGAAGCACTCAACGCTAGCAGGGGAAACAGAAAGATGAGGTGATAGGTGAGGCTCTTGCGAGAGCCGAAGCTCTTGTTGACTCCTGCTGCAGTCGAAGCTCAGGTTAGACCCCTGCGGGATTCCTAGCTGTTGGGTGGGATGGTAAGCATAGCAGAGCTTGGAGACAGAGAGGTAGATACATACATACATACGTACATACATACGCACGCCTGCATACATACTGTACATACACACGCACGCACACACACACACATACATACATACATACATACATACATACACGTACATACGCATGCACACACACACACACACACACACACACACACACACACACACACACACACGTACTTGCAAGAGCCGAGGTTCTTGTTGACTCCTGAGGTAGTCTAGCTAGGGTGATGTTAAGATGGAGGAAGGAGGTTAGGTGAGAGTCAAAGCAAGGAGTAAAAAGCTAGTAGGAAACAGCGAAAGCACTCAATGCTGTCAGAGGAAACAGAAATGTGAGGGGATAGGTGAGGCTCTTGCGAGAGCCGAAGCTCGTATTGACTCCTGCGGGACCCATGAGTTTATGATGTTAAGGTGGAGGTGTCATTTCTGGAAACGGAGGGACCGGCGTTGGGTTGGGGTCTGCTTCTGGAGCCAATGACCAGATTTTCTGGAAAGAAAAACACGTCAGTTATTTGGTTTGCACGTGGCACATATTCAGCAGACATGATAAATTGTTTTATAGTTGATGTCCATATGAGGCGTCTTAAAGTGGCGTTAAAGGTGGTGAATAGGAATGCCTTTATAATGCAATGTACTGTGGCTTCCTTAATCTGTAATTATTAGATAGAATCCTTTGTTAAAGAGTTTGAGAGTTGTACTACTTATGGGACTAATACATGACATCTTGAAGGATGGGGCAGAGAACGGTCCAATCATAACGGGGTTGTCGATCTCTTTATAAGATGATTGTCAGCTCCGGGTTTTGCAGTAGCTTTAGAATGTATGTAGAGTGTAATAGGTTGGATGAGGGTCAGCTTCTGGTGCTGGCTGTCAAGACTCTGAATTGAGAAACAAGAGAGAATCAGAAATTAAATGCAACAAGATACATGTATGGCAGACACAATGAATTGTTTTAGCTGATATCTATGCGAGGCGTCTTAATGAGGGCATGGGCAACTGTGAATGGAACGCCTCTTGTTAATGCATGGTACGATAGCTGCAATGCGAAGATGGTTGAGGTGGACATTCAACCCCCCGCAGGAGGACAGATGGATGGACAGCTGAAGATATAGGGGGTGGCTTTTCTAGTGGTCCTGGGAGTGTTTCTAGAAGACCGAGTAGGTGAAGTGGTAGTGGAGTGAAGTTTGAATGTTTAAAATACAAATGTATCTAAACAGAGTCGATGGATGAAACGTTGCTCCATTCGTCAGGAATGTCCTCCCATTTAGCAGTGAAGCGGGAAGTTTGTTCTTTGCCATTTACATCCAACCAACTTGCTATTATGAATTCACCTATGACACTAGTGTATGAACATCTGAGTCACTGGCATATTATAATTGGACTTCTGTGTTGAAATTTTTCAATATCCAAGTAATAATCTTTGGAATTTATATGGCTATCAGATGTGGCAGAGTTTTTTTTTTTTTTTTTTTTATTAATTAATTTATAAATAAACAATTTATTTATTATTATTTTATTTATTTAAACAAACTGCCAACATCAAATCCTGTGCTTATAGACTATGTCACCACTTAGTGTGAATGTTAGTTATGGACTTTACTTTAATCCATGAATAAATAACGTTCCGTTGGAATCCTAATGTGATTGAATTCACAAGCATATGGCCCGGTTCATTCATGATGTCAGAGTCCATTCTTAACCTGACGTGAGAGAGGGCGGGACTGTCTCAAGTTTAAGCTTATTGGATAGTGGTGCTTCTCTTTCAGCTATTGGCTTGAAGGCGTGTCAATCAAGAGTGAAAATGCCTGGCGGCCATTTTGTAGAACAGGATGACGATTGTTATGACTGGAGATCAACGTGGAAAATGCTGTGGACTAATATGCGGATTGAATTGCTTGGACCTATGCAGATGAATTACTTCATGCTATCAGAATGATATGGATCTGTAGACAGGCAGGAGGCTTCAGAGGTGAGTTTCTTTGGAAGTCATTCTATTCGCGCTAGTCTTTCAAGAATGTTCAGTCTTTGTTGGAGAGTGGTTATTTTCTGTGAGGCTTCCCTTGAAGTATGCAATATACACGTTACCGCAGGTGCACCCCTATGAGAGCGGTGAGTTTGGCTTCATTGTAATGACTGAAATTGCCAGTTTCTTGAGTTTAGGTGGAGTTTGTGGACTGTAATCTTGCTAGAGAATTAGGTTGAAGACACAGCGGATGCGTTGTGTGAGGCATTTAAGTGGGAGGTTTTGATGTTGTTGTTGAAGTTGTAGAATTTGTTGTTGGAGTTGTAGTCGGAGAGTAGTTGTTTTTGAAGTAGAAGTATTTGTTGTGTTGTTGTTGTTGTAGTAGCAGTAGCAGTTGATGCGAGCCGAGCCGTCTTCAAAGCAAAGATCTTTTGTAGTTGCAGCAGCAGCATTAGCAGTAGCAGCATTAGCAGTAGCAATAATATTACCAGCAGTAGTATTGGCATCAGTAGTATTGGCATCAGTAGTATTGGCATCAGCTGCAGCGAGCCAAGCTTCTTCAAAGCGAAGATAGCGGTGATATGGAACCCGGGATATTTATAGTAGTTAAGGGATCATCTGATTGGTGCATGTTGATTTGGATAATGTGGGTCCAGCTGCTAGCAATCATAAGCACATGATCCTCTCGAAATTAGTTTATAAATAAACTCCTCTTTTTTTCAAATTTTTTATCATTTTTCAAAATTTTTATTATTTTTCAAATTTATATCATTTTTCAAAAATATTTTCATTTTTCAAAATTTGTATCATTTTTCAAGATTTTTTTCATTTTTCTAAATTTTTTATCATTTTTCAAAAAACTCATTTTTCAAAATTTTTATGATTTTTCAAATTTTTTATAATTTTTCAAAATTTTCATTTTTTTTTTCAAAATATGTATTATTTTTCAAAATTTGTATTTTTTAAAATTTTTATTATTTTTCAAAATTTGTATCATTTTTCAAAATTTTTATCATTTTTCAAATTTTCATTTTTTTGTTATTTTTCAAAATTTGTATTATTTTTCAAAATTTTTATCATTTTTCAAAGTTTTCATTTTTTCAAATATTTATCATTTTTCAAAATTTGTATCATTTTTCAAGATTTTTACCAATTTTCAAAATTTTTATTCTTTTCAAATTTGTATCATTTTTCAAAAATTTTTTCAATTTTCAAAATTTGTATAATTTTTCTAGATTTTTTCATTTTTCTAAATTTTTTAACATTTTTCAAAAAACTTATTTTTCAAAATTTTTATCATTTTTCAAAATTTTCATTTTTTTGTTATTTTTCAAAATTTGTATTATTT
>CAIGQS010000006.1:14525-280747 GCA_903798195.1 Danio kyathit
CAGGGATTCCCTGCTCTTCTCTTGAAGTAGATCACAGGACGTGAACCTTTTCTCCATGGATCCTGTATTTTCAAACGGCAAATGGCACAACAAACAGCAAAAGCAAACACATGGCATTTGTCATTGGTCAAAGGATTGATGTGGTCAGTTTGAGTTCTTCTCAAGCAAAATGCCCTTAAATTAATGCAATTAAAAATATGGTCAAGATCAAGACAAAATAAAAGCAAACAAGCTCTTTACACAATATCTGGACACATCAAAATTAAATTGCTTTACAACAAAATCAACAAGAGCAGGTTAAGAGTATCAGCAAAATATTCAGTGTAATATTGATTCCGATACTTTTACTTTAAAAAGCACGCACTTCAACCTAAATGTACTTTTCTGCAGGGCAGAACAGTGTGTGATGATTTATGAGTTGAATGTTCTCAAAGCAGCTATAATTGAATGTATTTGTAAAACCCAGGACAAATTTTAAACATTTTTAAGCCAAATAAAAACATTTTTATTATTAGTGATCTGCATTTGCAAACACAAACTTATTATTAGAGAAAAATGAATTTTTTTTAACTTTCCTTCAGTCTGAGTTTTTTTTTTTTTCAGAAACAACAATTTAATAACAAAACCATTTTCTTTTAGCACTTCAATGTCTTTAAACAAATAAATGTAAAACAAATATGCATTTGAAATACATTTTAAATAAACATAGAAGGCAAAATTATTACTGGCGAACAAATGTTTTAAAACTTTTTTTTTCAGTTTTGTTCAAAATAACAAAATAAAGTGTTTCCCTTACATTAGACACTAAACATTGCCTTATTTTATAAACAAAGTGCAACCAGTTGCTTGTATAATGAAGTAAATAAAGTGCAAATAACTAAAAAAACTACTATTGCTTCGAATCTTCAGTCTTTGGCTTTACATGCCCAAAGCCCTCCTACATCCAAATAAATATTCCCTGCAGCCCCTCTTTAAACCTTGACACCCTGTTAAGATTTAGAGGTTTTTGTTCAGAAACAGTAACCTGTTAACATGGTTCCCTTTTATTGCACTTCTTCTTTGGCTTACTAACTGTCCTGCCTTTGAGAAAATCCTTTCAGCGGGTACGGATGTTGCAATGACTCCCAGGTGTTTCTTGGCAATCTTGCTAAGAGACTGGAACATTGGTTCATTCTTTTTCCACCAAAGTAGTGGGTCTTGATCCCGTGGAATTGGCTTCTCTTCTGAGTACCGCCGCATTTTAATTAAGGCATCAGTGCCCGTTGTGCGATGCACTTGGGATGCAAGAACTTGAGAGTCAAACTCTGTCCATATCCCACCTTTTGCAGCTGCCCCTGCAGACGAGGTTGAGGTAGTTGCAGTAGTCATTGCTGATGTAGAGCTTGTGGCTGAGCTTGAGCTTGGTTCAGGAGCAGACTCTGAACTGAGATCGGAGGTCTGGTTCATTGACTGAATTTCAGTAATGAGTCAAGCTTTCACAGGTTCAATGTTTGCCATGTCACGAAATTCAAGGTTTTTAAATCGAATGTCCAGGTAGGTACTGACAGTCAGACAGTAAAAGGTTTCAATACCTCTAAAACGCCGTTGGCATTGTGCTCACAGCTCAGCAGCTAACTTGCTTCCTTGGCACTGATATGTTGCAGTTGCTCTCAGAAGTAGTGACACCAGGGGAATCACCTTTGACACTGAAACATGTTTTTCAGTTGATATCTCTCTTGTTACTTCCTCAAATGGTCTCAGGGCATCAATGGACATACTGATCACTGACCAGTCTTCCTCACCTTAGCACAGTGAAGTCTTTCCAAGAAGACAGAGGACTGTGGTAACAGCTTCCTTCTGCTCATATAGTCTGTTGAACATATAGAACAGAGTTCCATCTTGTTTCAACTGATTGTATCAGTTTGTGTTCTGGAGAATTTAGTTGTTTCTGAACTTCTTTGAGCTTCTCTGCTGCTCTTGTGCTGTGGTGAAAGAAAGCTACAATAGCACTGCATCTCTGCTGGATGTCAAGAAGATCAGGGAGAGCTTTAATGGAGTCTTTTACTACTAAATTTAGCGTGCGTGCAAAACACGGATAATGTGCCCAACCTGCTTTGCGCACAGCTGCAACCATATTGGCACTGTTGTCTGTTATTACAGCCTGAATTTTGTCTGTTATGCCCCACTCATCAGTGATTCTTTTTAATTGTGTGCAAATGTTGTCAGCTGTGTGTTGTCCTAAAAAAACTACAGGTTTCTAGGACATAGGCTTGCATTTTCCAGTTCCTGTCAGTAATATGGCATGAGACAGTTAAATATGCCTCTGTGGCTCTTGATGTCCACATGTCTGTTATAAGTACAGCACTGTTTGCATCATCTAAAGATTTTTTCACTTTTGAACGGCTCTCTTCATACATTGCTGGTATTTTCCCTTCCATTAGATTTTTCCTACATGGAATCCTGTAACGTGGATCAAGTTCAATTCAATTAAATTCATCTTTATTTGTATAGCGCTTATACAATGTAGATTGTGTCAAAGCAGCTTCACATAGAAGATTATAGTGAATTGAAACAATGTCAGTTCAGTTTTTAGAGATTAAGTTCAGTTCAGTTTAGCTCAGTTCAGAGTGGGTTAATAATCACTACTGAGAGTTCAAACACTGAAGAGCAAATCCATCGATGCGCAGTGTCCTGACAAGTGATCAAGTGTCCTGACCCGATCAAGTGTCCTGACAAAACACCTAAAACACTCATCTTCGACCACAGAAAGAGGTTGCAGGTCCTTTGCAATCATTTCAGCAAGGCTCTTTGTAATTTCAATAGCTCTTGGGGAATCACCTAGGTAAAATAAAAAAATTATTAAGTATAGCCTAAAGTCTATCTTACCTATGTAGCCAAAATATAAATCCTATAGTGTCCCTTTCACAGTTAACACAAAAGGGATATTCTGACATTTTCCAGAATTATTAGAACACCTGTATTCTCACCAGCTAAAAAATGCTTTTAAGTGTTTTTATTTCCTACTAAGACACTACAGCAAAAGATAACTGACCTAAAACCAATTTTTTAGCTGGTGAAAAAACTACTGTTCTAATCGTTTTGGCCACCACTGTATATTTTTAAATTCTAAAATAATTCATATAAATAGCAGGTTTTAATGTGCTGACTATATAGGCTATATTTAATGAGACTGATGATGAAAGTAACAAGTTCAACTATGATCAAGTATTCTTTTTTTTTTTTAATTGGCATTAACTAATACTGAATGTCCTATACAAGTCAAATATTATTTTCACCACTGTAGCTAGCTACCTGGATACTTATTGCCTCTCCGAAACGATTCGACCAGTGACCTCTGTCTCAGGGCTGGCACTGCTGGGGGTCTGACTGGAGGATTTGCTTCCTCTTCTCTCCTTTTTTTCAGCTCGGTGTTCTCTTTTTCGTGCTGTTTTATGTGTTTGTGCAAATTTGTGGTGTTGCCACAGTATCTAACAGACTTTTTACAAACATCGCAGTTTGCAATATTTTCGTTGACTGCAGTGAAATAAGTCCAAATAGCGCTCCTCTTCCTTTCCGTCATCTTGGAGCAGCCAAAAGTGCTTGCGCTTTGGCGCTGCTGACTGAGTCACGTGATGAAAGGACAACTCATAACAGCGAAGCAGGGAAGGAAGAGCAACAGTGCATACGAGATATAAAAGGAGCGGGGTATTTAGAGACATGTCCGCTCTTATGAAACAGGAGCAATGTACTTTAGTGTAAACTAGATTAAATTTAAATAAAAGTATCAATCTCGGAAGGCTAGTATTGATCCGATATCAATACCAACGTTGGTATCGATACTATCAATATTAGGATCAATCCACCCACCCCTATTTCTCACACATAACTAACATGATATTGAGTAAGTTAACAAGCAGGCGGGTATGGCTTTAATGCCATAGTTAATCTCATCAAACTTATTCTAAAATTTCCTTTTGGCTTTTCATGCTATATAAATAAATAGTGTGATCAACACAATTAATTATAGCAACCAAAATAAAAACAAGTTTTAAATTAAGAAGTTGAAGAGCCCAACTAAAGCAGACTCTGTCCTCCATCATGGTCACTTCAAATGAACAACAGAAATTTCATTAAGAGCTTTTGTTCACGTGACAGAAACAAAGCCAACGGTCAGTAATAAGTGAAGCTCCTGATGTTTGTGGAGTTGTTTAATGATCTCTGCTGAGATTTTTAGAAATTACATTTTTATTGTGTAATTTGTTTTATTTTTATTAATTATTATTTTATTTAGAGTTTTATTCTCAGTTGATTTTGTCTTTGGTTTTGGCTGTTTTTTGTGTTTTATTTCCTTCAGTGATTCTGCTTGTTAACAGTTGTTCATCAATAATTCTCAATCCTCCTTTAATTAGACACTTAATTATCTCATTAATGTCATCATTGCCTGAGTGTTTCTATAAAACTTCCATATTTTTTATGGAACAATTCTTGTAACTTCAGCTGCTGGTAATCTTATAACAAATACAAGGTCACATATATTGCTGTATATAAAGGGATATTTATTTATTAGCATGTTTGTTGCTATATTTTAATAAAACAACTGTTTACTATATGAAGCCATCACCGTGACTCGAAAATAATACAAAAGCTAAACTATTTCAGGTTTAGTGCAGCCAAAAATAAATGTAATTAATATCAAAGTATAAAAATAACTTACCACACAAAATCTCTATGACAGGTGAACTTGCTGACGGCACAGCGTCACGAGCACAGACCAAATTCTGCACAGAGTGAAATATTACAAACATGATGTGACCAAAACATTAATATAACAGAACTTACCACACAAAATCTCTGTAATGGGTGAACTTCTGATGGCACAGCGTCACGCACACATACAAAATATTGAACAAATAGGTGAAATATTTTAAACGTGATGTGACCAAAACATACTGTGCATCAATATAACAGAATAAAAATAACTTACCACACGAAATCTAGACGACAGGTGTACTATCTGAGGGCGCAATGTCACGAGCACAGGCAAAATACTGCACAAAGAGTGAAATAATTCAAATGTGCTGTGACCAAAACATACTAGTATAACCTTATAAAAATAACTTATCACAAGAAATCTCTACGACAGGTGTACTTTCTGACAGAGCAGCGTCACGAGCACAGACAAAATACTGCACAAAGAGTGAAATATTTCAAATGTGAAGTGACCAAAACATACTGTGCATCAATATAACCTTATAAAAATAACTTATCACAAGAAATCTCTACGACAGGTGTACTTTCTGACAGAGCAGCGTCACGAGCACAGACAAAATACTGCACAAAAAGTGAAATATTTCAAACGTGAAGTGACCAAAACATACAGTGCATCAATATAACAGTATAAAAATAACTTACCACTTGAAATCTCTACAGCAGATAAATTTATCTCGACAGCAGATGAGCTTTCTGACCCGATAAACGGTGAGCGTCCAGAGCTAGAGAAACTGTAGAAAATCCTCAGCAGCGATTGGCCGCGTGATTTTAAACTTTAGACAATGCAGCCCTCCAATTGGCCCTGGGTCCAATCAAACTGTAGACAATCGCGCTCCTCATTGGACAAGAGTCTACAGTCTACAGTTGGCAATGCAAGCTCCCTGAGCAGACCCCTGCGAATTCCCCAAATGTGGGAATCTTGACTGCATAATTTCTGGTAGTGGGGGACTGCGTTCGCGCTCTCCCCTGAGCACAGTGGTTCAAGATAGAGTTGGTGCGGTAGTCCCAAACATGGCGGGAGCAGCGCTGCTCTTTTCTCGTTGCTTGTCCAGCGTTTTGCACTCCAGGCAAGCGGCAAGCTTGGCGTGTTTGAGGAAGGCCTGCCCCACCCGTTGTTAGAGGTGTCTCTTCTGTCGCGGGAAACAACGGCTCGAATGGTCCTCTCTCAAAGCTGCTAGGCCAAGTCAAGGCACGCGCCAAGGGAGCCCCCGGTGGCTTTCGGCCGTCTAGCGGATGTGCCCTGTGGAATCTCTGAATCCTATTTGCCGGCCGGCCGCTATTACTGACGGAACGCATGCAGACCGTGAAAGGTCGTCATTTTTATTTGTCACTGGGTAAACACGAACGCTTCTGCTCGGATCAGAGGTCACTTTGTTTCAAGAATTGCAATCTTTTGTAGACGTCCGTGGCATTTTGGGCCCAAGTACGATTCTAAACCAACCTGAACCAGGGGCGATGCCACAGCCAGCCATCTGTGGTTTCCCCGTCTCAGGAATGTAAGCTGTTTGCAGTGGGAGGTTGTTTAGTCAACGCTTCCGCTTTTGTTGGTGACGTTCTGGTCCAGAACGTTTGCCGATTGTTGTTCTTCAAGCCATGCCGTTTGAGGGCTGTGCTGATCGGCTGACGTAAAAAAAAAATAGAACATGAAATATAAAAGTCAAGTGCGAAAAGCACGCAGCTCTAGGCAAACACGGTCCAAACCGTAGCAAAGCAGCAGGTCGACATGTCAGAATAGATCAAATCAACAACTAACCAGAGAAACACGGCGTCTGTAGAGACAGGAAACAGCCGGAGGAAAAGAAAGAAAGAACAGGAGACCCCCTACCCTCCCCCCACAGTGACCGCTGTCCCCCAATCGAGTGCGTCCGGTGGAATCCATGTGTTGGCAGCCCCAACGGTTGACAAAACAACAAGCAGGCAGCTGGTGGAAGCTCAAGTTCTTTATTCGTTGCCACAGTTACTAGCGAGTGGTTTGCAAGCACAGGGCACGTCTGGTGAAAAGTACAGCGCCCCGTCAGGCGACAGGGGTGGCTGGGCATCACCGTCAGGGAGGACGGCCGATGGAAAACAGCGCCGCCGTTTGCTCCGCCCAGCAACTCATACTTACCTGGCAGGGGAGATACCATGATCAGAAAGGTGGTTCACCCAGGGCGAGGCTTGGCCATTGCACGCCGGTCATGCTGACCCCTGCGAATTCCCCAAATGTGGGAATCTCGGCTGCGTAATTTCTGGTAGTGGGGGACTGCGTTCGCGCTCTCCCCTGAGCACAGTGGTTCAAGGCAGAGTTGGTGCGGTAGTCCCAAACATGGCGGGAGCAGCGCTGCTCTTTTCTCGTTGCTTGTCCAGCGTTTTGCACTCCAGGCAAGCGGCAAGCTTGGCGTGTTTGAGGAAGGCCTGCCCCACCCGTCGTTAGAGGTGTCTCTTCTGTCGCGGGAAACAACGGCTCGAATGGTCCTCTCTCAAAGCTGCTAGGCCAAGTCAAGGCACGCGCCAAGGGAGCCCCCGGTGGCTTTCGGCCGTCTAGCGGATGTGCCCTGTGGAATCTCTGAATCCTATTTGCCGGCCGGCCGCTATTACTGACGGAACGCATGCAGACCGTGAAAGGTCGTCATTTTTATTTGTCACTGGGTAAACACGAACGCTTCTGCTCGGATCAGAGGTCACTTTGTTTCAAGAATTGCAATCTTTTGTAGACGTCCGTGGCATTTTGGGCCCGAGGACGATTCTAAACCAACCTGAACCAGGGGCGATGCCACAGCCAGCCATCTGTGGTTTCCCCGTCTCAGGAATGTAAGCTGTTTGCAGCGGGAGGTTGTTTAGTCAACGCTTCCGCTTTTGTTGGTGACGTTCTGGTCCAGAACGTTTGCCGATTGTTGTTCTTCAAGCCATGCCGTTTGAGCGCTTTGCTGATCGGCTGACGTAAAAAAAAAAATAGAACATGAAATATAAAAGTCAAGAGCGAAAAGCACGCAGCTCTAGGCAAACACGGTCCAAACCGTAGCAAAGCAGCAGGTCGACATGTCAGAATAGATCAAATCAACAACTAACCAGAGAAACACGGCGTCCGTAGAGACAGGAAACAGCCGGAGGAAAAGAAAGAAAGAACAGGAGACCCCCTACCCTCCCCCCACAGTGACCGCTGTCCCCCAATCGAGTGCGTCCGGTGGAATCCATGTGTTGGCAGCCCCAACGGTTGACAAAACAACAAGCAGGCAGCTGGTGGAAGCTCAAGTTCTTTATTCGTTGCCACAGTTACTAGCGAGTGGTTTGCAAGCACAGGGCACGTCTGGTGAAAAGTACAGCGCCCCGTCAGGCGACAGGGGTGGCTGGGCATCACCGTCAGGGAGGACGGACGATGGAAAACAGCGCCGCCGTTTGCTCCGCCCAGCAACTCATACTTACCTGGCAGGGGAGATACCATGATCAGAAAGGTGGTTCACCCAGGGCGAGGCTTGGCCATTGCACGCCGGTCATGCTGACCCCTGCGAATTCCCCAAATGTGGGAATCTCGACTGCATAATTTCTGGTAGTGGGGGACTGCGTTCGCGCTCTCCCCTGAGCACAGTGGTTCAAGGCAGAGTTGGTGCAGTAGTCCCAAACATGGCGGGAGCAGCGCTGCTCTTTTCTCGTTGCTTGTCTAGCGTTTTGCACTCCAGGCAAGCGGCAAGCTTGGCGTGTTTGAGGAAGGCCTGCCCCACCCGTCGTTAGAGGTGTCTCTTCTGTCGCGGGAAACAACGGCTCGAATGGTCCTCTCTCAAAGCTGCTAGGCCAAGTCAAGGCACGCGCCAAGGGAGCCCCCGGTGGCTTTCGGCCGTCTAGCGGATGTGCCCTGTGGAATCTCTGAATCCTATTTGCCGGCCGGCCGCTATTACTGACGGAACGCATGCAGACCGTGAAAGGTCGTCATTTTTATTTGTCACTGGGTAAACACGAACGCTTCTGCTCGGATCAGAGGTCACTTTGTTTCAAGAATTGCAATCTTTTGTAGACGTCCGTGGCATTTTGGGCCCAAGGACGATTCTAAACCAACCTGAACCAGGGGCGATGCCACAGCCAGCCATCTGTGGTTTCCCCGTCTCAGGAATGTAAGCTGTTTGCAGCGGGAGGTTGTTTAGTCAACGCTTCCGCTTTTGTTGGTGACGTTCTGGTCCAGAACGTTTGCCGATTGTTGTTCTTCAAGCCATGCCGTTTGAGCGCTGTGCTGATCGGCTGACGTAAAAAAAAAAATAGAACATGAAATATAAAAGTCAAGAGCGAAAAGCACGCAGCTCTAGGCAAACACGGTTCAAACCGTAGCAAAGCAGCAGGTCGACATGTCAGAATAGATCAAATCAACAACTAACCAGAGAAACACGGCGTCCGTAGAGACAGGAAACAGCCGGAGGAAAAGAAAGAAAGAACAGGAGACCCCCTACCCTCCCCCCACAGTGACCGCTGTCCCCCAATCGAGTGCGTCCGGTGGAATCCATGTGTTGGCAGCCCCAACGGTTGACAAAACAACAAGCAGGCAGCTGGTGGAAGCTCAAGTTCTTTATTCGTTGCCACAGTTACTAGCGAGTGGTTTGCAAGCACAGGGCACGTCTGGTGAAAAGTACAGCGCCCCGTCAGGCGACAGGGGTGGCTGGGCATCACCGTCAGGGAGGACGGACGATGGAAAACAGCGCCGCCGTTTGCTCCGCCCAGCAACTCATACTTACCTGGCAGGGGAGATACCATGATCAGAAAGGTGGTTCACCCAGGGCGAGGCTTGGCCATTGCACGCCGGTCATGCTGACCCCTGCGAATTCCCCAAATGTGGGAATCTTGACTGCATAATTTCTGGTAGTGGGGGACTGCGTTCGCGCTCTCCCCTGAGCACAGTGGTTCAAGGCAGAGTTGGTGCGGTAGTCCCAAACATGGCGGGAGCAGCGCTGCTCTTTTCTCGTTGCTTGTCCAGCGTTTTGCACTCCAGGCAAGCGGCAAGCTTGGCGTGTTTGAGGAAGGCCTGCCCCACCCGTCGTTAGAGGTGTCTCTTCTGTCGCGGGAAACAACGGCTCGAATGGTCCTCTCTCAAAGCTGCTAGGCCAAGTCAAGGCACGCGCCAAGGGAGCCCCCGGTGGCTTTCGGCCGTCTAGCGGATGTGCCCTGTGGAATCTCTGAATCCTATTTGCCGGCCGGCCGCTATTACTGACGGAACGCATGCAGACCGTGAAAGGTCAATAGTATGATCCTGCACAACTGGAGTAGCTGCACGTTCAGGACCGCATGTATAGGACCGCATTTATAGGACCCTAGTTTTTTGCGGCAGCGCCACCTCCCGGTTGGATGATATAGTGAAACTGCATTTCTAGGACCATAGTTTTGTAACAGCGCCACCTGTCGAATTGGATGAATTACCGGAAACTTCAGTTTCAGGACTGCCTTTCCAGCGCCACCTACCTGATTAGATGATATAGTGAAACTGCATTTCCAGGACCGTAGTTTTGTAACAGCATGGTTCATGTAAAATGCACCAGAGGTTAAAGTGTGAAACACCTGCTTTGAGTTACCATTAAAACAATTAAAACAAATACATTTACACCTAAAAAATAAAAGAAAAATGTTGTTTAAACTTTACACAAAAAAGCTGAGTCCCTTAAAAGTCTTATATTTCTTTAAAAATACTGTATATTTAAAAACCCGCTTAGATTGAACTAATTAGCTCAGTATTAGGGAAAATAAATTGAAACCAAGTTGGATCAGTATTTGCAGTCACTAATATAAAACCAGAATGTAGAGAGTCAAGACACAAGAATGATTCAAGAATGTACATTTATATAAATATCCACACACTCATTTTTGCATTAATGCAATACAACAGCACAAAAATGACCCCACGGTTTAATCAGCTCCAGCATTAAGACTGACTTCAGCTCCTGTGAATTAGAGAGAGGAAGAGAGAATCAAGTTCAATTTTTTTATATATATAAATATTCTAGAATATGTATAATCATGCATATAAACTCAAAAGGTTAACCATTTGTTGTGCAATTATTCATTCATTTTCTTTTCGGCTTAGTCCCTTTATTAATCTGGGGTCGCCACAGTGGAATGAACCGCCAACTTATTCAGCACATGTTCTATGCAGCGGATGCATATACATACACACCCATACACTATAGTATACGGACAATTTAGCTTACCTAATTCACCTCTGTCACACTCTCAGAAATAAAGGTATGCAAGATGTCACTGGGGTGGTACCTTTTCAAAAAGGTAAAAATATGTAGCTACAAGGTCCATATTAATACCTCAAGGGTACATATTAGTACCTAAAAAGTACAAATATGTCCCTTTTAAAATTTTTAGGTACTAATATATACTTTTGAGGTAACAATATGGACCTTTGAAAAGGTACCAACCCAGTGACAGCTCGCGTACCTTTATTTATAAGAGTGTATGTCTTTGAACTTGTGGGGGAAACTGGAGCACCTGGAGGAAACCCACGCCAACAAGGGGAGAACATGCAAACTCCACACAGAAATGCCAACTAACCCAGCTGGGGCTTCAACCAGCGACCTTCTTGCTGTGAGGTGCTACCCACTGCACCACTGTGACACCGTTGTGCAATTATTAAATTAATAAATTGCTTTACCATGTTTAACTGTAATATATATTTCTGGTTTAAACTTACACAGCAAAATCCTCAGAGCAAAATTTACTCAGTTCAGAGAACATTTGGTCCCTCTCTAAATTGAGTAAAATTTACTCAGCAGCAGAGTTAAAGTTAATGAGACAATGATGGGGTTAATTAAGTGATGATTGAGCACTGATGATGAACACCTGCTGTTAATAAGCAGAAACAGAAGAGAAGCAGCAGCAGCTTTGCTCATTGATTACCTGATTGACTTTATCTCTGTCAGATGTTCACAGAAGTCCATATGAGATTTATTGAGAATGAACTGTTTTAGGTATTTACATTTAAAAAAAAAAAAAAGTTTTTTTCCCCGATGTCACCATCATGGAGAAAAGTGGTAGATTTACTTGGGCTCTTTGACTCGATTTTTGACATTGACTTTTCTTAGCTTGCTATGACAAATATAAAGCGAGCAATTATGATCAGGTTGACTGATCTTGTATTGATTTTTACTCTTGATAAGAGTTACTGTATAAGAGATTATGTTTGACTTTGTAAATCACGTTTAAATGATGGTTGATCATGTAAGATACAAAATTCTGTGTTTTTCAAGTGAATGGACCTCAGCTGTGGTTTTATAAATTTTTAAAACACATTGAGCATCTGAATCACTTTAGAGACGCAAACATCAATAATCAGCGTCTCTATCTCAACAGTGGTTAGAGATTTTGTATTTTTTTGGCTGCTAACGTTCATCCATAGTTCCCAGCATGCACTGTAGGAAAAAAAAAACTCACCATAGTTGAGAAGCATACGCTGATTCTTTATGTCTGTGTGTTTTGAGTGTTTCAGATGTTCAATGTGTTTTATGAGCTGATAAAAGTATTACTGAGTTTCATTTTCTTGATACAGTGCTACTTTTGTGATAAAACACTATTCAGACTTAATAGGTCAAAACCAATTTTACTGATTTGACCAGTGACTAAATCACCACAGAATCAATTATCCAGAGCACAATGGCTCTGTTTATTCAATATTTGCCACAATACACTATCTGACAAACAAAGAGAAACTAACATTAGAAATCGAGTCAGAGTCCAAGTAAAGCAACTACTGTTCTCCTCAATGGTGACAGCTTAAAACACAAAAAGTGGTGGTTTTTTTATTGTTATTGTAAAAAATGACTTAGTTCTTAATAATATCACTATATGGAATTTTGTAGAGTGTGGCAGAAGTAAGGCCAAACAGGTCGTTAATAAGTAAAGCTGCTGTTTGTGGAGTTGCTTAATGATGCTCTGCTGAAATTTTGAGAGATTTGATGTGTTTTATTTCAGTTTATTTCATCTACGACTGTGACTGAAGTCAGTTGTAGTTTTATGTTTCTCTTCTCTGTTTCTGCTTATTAACAGCAGCAGGTGTTCATCATCAGTGCTCAATCATCACTTAATTAACCCCTTTATCGTCTCATTAACTTTAACTCTGCTGCTGAGTAAATTTTACTCAATTTAGAGAGGGACCAAATGTTCTCTGAACTGAGTAAATTTTACTCTGAGGATTTTGCTGTGTATGCACTGTTGGAAGAATCAAACAGGACACCTAACTCCAAACTCCAAATTTTTAAGTATATAGGAACAATACCCACCAATTGAATGGTCTCCCTTCTTTCCTCAATAGGTTGTCTGTCTGTTAAATTCTTCTACTTCACTGAAACAGAGAACAAACAATGTTGGGTTAGCATAAATATCAGTAATAAAAAGGTTCTATGAGCATTGTACAAAATTTAAATCATATTCTAACCTCTAATGACCTGCTCAGCATAATCCAAAGACAAACTTATTAATGTCTGCTTATCAATGTCTATTAATGTAGAGAATAAATGCTAAACAAATAATAAAATAATAAATTAACTTTGTTAATGCTTTATAATTTATTTATAGTATGCAGTTATTATAAAGTGTTACCCAATAGTTTGAGATCATCTCAATGACAATATTCCTATAGTTTGTTTTCTTTTCTACAATAAGCTTATGCAAATCCAATCATATTGGCCATCACTTCATAGTGGCCAGGTAAAATAAGCCTACCTGATAGACATTTAGATAAACAATGAGAATCTATTTGTTCAAGGCCTGTAGAATAAGCCTAACTATAAAAACAGCAAAACATCTCATTCATCACTACAAAACGATGACAAAAACAGACTAATAACAAATATTGTGTGGCAAACAGGCAGTCAGCACAGTTTTTAATGTGCTAATGTGATGAAACAATGAGCAGAGGAAGTTTTCACACCAATAAAATATAGGTAAATCTGAAACATTTCGCACATCAACGTGCTTTTAGCATTGTTTAATTAATGTGCACATTTAGTCATCAAGCCATTAAATCAACATTAAACCATGGCCACAAATGAACAACGTCGTAATATTTAATAAAACCAGAACGAATTCTAGAACATTAATTCATAATTAGCAGCTCTCACTTTAGCTGTGTAAACCTCCTCATACTTAATATTATATCTTACTCCTCCTCTGGAAAAAAAATCGTCGCGTAAAGTTTGTCCCAGACCCTTGAAAGTTGGATAATCGGGCTAATCGGGCATTTCTGCATAAACGTTGCACAGTATAAAACAGTAACAGTACAAATTAAACACATATAATACAAATTAAACACATATAAATTATAATAAAACGTAATAGAAAATCGGTACTCACACTTTCCTTGCCATCCATGTCGTCCATCTTAATAAAGCGTCTATATTCCAATCCGTTAGGTGGCGTTGTCACAAAAAACTAGGGTCCTACAGATGCGGTCCTAAAAATGCGGTCCTGAAAGTGCAGCCACTCCAGTTGTGCAGAAACACCCTTCTCTGAAAGGTCGTCATTTTTATTTGTCACTGGGTAAACACGAACGCTTCTGCTCGGATCAGAGGTCACTTTGTTTCAAGAATTGCAATCTTTTGTAGACGTCCGTGGCATTTTGGGCCCGAGGACGATTCTAAACCAACCTGAACCAGGGGCGATGCCACAGCCAGCCATCTGTGGTTTCCCCGTCTCAGGAATGTAAGCTGTTTGCAGCGGGAGGTTGTTAGTCAACGCTTCCGCTTTTGTTGGTGACGTTCTGGTCCAGAACGTTTGCCGATTGTTGTTCTTCAAGCCATGCCGTTTGAGCGCTGTGCTGATCGGCTGACGTAAAAAAAAAAATAGAACATGAAATATAAAAGTCAAGAGCGAAAAGCACGCAGCTCTAGGCAAACACGGTCCAAACCGTAGCAAAGCAGCAGGTCGACATGTCAGAATAGATCAAATCAACAACTAACCAGAGAAACACGGCGTCTGTAGAGACAGGAAACAGCCGGAGGAAAAGAAAGAAAGAACAGGAGACCCCCTACCCTCCCCCCAAAGTGACCGCTGTCCCCCAATCGAGTGCGTCCGGTGGAATCCATGTGTTGGCAGCCCCAACGGTTGACAAAACAACAAGGCGGCAGCTGGTGGCAGCTCAAGTTCTTTATTCGTTGCCACAGTTACTAGCGAGTGGTTTGCAAGCACAGGGCACGTCTGGTGAAAAGTACAGCGCCCCGTCAGGCGACAGGGGTGGCTGGGCATCACCGTCAGGGAGGACGGCCGATGGAAAACAGCGCCGCCGTTTGCTCCGCCCAGCAACTCATACTTACCTGGCAGGGGAGATACCATGATCAGAAAGGTGGTTCACCCAGGGCGAGGCTTGGCCATTGCACGCCGGTCATGCTGACCCCTGCGAATTCCCCAAATGTGGGAATCTCGACTGCATAATTTCTGGTAGTGGGGGGACTGCGTTCGCGCTCTCCCCTGAGCACAGTGGTTCAAGGCAGAGTTGGTGCGGTAGTCCCAAACATGGCGGGAGCAGCGCTGCTCTTTTCTCGTTGCTTGTCCAGCGTTTTGCACTCCAGGCAAGCGGCAAGCTTGGCGTGTTTGAGGAAGGCCTGCCCACCCGTCGTTAGAGGTGTCTCTTCTGTCGCGGGAAACGACGGCTCGAATGGTCCTCTCTCAAAGCTGCTAGGCCAAGTCAAGGCACGCGCCAAGGGAGCCCCCGGTGGCTTTCGGCCGTCTAGCGGATGTGCCCTGTGGAATCTCTGAATCCTATTTGCCGGCCGGCCGCTATTACTGACGGAACGCATGCAGACCGTGAAAGGTCGTCATTTTTATTTGTCACTGGGTAAACACGAACGCTTCTGCTCGGATCAGAGGTCACTTTGTTTCAAGAATTGCAATCTTTTGTAGACGTCCGTGGCATTTTGAGCCCGAGGACGATTCTAAACCAACCTGAACCAGGGGCGATGCCACAGCCAGCCATCTGTGGTTTCCCCGTCTCAGGAATGTAAGCTGTTTGCAGCGGGAGGTTGTTTAGTCAACGCTTCCGCTTTTGTTGGTGACGTTCTGGTCCAGAACGTTTGCCGATTGTTGTTCTTCAAGCCATGCCGTTTGAGCGCTGTGCTGATCGGCTGACGTAAAAAAAAAAATAGAACATGAAATATAAAAGTCAAGAGCGAAAAGCACGCAGCTCTAGGCAAACACGGTCCAAACCGTAGCAAAGCAGCAGGTCGACATGTCAGAATAGATCAAATCAACAACTAACCAGAGAAACACGGCGTCCGTAGAGACAGGAAACAGCCGGGGGTAAAGAAAGAAAGAACAGGAGACCCCCTACCCTCCCCCCACAGTGACCGCTGTCCCCCAATCGAGTGCGTCCGGTGGAATCCATGTGTTGGCAGCCCCAACGGTTGACAAAACAACAAGCAGGCAGCTGGTGGAAGCTCAAGTTCTTTATTCGTTGCCACAGTTACTAGCGAGTGGTTTGCAAGCACAGGGCACGTCTGGTGAAAAGTACAGCGCCCCGTCAGGCGACAGGGGTGGCTGGGCATCACCGTCAGGGAGGACGGACGATGGAAAACAGCGCCGCCGTTTGCTCCGCCCAGCAACTCATACTTACCTGGCAGGGGAGATACCATGATCAGAAAGGTGGTTCACCCAGGGCGAGGCTTGGCCATTGCACGCCGGTCATGCTGACCCCTGCGAATTCCCCAAATGTGGGAATCTCGACTGCATAATTTCTGGTAGTGGGGGACTGTGTTCGCGCTCTCCCCTGAGCACAGTGGTTCAAGGCAGAGTTGGTGCGGTAGTCCCAAACATGGCGGGAGCAGCGCTGCTCTTTTCTCGTTGCTTGTCCAGCGTTTTGCACTCCAGGCAAGCGGCAAGCTTGGCGTGTTTGAGGAAGGCCTGCCCCACCCGTCGTTAGAGGTGTCTCTTCTGTCGCGGGAAACAACGGCTCGAATGGTCCTCTCTCAAAGCTGCTAGGCCAAGTCAAGGCACGCGCCAAGGGAGCCCCCGGTGGCTTTCGGCCGTCTAGCGGATGTGCCCTGTGGAATCTCTGAATCCTATTTGCCGGCCGGCCGCTATTACTGACGGAACGCATGCAGACCGTGAAAGGTCGTCATTTTTATTTGTCACTGGGTAAACACGAACGCTTCTGCTCGGATCAGAGGTCACTTTGTTTCAAGAATTGCAATCTTTTGTAGACGTCCGTGGCATTTTGGGCCCGAGGACGATTCTAAACCAACCTGAACCAGGGGCGATGCCACAGCCAGCCATCTGTGGTTTCCCCGTCTCAGGAATGTAAGCTGTTTGCAGCGGGAGGTTGTTTAGTCAACGCTTCCGCTTTTGTTGGTGACGTTCTGGTCCAGAACGTTTGCCGATTGTTGTTCTTCAAGCCATGCCGTTTGAGCGCTTTGCTGATCGGCTGACGTAAAAAAAAAAATAGAACATGAAATATAAAAGTCAAGAGCGAAAAGCACGCAGCTCTAGGCAAACACGGTCCAAACCGTAGCAAAGCAGCAGGTCGACATGTCAGAATAGATCAAATCAACAACTAACCAGAGAAACACGGCGTCCGTAGAGACAGGAAACAGCCGGAGGAAAAGAAAGAAAGAACAGGAGACCCCCTACCCTCCCCCCACAGTGACCGCTGTCCCCCAATCGAGTGCGTCCGGTGGAATCCATGTGTTGGCAGCCCCAACGGTTGACAAAACAACAAGCCGGCAGCTGGTGGAAGCTCAAGTTCTTTATTCGTTGCCACAGTTACTAGCGAGTGGTTTGCAAGCACAGGGCACGTCTGGTGAAAAGTACAGCGCCCCGTCAGGCGACAGGGGTGGCTGGGCATCACCGTCAGGGAGGACGGACGATGGAAAACAGCGCCCCCGTTTGCTCCGCCCAGCAACTCATACTTACCTGGCAGGGGAGATACCATGATCAGAAAGGTGGTTCACCCAGGGCGAGGCTTGGCCATTGCACGCCGGTCATGCTGACCCCTGCGAATGGCGATCGACCTGTACGGCGTGCAAATTTCAGTATAGATGTGTAGGCAATCACAGCACCTGATTGGTGTATAGAGTTTAAGCAAACCGTGAATGAACTGCTTTTGTGAGTGAACAACCCCCTGAGGGTGTAATCAAAACAAACAGGAGTAGTAACTGACAGGACACGTTCTAATTGGTGTGGTGCTTTTGAAATTAAAGAATACAACTCTCACTGTGCTCGAAAGTAATCTATGAAATTATGATTTAATAAGTTTGTCATTAAAATTTAAGTTTAAAAATTCATATTATAAATTATAAACTTTACTTTATTTGGTTTACTCAAAATCCCCATAAACCTTAACACATGTAATTTTATAAATGTGACACATGGAATATATAAATTAATATGTAATATCAGTTCTATAAATATAATATCCATATGTAATATAAATAATAGTAAAAATTAAAGGTCAAACTTTTTTAATAATGCATGTTTAGTAGAATTATTCTTAAATATGTTTGTATAACAAAAAATGCAAATACTTTGCTTCTGTTTTATTATATTAGACAGATATGCAATCATATTTCTAATAACAGTAATACAATTACATAAAATGAATAATAATCCCTTACTCTGTCACCAGGTAAGTACTTTAATCATAGTAACTAACTACTTTGTAACAAATTACAACAGTTCTATTTTGAGAGTGTAAAGTCAGGATATTTGAATAATGTATTGTTTTTTTGTTTTTTTACACCATATTAACCAAGTGGTATTTGTGTGTTGCTGGTGGAGCTTGATGTTGGAGTGTGGTTTTAGGATAAATCCAGTGGCATCCCATCTGACAGCAGCAGGATAAGCTGTCTTCGACTCCAGAGCTGGACTTGGGAAAACACAGAGGAGCAATAAACTTTTCTGTACCAGATGTCACTATCCGCTTGTTAACTGGTGACGTATGTAATAGCGCTTGGACCCGGAAGCCCCTTCACGTGACGTCACACTTAACAAGCGGATTAAAATGGACTGCATATTATTGCCATAGAGTTGGATAATATGATTCTAAATTAAATTTAAAATCAGACGTTTTAGGCAATTTTTAAAAACTAATGAAGTCATTCCCACACATACAAAAACAAACACGAGATAGTATGTTATTATTCAATTTATTAAAAGTGCAAAAGAAAAGTTCTGAACATACTGTTAGACCTGCCTGACATAAAAAATGTATACAATAGATATACTCTGTAAATAATAAATAAAAACACATTATTACTATCATTAGTTATAATATTATTGATAGCAGTAATAGATATAAGAATATATTTGTATATAAAAAATTGCTGTCAGGTCAAGCATTCAGATATTAAAAAAAAAAAAAATGTTTCCCTTAAAAAGAAAAACAAAGTTAACAATTAAAAAAACAATTAAAGTATAAAAAGCAACATTAGTAACGACAAAGTAGTTATTAAAGTACTTTAAATAACATAATATTTTATAATAATATATAATTATTAAAGTAAGTAAAAAATTAAAAACCAAAAAAACAATTAACGAAATACTATAAACAACTGTTAATATAACATACATTTTTGGAACAAAACAGTGTTACAACAATCAACAAATTAGTGTAAACTTAAACAATCAAATGCTAATATAATATTAGTTTCTGCAACAATAACAACAATCAACAAATTAGTGCAAACTGTAAAAAAAACTGTAAACTGTTGTTATAACAGTTTTGCAACAATAAGAGTTACAATCTACAAATTAGTGTAAACGCTGTATACTCTGAAACAATCAACTGTTAATATAACATACATTTGTGCAACAATAAGTGTTACAACAATCAACAAATTAGTGCAAACTGTAAAAAACTGTAAACTTTAAAACAATCAACTGTTAATATAACACATTTATGCATCAATAACAATCAACAATCAACAGATTAGTGTAAAACACTGTAAACTTAAATAATCAAATGTTAATATATTAGTTTCTGCAACAATAACAACAATCAACATGTTAGTGCAAACTGTAAAAAAAAAAAAAAACTTTTGTAAACTGTTATTATAGCATTTTTGCAACAATAAGAGTTACAATCTACAAATAAGTGTAAAACGCTGTACACTCTGAAACAATCAACTGTTAATATAGCATACATTTATGCATCAATAACAGTGTTACAACAACAAATTAGTGTAAACACTGTAAACTCTAAAACAATCAACTGTTATTATAACATATACATTTTTGCAACAATAACAGTGTTAGAAGTCAAAAACTGAACAGCAATATGCATAGAGGTCCAGTTAGACAGACTTGGAGGCCTGAGAGTGAGAGCTCAAGAGAATGTCCACAGCCCTTTTAAAGTCTTCAAAACAGTCAAACGTCTGCCCAGCAAGGTTTGTGGACGTGGAGGCTTTGGAGCTCTCACAGTAGCTCTTCTTTCTGTATTTCTTGTGGCCTTGAGTTGGTTGGCCACACAGAGCACAGATGTAGACCTTCACTGAGGCTGGATGTTCCGAGCCACTGAGTTCTGCCTTTTTCCTCTTGTAGACTGTTGATCTTGAGGGCAACAGTGGCGGAGCGGATGCCTGCGGCAAGGAAACAGCGGGAGGTGCAGTCAGTGGAGTGTGTGTGTGCCGGAGTCCTGCGGACATCGAATGGTCCGGCGCAGGAACTGGTTGAGCAGGAGCAGAGGGAGGGACAGGAAAGATTTGCGGGAGCCTTTGCTTCAGCTTCCGGGTGCCGGCCAGAGAAGTGGTGAGCTGATACTGCACTGCAGGCCGACTGGTGTGGGGTCTTTCCTCTGGAAGCTCCTCAGCGGGGGGCTGGCTGGTGCTGGAGACGCTCTGGTGACGACGGAGGACAGACAGACCCTGGTCGGTGACATTTGTGGCTGACAGCGACTCCTGCCTCCTGATGAACTCGCTCACGCACTTTGAATTGATTTTCAGGATGGGAATCTCGAGTTTGCTGAGCTGATCATCGTCCACTGTCACTCTCTGCTGCACACGCTGGTACAGTTTAGTGATCTGCTGTTTCAGCGGTGACCCTTTAGCTCTTCCTCCAACACCAGGATGAAGCCACAGCTGTTTGACCAGGCAGTACATCAGCCGGTTCTTTCTGGAGTCCACCAAGTGTGCGGCTGAGTACCGCTTGCTGAACTTGAGCTTCTGCACCAGGGACGCCTCAGCCGGATCTCCATTGGTGCGGCCAAACAGAGCATTGCCCCAGCGTGCAGAGTAGAGGCTGTCGAATTGTTGGATGCTGCGGTCATGGAGGTCAAGCTTGTTCCAGGCGTTGATGACCTTCTGCCTGGTCGACTCATTTAAGGCAAGTTTTCCTTCCTCCAGGGCGATCTCAACAAGGACTTTGCACAGATCCTCTACGTGCTGGTACCCAGGCAGATGATTGGGACCGCACACGTCCTCCACACAGGGGTCAAATTCAGCAGCCACTGCCTGGTCGGTGAGGCACAGACGGTTCCTCAGAGGAGTCAGGCTGTCGTCCCCCTCGCGATCTGAGGAGTAGCCCACATCATCCTCTTCCTCCTGTGGCTCTTCCTCTGCCACGCCAGCAGGAACATCTTCGTCCTCATCCTCATCTGCCTGAAGTGTCTCTCTAGCCTGAGCGTAATGATCAGGAGCACTGAAGCGCTCCGAGGACTGGGAAAACAGGTACTCCAGACCAATGCGCTCGTCACCAGCAGGAACCGGAGGCCTGTAGTTTGCCTCCTCCACCTCCCCAAACAGCTCCTGGCACCTTTGGTTTAGGCGATGGACCAGAGGAGACATGTACACCATATGTTTCCTCCCTTTCCGCCCCTGGACGCTGGCTGACTCCCTGTTAGAGTTCCAGCGTGCGATGCCAGCCAGCAGATAGACTTGAAACGGGACGGCAGCACAGTGGGGTCCTGGGATCATGTCAGGCAGAAAGGAATGAAAGCCCTCAAGACTGTTGCTTCCTCTCACCGTACTGTACCGCGCAAGACGAACACCGTTACGGGTCACATACTTGGTGATGGTGTACATGTTCCTCCCTGGTGGATCCTGGATGCATTCAAGGTGCTTCTGCTGGTTCTCCCAGACGTGGTCGATGGCTGCAGAGTCCTTAAACAGATGCACCTGGTTCTCATCCGTCCCGGCGGCTCCCTTCAGGAGATCAATGGCGCACTGCACGCGCGCACATGTTTCCTGGGCACCAACTGTAATTCTCCTGACGTAATGGCTGAGGTCATATTTACTGACACGCAGCTCGATGATCTGGCTGTCAGTCAGGGAGGCGTAGTTGGTTGGGTGACCGGCACGTATCGCCTGTACCAGAAGAGCCATATCGTCCTTGTTGTAGGCAAAGACGGCAGCAGAGAGGGCAGACTTGAACAGGGCATACTTTGGATGATGATCTGTCCGTAGGGCTGCATCGAATCGATGGATCCAATGAAAGATGTCCAGCCGTACCAGCATCCCCCTGTCCGTCCAGTCACTGAAGAGCTGCTCAACCGAGGACACGCCGTGGAGGCGACAGCAGCCATGGTCCACATACATGAGCTCGGGCGGTGCCTCGTCAGCTCTCCTGTACCTCTCCACGAGGCCTTCAGCCATCGGCCTCATCTTCTCCAATGACTCCTCACAGGTGAGGACAGATATGAGGATCTGCCCCTGCTCGTTGGCCACATTAGTACACCACTCTGCAGTGCCTTTTCCATCGCCGGAGAGTTTCTTGCAGATCTGATAACAAAAAAAAAAAAAAAAAATACAAATGTTTGAATCTATTTGTTTTGTAAGTAAAAGTTTTCTATAAGTTTTCTGCACCAGATCATCAATGCAACATGCTAAGTATTAGTAATTAAGTCACTAATATTCAGAAATGAATTGATAATGTGTTTTTGCATTGCAGCTGATTAGATTTTGGATGCAGAGCATGCAGGAGAGGAATCCTGGAGTAAGGAAAATGACACGCGATGACGTAGGCAAGTATGATTAATAATCAGGTGTATTGGTGACTAACAGCATTTTAGAGCACTAGTAAGCCATATTAGATATTAATTTATAGATAATTATTATTTATTATTAATAATAATTTACTTATTTAAAATGTCCCATGACGCAAATGTGGACAATAATACTTTAAGGATTAAAACCCTCTGATAATGGATTTCCTGAAACGATAACAGTAAAAAGGTTTTGCAATATGTTTACAAACAGACTTTTTTTCCATTGTGTTAAATTTACCTTCTTGGTGGAGTCGTACTTCAGGACTTTGCCAAATGTGGACATAATCTGAGTACGATAGTCCTCAATGTTTTCTGCCTCTGAAATGAGAAATGCCTTTCTCATCAGTCTGGCAGATGGCGGCTCTCTCCTTGCTGGTGGTCGCTGGAACTGCTGGCACAAACTCCCTAAAAGCAGAGAAAACAGACACACAGGTGTCGACGTTATTACTAACTGCACTCTTTTAGTCTTAGTCTTTGACCAAATGCTCAAAAGGATAGGAATTTAAAAACAATAATAATTCTGTCATCATTTACTGATCCTTCTAATAACTTCAAACCATTATGGGTTTCTTTTAAACACGAAACAAGATATTTAGAAAAATGTCAGAAACCTGTAACCATTGACTTCCATAGTATTTGTTTTTTTTTTCTACCACGGACGTCAATGGTTACAGAATTTCGGCTTTCTTCAGAATATCTTCTTTTGTGTTCAACAAAAGAGAGAAACTCATAAAGGTTTAAAACAACTTATTTCTGGGTGAACTATCCCTTTAAGAAAACAATTAACTCTGACTTACGAGTGATCTTTCCAGGTTTGTTGTACTGGCTGAGAAGAGTGGTGTACAAGTCCTTTCTCTGCAGATAGTCCTCGCAGTGGCTCTCCTGCACCTGTCTCCAAACCTTTACCATGGTGTTTCCCTCAGTGCGATCCCTCATCAGGCGGATCACCTGCTTGTCCACGCCACGCCTGGAATTATAGGAGCAACACATCATTAGATGATGGTGAATCTTAACTTTTTTTTTTTTTTTAGACTCTAGCAGAATACAAATCATTGTGAAATTATGCAGAGACTGACCGTAGCGTCAAGACAGCAGGAAACACCGCTCTGTGAGCTGGACTGAGCTGGTTAAGGATGCACTGATCCCATGACAGGAACCGACCAATGGTGTGCTCTTCCGACTCCTTCGCAGCCTTTCTACAGGCGTTGCATGCCAGGACCTCAGTCAGCATGGAGTACCAGCCAGACATGTGGCAGATCTGTCTTACCGTGGATGAATACCCACACCGGTAGAGAAAAGCCTTCTGATTGGTGCGTGCTGGGCAGTCAGACCTTGGGCACCGAAGACTGTAACGCCACACACCGACTGGTCTCCAGAAAAAAACGGAGCTGCGAAAAAAGGCGTCTGCTGAGGGGACTTTTCCTTCCACCACTCCAGGAAATTCTGGAGGGTGAAACCACATCCGGTCATCCTTCAGGACTTTCCTCCACTTTCTGTTCCCATGCTTGTCTTTATAAGACATAGCCCTCTGAAAGAGTCCCCTTTCAGCATCCTCCTTCAGCCACAGTATGTCTGCACTGGGCAGCCCATGAAGACCAGACTCCCACATCTTGTGCCAACCCTCAAATGACACCTGGTAATTAGAATAACAGAGACAAAACTATGTTAAAACCAACTAAGCAGTTTTCTTATCTTAACAACCACAGAGTACTTAGACAGTTACCTCAGAATGTGCTGGGTCGCTGTGTGTTGACCCACCAGATGACCTTCTAGGTTCAACATCAGGAGCTGACACAGAAGCTGATGCAGGAGCCGATGAAGAAGCCGAGGCAGGAACTGACGAGGCTGATGCAGGAGCCAATGAAAAAGCCAAGGCAGGAACTGATGAGGCTGATGCAGGAGCCGATGAAGAAGCCGAGGCAGGAACTGACGAGGCTGATGCAGGAGCCGATAAAGAAGCCAATGCAGGAACTGACGAGGCTGATGCAGGAGCCAATGAAGAAGCCGAGGCAGGAACTGACGAGGCTGATGCAGGAGCCGATGAAGAAGCCAAGGCAGGAACTGACGAGGCTGATGCAGAAGTCGATAAAGAAGAAAAGACAGGAACTGATGAGGCTGATGCAGGAGCCGATGAAGATGACGGGGCAGGAACTGATGAGGCTGATGCAGGAGCCTCCAATAAAGAAGTCGACGCAGGAGCCTTAAAATAAGTATATTAGTGAAAACCTTTTTCATTTACATAATCATAATTTTTGCACGGCCTCCCCATCTACACTCCAGACCTGTATTCAGGAGTATATACCACCTGTGATGTACAAACTAGGGACTTACAGCAGACAGTGGAGAGTCTGAGTGGGGCTTCTGTGAAAGATCTTCATAGGACCGTTTCCTTCTCTTTGCTTTCCCGGCTGCTAAATGAGAACAGTTGTGATTATCAGAACCCAGTGTCTTAGTGTGACTTCTTTTATTTATTAATGCATACAGTTGAAGTCAGAATTATAAGCCCTCCTAAATTTTTATTGAGTATTTTTTTTCACAATTTCTGTTTAACGGAGAGATTTGTTCAGGCACATTTCTAAACATAATAGTTTAGATAACAAATTTCTTATAATTTATTTATTTTATCTTTGCCATGATGACAGTAAATAATATTTGGTCACACTTTATAATAAGGTTTCATTAGATAATGTATTTACTGACATGAACTAACTATGAACAATACTTGTACAACATTTATTAATCATAGTTCAACATGTACTAATGCATTATTAAAATAATATTTATTGCTTAGTTGATGGACTGTGAGTTGGCATGAACTTACAATGAATGACTGTAACACAAACAAATACTGTATTAAGTGTGTTGTTCATTGCTTGTTCATGTTAGTAAATGCATTAACTAATACAACCTTATTGTAAAGTGTCACCATTTAGGGTAACACTTTAGAATAATGGTCCATTAGTTAATATTAGTTAATGCATTTACTAACATGAACAAGCAATTTAATACATTTATTACAGTATTCATTCATCTTTGTTAACGATTTAATGTTAAGTTAAATAACGTTAGTTCATGTTAACGCACTGTGCAATAACTAATGTCAACAAGCACAACTTTTTGGATTTTACTAATGCATTAATGTTAAACTGTGATTAATAAATGCTGCACAAGATTTGTGACACTTAGTGTTAGTAAATACATTAACTAATGGACCATTATACTAAAGTGTTACCGTATTCAGCCTGAAAAAAGTAAAGGCTTAACTAGGTTAACACTCTGTTCTGTAGCCTATTGAAAAACATGAATAATAAAACAAAAAAATAATAAAATAATAAAACAAAAAAAATCTCCAGAAGAAAATATACTATTGAGATCCTGTAAAAATGTCCTTGCTCCATTACCTTGAATAAATATTTCATGCTACAACAGTATGAATAGATGTTAATAAGTGACATTTATAATGTGGTATACCTTGTCTTTCAGAGGAGGTGAGTGGTTTCTTCGGCAGACCGCCTTTGTCCTCAACTGCTAGAGAAGGACAAAAAAACACAGACGGGCAAAAGTCAGTGTCAAAGCAGCAAGATGACAATCTCATCAGCACAGTGTTTTGATTTTGTGTGTCATTGATTTATTTATTATTAAAAGATTTATGCTATGGTACATGAACAGTTGAAGACAATAATAAAGGGATATACACCTTGTGCTTCAAAAGCGTTGAGGGCTTCCACCAGTAGCGCATCATCCTCCCATCCACCGTCACCTCTGGATCCCGACGAGCTGGAGCTGGCCGCCGCTGCAGGAAGAGCCTTGTCCTCTGGAGGTTTCTGTGATTTACAGTTTGTAGTTTGCATGAAATGTTGCCAGCATGATTTTTTAATAAAGTCACATTTAAAAATAAATAAAGCCTACCTCTTTGGTGAGAATGTACTGCCGGAACCGCTTCAGTGTCTTGACGGTGATGTCCTCCTCCTTCATCGTCAGCCACTGCCGCACAGAGCAAAACGCCTCCTGTGCCATCTTCTTTTCTTGGGCGCTGCCAGCTTGTGGATCAGCCTGCAGGGTCTTGTGCAGGCTGTACCACTGCCACATCTCCAGGAACGTGAAGGACCTGAAGCGGCCCTGACCGTAGATGGCCCTGTCCACGTTGACCTCGAGGTGGCAGGAAACCTGTGGAAACAGTTGCACATACTGTAACAGAAGATCCTTTATATACTCACCTGGGCCCTCTTTTCTTCCTTGATGGCGACGCTCCTTGATGTGTAGATCCAACACACTGAAATTTCAAAAAGATAATTAATTTGTGCAAAAACAACTTATGCAAATGTATAGCAACATACTTACTACTTAATGTAGCCAACGTCGTTCTCCACCAGCCATTTAAAACTTTGGCCATTGTACTTGCCAAAGTTTAGAATGAGCTGGCCGAGATACTGGACCTCAGATGGCGTACAAGTAATGTGCTGGCATCTTTTTTTGGCTAAGACATATAAATAACATTAATGCAAAAAACAGTCTATGCTGCAGTGTACGCATATGGCAGAAACGCACAAATCAGATATTACCTTCCTCACGAGCCGTTTTTTTGTCCTGGCTAGTGTTCCGCTCGAAGCACCTGTTGTGAGAGGCCAGGGTCTTGGCGTCCTTCGATGCTTTAAGAAAGCATTGTTGTCTGTCCTGTGGCACACTGGTGTCAACGATGCTCAGGGTGGGCAACAGTGGATCCATGTCTAATACACCTGTAAGAAATATTCTTATGAGCATCATAAATACACACAGGAAATATGGTCTTAACTCTGCAAATACACAAGCTCATGATGAAGTATTAAAATGACATTTTTTGTAAGCCTTTTTTTTTTCTTTTTTGCATTTTTTTTTTACATTAATTGTTTAACAAATAAATGAAATAGCAAAAGAATGATCTAACAAGGCTTAACAGTGCTGACAGAGATGATGCATTTGACAGTGGCGATGAAAACATGAATTTCTATATCAAATACCTTGAATCCATCAAATTGCTATGTTAAATCAAACATTTTTTTCAAATGCTTGTATTTTGTGTTTTTCATATAACAAAACGGGCAGCTATTAATATCAACCTCCATATGGTTGATATAAGGTAAGGTAAAATACATTCTAAGGATGTTAAATACGTTCTATCATTAATCTCATATCATTTACACATATAATACTTGAAATAACACAACAAATGATATATAATGCATGCACATTTTTATTTTAAACCTTGTAGCAGTAATTGCTGGATATGTTTTTGTCCCAGGCCTTGAGAATCAGTGATATATTATTTAGTCTATGGGAATTACGATTTTACTATATTCTTATGATAACAAATACAAGTGTTGATCATATGTTTTGTCCCAGGCATTAAGATCTTAAGATTTTCTTCGCTTCTCATAGTAACAACTAATGATAATAATCGCCATGGTCACATATATTTCTGTATATAAAGGGATATTTATTTATTAGCATGTTTGTTGCTATATTTTAATGAAACAACTGTTTACTATATGGAGCCATCACCGCGACTCGAAAATAATACAAAAGCTAAACTATTACAGGTTTTGTGCAGCCAAAAATACATGTAATTAATATCACAGTATAAAAATAACTTACCACACGAAATCTCTATGACAGGTGAACTTGCTGACGGCACAGCGTCACGAGCACAGACCAAATACTGCACAGAGTGAAATATTTCAAACATGATGTGACCAAAACATTAATATAACAGAATAAAAATAACTTACCACACAAAATCTCTGTAATGGGTGAACTTCTGACGGCACAGCGTCACGCACACATACAAAATACTGCACAAAAAGTGACATATTTCAAACGTGATGCGACCAACACATACTGTGCATCAATATAACAGAATAAAAATAACTTACCACACGAAATCTCGACGACAGGTGTACTATCTGACGGCGCAATGTCACGAGCACAGGCAAAATACTGCACAAAGAGTGAAATAATTCAAACGTCCTGTGATACTGTGCATCAATATAACCTTATAAAAATAACTTATCACATGAAATCTCTACGACAGGTGTACTTTCTGAAGGCGCAGCGTCACGAGCACAGACAAAATACTGCACAAAGAGTGAAATATTTCAAATGTGAAGTGACCAAAACATACTGTGCATCAATATAACAGTATAAAAATAACTTATCACACGAAATCTCTACGACAGGTGTACGTTCTGAAGGCGCAGCGTCACGAGCACAGACAAAATACTACACAAAGAGTGAAATAATTCAAACGTGAAGTGACCAAAACATACTGTGCATCAATATAACAGTATAAAAATAACTTATCACACGAAATCTCTACGACAGGTGTACTTTCTGACAGAGCAGCATCACGAGCAAAGACAAAATACTGCACAAAGAGTGAAATATTTCAAACGTGATGTGACCAAAACATACAGTGCATCAATATAACAGTATAAAAATAACTTACCACTTGAAATCTCTACAGCAGATGAATTTATCTCGACAGCAGATGAGCTTTCTGACCCGATAAACTGTGAGCGTCCAGAGTGAGAGAAACTGTAGAAAATCCTCAGCGCCGATTGGCCGCGTGATTTTAAACTTTAGACAATGCAGCCCTCCGATTGGCCCAGGGTCTAATCAAACTGTACACAATCGCGGCTCCTCGTTGGACTAGTGATTTTAAACTTTAGACAATGCAGCCCTCCGATTGGCCCAGGGTCCAATCAAACTGTAGACAATCGCGGCTCCTCATTGGAGGAGAGTCTACAGTCTACAGTTGGCATTGCACGTTCCCTGAGCAGACCTCTGCGAATTCCCCAAATGTGGGAATCTCGACTGCATAATTTCTGGTAGTGGGGGACTGCGTTCGCGCTCTCCCCTGAGCACAGTGGTTCAAGACAGAGTTTGTGCGGTAGTCCTGGACATGGCGGGAGCAGCGCTGCTCTTTTCTCGTCGCTTGTCCAGCGTTTTGCACTCTAGGCAAGCGGCGAGCTTGGCGTATTTGAGGAAGGCCTGCCCACCCATTGTAGAGGTGTCTGTTCTGTCGCGGGAAACAACGACTCGAATGGTCCTCTCTCAAAGCTGCTAGGCCAAGTCAAGGCACGCGCCAAGGGAGCCCCCGGTGGCTTTCGTCCGTCTAGCGGATGTGCCCTGTGGAATCTCTGAATCCTATTTGCCGGCCGGCCGCTATTACTGACGGAACGCATGCAGACCGTGAAAGGTCGTCATTTTATTTGTCACTGGGTAAACGAACGCTTCTGCTCGGATCAGAGGTCACTTTGTTTCAAGAATTGCAATCTTTTGTAGACGTCCGTGGCATTTTGGGCCCAAGGACGATTCTAAACCAACCTGAACCAGGGGCGATGCCACAGCCAGCCATCTGTGGTTTCCCCGTCTCAGGAAGTGTAAGCTGTTTGCAGCGGGAGGTTGTTTAGTCAACGCTTCCGCTTTTGTTGGTGACGTTCTGGTCCAGAACGTTTGCCGATTGTTGTTCTTCAAGCCATGCCGTTTGAGCGCTGTGCTGATCGGCTGACGTAAAAAAAAAAATAGAACATAAAATATAAAAGTCAAGAGTGAAAAGCACGCAGCTCTGGGCAAACACGGTCCAAACCGTAGCAAAGCAGCAGGTCGACATGTCAGAATAGATCAAATCAACAACTAACCAGAGAAACACGGCGTCTGTAGAGACAGGAAACAGCCGGAGGAAAAGAAAGAAAGAACAGGAGACCCCCTACCCTCCCCCCACAGTGGCCGCTGTCCCCCAATCGAGTGCGTCCGGTGGAATCCATGTGTTGGCAGCCCCAACTGTTGACAAAACAACAAGCAGGCAGCTGGTGGAGGCTCAAATTGTTTATTCGTTGCCACAGTTACTAGCGAGTGGTTTGCAAGCACAGGGCACGTCTGGTGAAAAGTACAGCGCCCCGTCAGGAGACAGGGGTGGCTGGGCATCACCGTCAGGGAGGACGGCCGATGGAAAACAGCGCCGCCGTTTGCTCCGCCCAGCAACTCATACTTACCTGGCAGGGGAGATACCATGATCAGGAAGGTGGTTCACCCAGGGCGAGGCTTGACCATTGCACGCCGGTCATGCTGACCCCTGCGAATTCCCCAAATGTGGGAATCTCGACTGCATAGTTTCTGGTAGTGGGGCACTGCGTTCGCGCTCTCCCCTGAGCACAGTGGTTCAAGACAGAGTTTGTGCGGTAGTCCTAGACATGGCGGGAGCAGCGCTGCTCTTTTCTCGTCGCTTGTCCAGCGTTTTGCACTCTAGGCAAGCGGCGAGCTTGGCGTATTTGAGGAAGGCCTGCCCACCCATTGTAAGAGGTGTCTGTTCTGTCGCGGGAAACAACGGCTCGAATGGTCCTCTCTCAAAGCTGCTAGGCCAAGTCAAGGCACGCGCCAAGGGAGCCCCCGGTGGCTTTCGGCCGTCTAGCGGATGTGCCCTGTGGAATCTCTGAATCCTATTTGCCGGCCGGCCGGCCGCTATTACTGACGGAACGCATGCAGACCGTGAAAGGTCGTCATTTTATTTGTCACTGGGTAAACGAACGCTTCTGCTCGGATCAGAGGTCACTTTGTTTCAAGAATGGCAATCTTTTGTAGACGTCCGTGGCATTTTGGGCCCAAGGACGATTCTAAACCACCTGAACCAGGGGCGATGCCACAGCCAGCCATCTGGGGTTTCCCCGTCTCAGGAGTGTAAGCTGTTTGCAGCGGGAGGTTGTTTAGTCAACGCTTCCGCTTTTGTTGGTGACGTTCTGGTCCAGAACGTTTGCCGATTGTTGTTCTTCAAGCCATGCCGTTTGAGCGCTGTGCTGATCGGCTGACGTAAAAAAAAAAAATAGAACATAAAATATAAAAGTCAAGAGCGAAAGCTCGCAGCTCTGGGCAAACACGGTCCAAACCGTAGCAAAGCAGCGGGTCGACATGTCAGAATAGATCAAATCAACAACTAACCAGAGAAACACGGCGTCTGTAGAGACAGGAAACAGCCGGAGGAAAAGAAAGAAAGAACAGGAGACCCCCTACCCTCCCCCCACAGCGACCGCTGTCCCCCAATCGAGTGCGTCCGGTGGAATCCATGTGTTGGCAGCCCCAACTGTTGACAAAGCAACAAGCAGGCAGCTGGTGGAAGGCTCAAATTGTTTATTCGTTGCCACAGTTACTAGCGAGTGGTTTGCAAGCACAGGGCACGTCTGGTGAAAAGTACAGCGCCCCGTCAGGAGACAGGGGTGGCTCGGGCATCACCGTCAGGGAGGACGGCCGATGGAAAACAGCGCCGCCGTTTGCTCCGCCCAGCAACTCATACTTACCTGGCAGGGGAGATACCATGATCAGAAAGGTGGTTCACCCAGGGCGAGGCTTGGCCATTGCACGCCGGTCATGCTGACCCCTGCGAATTCCCCAAATGTGGGAATCTCGACTGCATAATTTCTGGTAGTGGGGGACTGCGTTCGCGCTCTCCCCTGAGCACAGTGGTTCAAGACAGAGTTTGTGCGGTAGTCCTAGACATGGCGGGAGCAGCGCTGCTCTTTTCTCGTCGCTTGTCCAGCGTTTTGCACTCTAGGCAAGCGGCGAAGCTTGGCGTATTTGAGGAAGGCCTGCCCACCCATTGTTAGAGGTGTCTGTTCTGTCGCGGGAAACAACGACTCGAATGGTCCTCTCTCAAAGCTGCTAGGCCAAGTCAAGGCACGCGCCAAGGGAGCCCCCGGTGGCTTTCGGCCGTCTAGCGGATGTGCCCTGTGGAATCTCTGAATCCTATTTGCCGGCCGCCGGCCGCTATTACTGACGGAACGCATGCAGACCGTGAAAGGTCGTCATTTTATTTGTCACTGGGTAAACGAACGCTTCTGCTCGGATCAGAGGTCACTTTGTTTCAAGAATGGCAATCTTTTGTAGACGTCCGTGGCATTTTGGGCCCAAGGACGATTCTAAACCCACCTGAACCAGGGGCGATGCCACAGCCAGCCATCTGGGGTTTCCCCGTCTCAGGAGTGTAAGCTGTTTGCAGCGGGAGGTTGTTTAGTCAACGCTTCCGCTTTTGTTGGTGAAGTTCTGGTCCAGAACGTTTGCCGATTGTTGTTCTTCAAGCCATGCCGTTTGAGCGCTGTGCTGATCGGCTGACGTAAAAAAAAAAATAGAACATAAAATATAAAAGTCAAGAGTGAAAAGCACGCAGCTCTGGGCAAACACGGTCCAAACCGTAGCAAAGCAGCAGGTCGACATGTCAGAATAGATCAAATCAACAACTAACCAGAGAAACACGGCGTCTGTAGAGACAGGAAACAGCCGGAGGAAAAGAAAGAAAGAACAGGAGACCCCCTACCCTCCCCCCACAGTGGCCGCTGTCCCCCAATCGAGTGCGTCCGGTGGAATCCATGTGTTGGCAGCCCCAACTGTTGACAAAACAACAAGCAGGCAGCTGGTGGAAGCTCAAATTGTTTATTCGTTGCCACAGTTACTAGCGAGTGGTTTGCAAGCACAGGGCACGTCTGGTGAAAAGTACAGCGCCCCGTCAGGAGACAGGGGTGGCTGGGCATCACCGTCAGGGAGGACGGCGATGGAAAACAGCGCCGCCGTTTGCTCCGCCCAGCAACTCATACTTACCTGGCAGGGGAGATACCATGATCAGAAGGTGGTTCACCCAGGGCGAGGCTTGGCCATTGCACGCCGGTCATGCTGACCCCTGCGAATTCCCCAAATGTGGGAATCTCGACTGCATAATTTCTGGTAGTGGGGGACTGCGTTCGCGCTCTCCCCTGAGCACAGTGGTTCAAGATAGAGTTTGTGCGGTAGTCCTAGACATGGCGGGAGCAGCGCTGCTCTTTTCCTCGTCGCTTGTCCAGCGTTTTGCACTCTAGGCAAGCGGCGAGCTTGGCGTATTTGAGGAAGGCCTGCCCACCCATTGTAAGAGGTGTCTGTTCTGTCGCGGGAAACAACGACTCGAATGGTCCTCTCTCAAAGCTGCTAGGCCAAGTCAAGGCACGCGCCAAGGGAGCCCCCGGTGGCTTTGGCCGTCTAGCGGATGTGCCCTGTGGAATCTCTGAATCCTATTTGCCGGCCGGCGGCCGCTATTACTGACGGAACGCATGCAGACCGTGAAAGGTCGTCATTTTATTTGTCACTGGGTAAACGAACGCTTCTGCTCGGATCAGAGGTCACTTTGTTTCAAGAATGGCAATCTTTTGTAGACGTCCGTGGCATTTTGGGCCCAAGGACGATTCTAAACCAACCTGAACCAGGGGCGATGCCACAGCCAGCCATCTGTGGTTTCCCCGTCTCAGGAGTGTAAGCTGTTTGCAGCGGGAGGTTGTTTAGTCAACGCTTCCGCTTTTGTTGGTGACGTTCTGGTCCAGAACGTTTGCCGATTGTTGTTCTTCAAGCCATGCCGTTTGAGCGCTGGGCTGATCGGCTGACGTAAAAAAAAAAATAGAACATAAAATATAAAAGTCAAGAGTGAAAGGCTCGCAGCTCCTGGGCAAACACGGTCCAAACCGTAGCAAAGCAGCAGGTCGACATGTCAGAATAGATCAAATCAACAACTAACCAGAGAAACACGGCGTCTGTAGAGACAGGAAACAGCCGGAGGAAAAGAAAGAAAGAACAGGAGACCCCCTACCCTCCCCCCACAGTGGCCGCTGTCCCCCAATCGAGTGCGTCCGGTGGAATCCATGTGTTGGCAGCCCCAACTGTTGACAAAACAACAAGCAGGCAGCTGGTGGAGGCTCAAATTGTTTATTCGTTGCCACAGTTACTAGCGAGTGGTTTGCAAGCACAGGGCACGTCTGGTGAAAAGTACAGCGCCCCGTCAGGAGACAGGGGTGGCTCGGCATCACCGTCAGGGAGGACGGCCGATGGAAAACAGCGCCGCCGTTTGCTCCGCCCAGCAACTCATACTTACCTGGCAGGGGAGATACCATGATCAGGAAGGTGGTTCACCCAGGGCGAGGCTTGGCCATTGCACGCCGGTCATGCTGACCCCTGCGAATTCCCCAAATGTGGGAATCTCGACTGCATAATTTCTGGTAGTGGGGGACTGCGTTCGCGCTCTCCCCTGAGCACAGTGGTTCAAGACAGAGTTTGTGCGGTAGTCCTGGACATGGCGGGAGCAGCGCTGCTCTTTTCTCGTCGCTTGTCCAGCGCTTTGCTCTCTAGGCAAGCGGCGAGCTTGGCGTATTTGAGGAAGGCCTGCCCACCCATTGTAAGAGGTGTCTGTTCTGTCGCGGGAAACAACGACCCGAATGGTCCTCTCTCAAAGCTGCCAGGCCAAGTCAAGGCACGCGCCAAGGGAGCCCCCGGTGGCTTTGGCCCGTCTAGCGGATGTGCCCTGTGGAATCTCTGAATCCTATTTGCCGGCCGACCGGCCGCTATTACTGACGGAACGCATGCAGACCGTGAAAGGTCGTCATTTTATTTGTCACTGGGTAAACGAACGCTTCTGCTCGGATCAGAGGTCACTTTGTTTCAAGAATGGCAATCTTTTGTAGACGTCCGTGGCATTTTGGGCCCAAGGACGATTCTAAACCCACCTGAACCAGGGGCGATGCCACAGCCAGCCATCTGGGGTTTCCCCGTCTCAGGAGTGCAAGCTGTTTGCAGCGGGAGGTTGTTTAGTCAACGCTTCCGCTTTTGTTGGTGACGTTCTGGTCCAGAACGTTTGCCGATTGTTGTTCTTCAAGCCATGCCGTTTGAGCGCTGGGCTGATCGGCTGACGTAAAAAAAAAAATAGAACATAAAATATAAAAGTCAAGAGTGAAAAGCTCGCAGCTCCTGGGCAAACACGGTCCAAACCGTAGCAAAGCAGCAGGTCGACATGTCAGAATAGATCAAATCAACAACTAACCAGAGAAACACGGCGTCTGTAGAGACAGGAAACAGCCGGAGGAAAAGAAAGAAAGAACAGGAGACCCCCTACCCTCCCCCCACAGTGGCCGCTGTCCCCCAATCGAGTGCGTCCGGTGGAATCCATGTGTTGGCAGCCCCAACTGTTGACAAAACAACAAGCAGGCAGCTGGTGGAGGCTCAAATTGTTTATTCGTTGCCACAGTTACTAGCGAGTGGTTTGCAAGCACAGGGCACGTCTGGTGAAAAGTACAGCGCCCCGTCAGGAGACAGGGGTGGCTGGGCATCACCGTCAGGGAGGACGGCCGATGGAAAACAGCGCCGCCGTTTGCTCCGCCCAGCAACTCATACTTACCTGGCAGGGGAGATACCATGATCAGGAAGGTGGTTCACCCAGGGCGAGGCTTGGCCATTGCACGCCGGTCATGCTGACCCCTGCGAATTCCCCAAATGTGGGAATCTCGACTGCATAATTTCTGGTAGTGGGGGACTGCGTTCGCGCTCTCCCCTGAGCACAGTGGTTCAAGACAGAGTTTGTGCGGTAGTCCTGGACATGGCGGGAGCAGCGCTGCTCTTTTCTCGTCGCTTGTCCAGCGCTTTGCACTCTAGGCAAGCGGCGAGCTTGGCGTATTTGAGGAAGGCCTGCCCACCCATTGTAAGAGGTGTCTGTTCTGTCGCGGGAAACAACGACCCGAATGGTCCTCTCTCAAAGCTGCCAGGCCAAGTCAAGGCACGCGCCAAGGGAGCCCCCGGTGGCTTTGGCCCGTCTAGCGGATGTGCCCTGTGGAATCTCTGAATCCTATTTGCCGGCCGGCCGGCCGCTATCACTGACGGAACGCATGCAGACCGTGAAAGGTCGTCATTTTATTTGTCACTGGGTAAACGAACGCTTCTGCTCGGATCAGAGGTCACTTTGTTTCAAGAATGGCAATCTTTTGTAGACGTCCGTGGCATTTTGGGCCCAAGGACGATTCTAAACCCACCTGAACCAGGGGCGATGCCACAGCCAGCCATCTGGGGTTTCCCCGTCTCAGGAGTGCAAGCTGTTTGCAGCGGGAGGTTGTTTAGTCAACGCTTCCGCTTTTGTTGGTGACGTTCTGGTCCAGAACGTTTGCCGATTGTTGTTCTTCAAGCCATGCCGTTTGAGCGCTGGGCTGATCGGCTGACGTAAAAAAAAAAATAGAACATAAAATATAAAAGTCAAGAGTGAAAGGCTCGCAGCTCTGTGCAAACACGGTCCAAACCGTAGCAAAGCAGCAGGTCGACATGTCAGAATAGATCAAATCAACAACTAACCAGAGAAACACGGCGTCTGTAGAGACAGGAAACAGCCGGAGGAAAAGAAAGAAAGAACAGGAGACCCCCTACCCTCCCCCCACAGTGGCCGCTGTCCCCCAATCGAGTGCGTCCGGTGGAATCCATGTGTTGGCAGCCCCAACTGTTGACAAAACAACAAGCAGGCAGCTGGTGGAGGCTCAAATTGTTTATTCGTTGCCACAGTTACTAGCGAGTGGTTTGCAAGCACAGGGCACGTCTGGTGAAAAGTACAGCGCCCCGTCAGGAGACAGGGGTGGCTGGGCATCACCGTCAGGGAGGACGGCCGATGGAAAACAGCGCCGCCGTTTGCTCCGCCCAGCAACTCATACTTACCTGGCAGGGGAGATACCATGATCAGGAAGGTGGTTCACCCAGGGCGAGGCTTGGCCATTGCACGCCGGTCATGCTGACCCCTGCGAATTCCCCAAATGTGGGAATCTCGACTGCATAATTTCTGGTAGTGGGGGACTGCGTTCGCGCTCTCCCCTGAGCACAGTGGTTCAAGACTAGAGTTTGTGCGGTAGTCCTAGACATGGCGGGAGCAGCGCTGCTCTTTTCTCGTCGCTTGTCCAGCGTTTTGCACTCTAGGCAAGCGGCGAGCTTGGCGTATTTGAGGAAGGCCTGCCCAGCCATTGTAAGAGGTGTCTGTTCTGTCGCGGGAAACAACGACCCGAATGGTCCTCTCTCAAAGCTGCTAGGCCAAGTCAAGGCACGCGCCAAGGGAGCCCCCGGTGGCTTTCGTCCGTCTAGCGGATGTGCCCTGTGGAATCTCTGAATCCTATTTGCCGGCCGGCCGCTATTACTGACGGAACGCATGCAGACCGTGAAAGGTCGTCATTTTATTTGTCACTGGGTAAACGAACGCTTCTGCTCGGATCAGAGGTCACTTTGTTTCAAGAATTGCAATCTTTTGTAGACGTCCGTGGCATTTTGGGCCCAAGGACGATTCTAAACCAACCTGAACCAGGGGCGATGCCACAGCCAGCCATCTGTGGTTTCCCCGTCTCAGGAGTGTAAGCTGTTTGCAGCGGGAGGTTGTTTAGTCAACGCTTCCGCTTTTGTTGGTGAAGTTCTGGTCCAGAACGTTTGCCGATTGTTGTTCTTCAAGCCATGCCGTTTGAGCGCTGTGCTGATCGGCTGACGTAAAAAAAAAAAATAGAACATAAAATATAAAAGTCAAGAGTGAAAGCACGCAGCTCTGGGCAAACACGGTCCAAACCGTAGCAAAGCAGCAGGTCGACATGTCAGAATAGATCAAATCAACAACTAACCAGAGAAACACGGCGTCTGTAGAGACAGGAAACAGCCGGAGGAAAAGAAAGAAAGAACAGGAGACCCCCTACCCTCCCCCCACAGTGGCCGCTGTCCCCCAATCGAGTGCGTCCGGTGGAATCCATGTGTTGGCAGCCCCAACTGTTGACAAAACAACAAGCAGGCAGCTGGTGGAAGCTCAAATTGTTTATTCGTTGCCACAGTTACTAGCGAGTGGTTTGCAAGCACAGGGCACGTCTGGTGAAAAGTACAGCGCCCCGTCAGGAGACAGGGGTGGCTGGGCATCACCGTCAGGGAGGACGGCCGATGGAAAACAGCGCCGCCGTTTGCTCCGCCCAGCAACTCATACTTACCTGGCAGGGGAGATACCATGATCAGAAGGTGGTTCACCCAGGGCGAGGCTTGGCCATTGCACGCCGGTCATGCTGACCCCTGCGAATTCCCCAAATGTGGGAATCTCGACTGCATAATTTCTGGTAGTGGGGGACTGCGTTCGCGCTCTCCCCTGAGCACAGTGGTTCAAGACAGAGTTTGTGCGGTAGTCCTGGACATGGCGGGAGCAGCGCTGCTCTTTTCTCGTCGCTTGTCCAGCGTTTTGCTCTCTAGGCAAGCGGCGAGCTTGGCGTATTTGAGGAAGGCCTGCCCACCCATTGTAAGAGGTGGTCTGTTCTGTCGCGGGAAACAACGACCGAATGGTCCTCTCTCAAAGCTGCCTAGGCCAAGTCAAGGCACGCGCCAAGGGAGCCCCCGTGGCTTTGGCCCGTCTAGCGGATGTGCCCTGTGGAATCTCTGAATCCTATTTGCCGGCCGGCCGGCCGCTATCACTGACGGAACGCATGCAGACCGTGAAAGGTCGTCATTTTATTTGTCACTGGGTAAACGAACGCTTCTGCTCGGATCAGAGGTCACTTTGTTTCAAGAATGGCAATCTTTGTAGACGTCCGTGGCATTTTGGGCCCAAGGACGATTCTAAACCAACCTGAACCAGGGGCGATGCCACAGCCAGCCATCTGTGGTTTCCCCGTCTCAGGAGTGTAAGCTGTTTGCAGCGGGAGGTTGTTTAGTCAACGCTTCCGCTTTTGTTGGTGACGTTCTGGTCCAGAACGTTTGCCGATTGTTGTTCTTCAAGCCATGCCGTTTGAGCGCTGTGCTGATCGGCTGACGTAAAAAAAAAAAATAGAACATAAAATATAAAAGTCAAGAGCGAAAAGCACGCAGCTCTGGGCAAACACGGTCCAAACCGTAGCAAAGCAGCAGGTCGACATGTCAGAATAGATCAAATCAACAACTAACCAGAGAAACACGGCGTCTGTAGAGACAGGAAACAGCCGGAGGAAAAGAAAGAAAGAACAGGAGACCCCCTACCCTCCCCCCACAGTGGCCGCTGTCCCCCAATCGAGTGCGTCCGGTGGAATCCATGTGTTGGCAGCCCCAACTGTTGACAAAACAACAAGCAGGCAGCTGGTGGAGCTCAAATTGTTTATTCGTTGCCACAGTTACTAGCGAGTGGTTTGCAAGCACAGGGCACGTCTGGTGAAAAGTACAGCGCCCCGTCAGGAGACAGGGGTGGCTGGGCATCACCGTCAGGGAGGACGGCCGATGGAAAACAGCGCCGCCGTTTGCTCCGCCCAGCAACTCATACTTACCTGGCAGGGGAGATACCATGATCAGGAAAGGTGGTTCACCCAGGGCGAGGCTTGGCCATTGCACGCCGGTCATGCTGACCCCTGCGAATTCCCCAAATGTGGGAATCTCGACTGCATAATTTCTGGTAGTGGGGGACTGCGTTCGCGCTCTCCCCTGAGCACAGTGGTTCAAGACAGAGTTTGTGCGGTAGTCCTAGACATGGCGGGAGCAGCGCTGCTCTTTTCTCGTCGCTTGTCCAGCGTTTTGCACTCTAGGCAAGCGGCGAGCTTGGCGTATTTGAGGAAGGCCTGCCCACCCATTGTAAGAGGTGTCTGTTCTGTCGCGGGAAACAACGACCCGAATGGTCCTCTCTCAAAGCTGCTAGGCCAAGTCAAGGCACGCGCCAAGGGAGCCCCCGGTGGCTTTGGCCCGTCTAGCGGATGTGCCCTGTGGAATCTCTGAATCCTATTTGCCGGCCGCCGCTATTACTGACGGAACGCATGCAGACCGTGAAAGGTCGTCATTTTATTTGTCACTGGGTAAACGAACGCTTCTGCTCGGATCAGAGGTCACTTTGTTTCAAGAATTGCAATCTTTTGTAGACGTCCGTGGCATTTTGGGCCCAAGGACGATTCTAAACCAACCTGAACCAGGGGCGATGCCACAGCCAGCCATCTGTGGTTTCCCCGTCTCAGGAGTGTAAGCTGTTTGCAGCGGGAGGTTGTTTAGTCAACGCTTCCGCTTTTGTTGGTGAAGTTCTGGTCCAGAACGTTTGCCGATTGTTGTTCTTCACGCCATGCCGTTGAGCGCTGTGCTGATCGGCTGACGTAAAAAAAAAAAATAGAACATAAAATATAAAAGTCAAGAGTGGAAAAGCACGCAGCTCTGGGCAAACACGGTCCAAACCGTAGCAAAGCAGCAGGTCGACATGTCAGAATAGATCAAATCAACAACTAACCAGAGAAACACGGCGTCTGTAGAGACAGGAAACAGCCGGAGGAAAAGAAAGAAAGAACAGGAGACCCCCTACCCTCCCCCCACAGTGGCCGCTGTCCCCCAATCGAGTGCGTCCGGTGGAATCCATGTGTTGGCAGCCCCAACTGTTGACAAAACAACAAGCAGGCAGCTGGTGGAAGGCTCAAATTGTTTATTCGTTGCCACAGTTACTAGCGAGTGGTTTGCAAGCACAGGGCACGTCTGGTGAAAAGTACAGCGCCCCGTCAGGAGACAGGGGTGGCTGGGCATCACCGTCAGGGAGGACGGCCGATGGAAAACAGCGCCGCCGTTTGCTCCGCCCAGCAACTCATACTTACCTGGCAGGGGAGATACCATGATCAGGAAAGGTGGTTCACCCAGGGCGAGGCTTGGCCATTGCACGCCGGTCATGCTGACCCCTGCGAATTCCCCAAATGTGGGAATCTCGACTGCATAATTTCTGGTAGTGGGGGACTGCGTTCGCGCTCTCCCCTGAGCACAGTGGTTCAAGACTAGAGTTTGTGCGGTAGTCCTAGACATGGCGGGAGCAGCGCTGCTCTTTTCTCGTCGCTTGTCCAGCGTTTTGCACTCTAGGCAAGCGGCGAGCTTGGCGTATTTGAGGAAGGCCTGCCCACCCATTGTAAGAGGTGTCTGTTCTGTCGCGGGAAACAACGACTCGAATGGTCCTCTCTCAAAGCTGCTAGGCCAAGTCAAGGCACGCGCCAAGGGAGCCCCCGGTGGCTTTGGCCGTCTAGCGGATGTGCCCTGTGGAATCTCTGAATCCTATTTGCCGGCCGGCCGCTATTACTGACGGAACGCATGCAGACCGTGAAAGGTCGTCATTTTATTTGTCACTGGGTAAACGAACGCTTCTGCTCGGATCAGAGGTCACTTTGTTTCAAGAATGGCAATCTTTTGTAGACGTCCGTGGCATTTTGGGCCCAAGGACGATTCTAAACCAACCTGAACCAGGGGCGATGCCACAGCCAGCCATCTGTGGTTTCCCCGTCTCAGGAGTGTAAGCTGTTTGCAGCGGGAGGTTGTTTAGTCAACGCTTCCGCTTTTGTTGGTGAAGTTCTGGTCCAGAACGTTTGCCGATTGTTGTTCTTCAAGCCATGCCGTTTGAGCGCTGTGCTGATCGGCTGACGTAAAAAAAAAAATAGAACATAAAATATAAAAGTCAAGAGTGAAAAGCACGCAGCTCTGGGCAAACACGGTCCAAACCGTAGCAAAGCAGCAGGTCGACATGTCAGAATAGATCAAATCAACAACTAACCAGAGAAACACGGCGTCTGTAGAGACAGGAAACAGCCGGAGGAAAAGAAAGAAAGAACAGGAGACCCCCTACCCTCCCCCCACAGTGGCCGCTGTCCCCCAATCGAGTGCGTCCGGTGGAATCCATGTGTTGGCAGCCCCAACTGTTGACAAAACAACAAGCAGGCAGCTGGTGGAAGCTCAAATTGTTTATTCGTTGCCACAGTTACTAGCGAGTGGTTTGCAAGCACAGGGCACGTCTGGTGAAAAGTACAGCGCCCCGTCAGGAGACAGGGGTGGCTGGGCATCACCGTCAGGGAGGACGGCCGATGGAAAACAGCGCCGCCGTTTGCTCCGCCCAGCAACTCATACTTACCTGGCAGGGGAGATACCATGATCAGAAAGGTGGTTCACCCAGGGCGAGGCTTGGCCATTGCACGCCGGTCATGCTGACCCCTGCGAATTCCCCAAATGTGGGAATCTCGACTGCATAATTTCTGGTAGTGGGGGACTGCGTTCGCGCTCTCCCCTGAGCACAGTGGTTCAAGATAGAGTTTGTGCGGTAGTCCTAGACATGGCGGGAGCAGCGCTGCTCTTTTCCTCGTCGCTTGTCCAGCGTTTTGCACTCTAGGCAAGCGGCGAGCTTGGCGTATTTGAGGAAGGCCTGCCCACCCATTGTAGAGGTGTCTGTTCTGTCGCGGGAAACAACGACTCGAATGGTCCTCTCTCAAAGCTGCTAGGCCAAGTCAAGGCACGCGCCAAGGGAGCCCCCGGTGGCTTTGGTCCGTCTAGCGGATGTGCCCTGTGGAATCTCTGAATCATATTTGCCGGCCGGCCGCTATTACTGACGGAACGCATGCAGACCGTGAAAGGTCGTCATTTTATTTGTCACTGGGTAAACGAACGCTTCTGCTCGGATCAGAGGTCACTTTGTTTCAAGAATTGCAATCTTTTGTAGACGTCCGTGGCATTTTGGGCCCAAGGACGATTCTAAACCAACCTGAACCAGGGGCGATGCCACAGCCAGCCATCTGTGGTTTCCCCGTCTCAGGAAGTGTAAGCTGTTTGCAGCGGGAGGTTGTTTAGTCAACGCTTCCGCTTTTGTTGGTGAAGTTCTGGTCCAGAACGTTTGCCGATTGTTGTTCTTCAAGCCATGCCGTTTGAGCGCTGTGCTGATCGGCTGACGTAAAAAAAAAAAAATAGAACATAAAATATAAAAGTCAAGAGTGAAAAGCACGCAGCTCTGGGCAAACACGGTCCAAACCGTAGCAAAGCAGCAGGTCGACATGTCAGAATAGATCAAATCAACAACTAACCAGAGAAACACGGCGTCTGTAGAGACAGGAAACAGCCGGAGGAAAAGAAAGAAAGAACAGGAGACCCCCTACCCTCCCCCCACAGTGGCCGCTGTCCCCCAATCGAGTGCGTCCGGTGGAATCCATGTGTTGGCAGCCCCAACTGTTGACAAAACAACAAGCAGGCAGCTGGTGGAAGCTCAAATTGTTTATTCGTTGCCACAGTTACTAGCGAGTGGTTTGCAAGCACAGGGCACGTCTGGTGAAAAGTACAGCGCCCCGTCAGGAGACAGGGGTGGCTGGGCATCACCGTCAGGGAGGACGGCCGATGGAAAACAGCGCCGCCGTTTGCTCCGCCCAGCAACTCATACTTACCTGGCAGGGGAGATACCATGATCAGAAAGGTGGTTCACCCAGGGCGAGGCTTGGCCATTGCACGCCGGTCATGCTGACCCCTGCGAATTCCCCAAATGTGGGAATCTCGACTGCATAATTTCTGGTAGTGGGGGACTGCGTTCGCGCTCTCCCCTGAGCACAGTGGTTCAAGATAGAGTTGGTGCGGTAGTCCTAGACATGGCGGGAGCAGCGCTGCTCTTTTCCTCGTCGCTTGTCCAGCGTTTTGCACTCTAGGCAAGCGGCGAGCTTGGCGTATTTGAGGAAGGCCTGCCCACCCATTGTAGAGGTGTCTGTTCTGTCGCGGGAAACAACGACCTCGAATGGTCCTCTCTCAAAGCTGCTAGGCCAAGTCAAGGCACGCGCCAAGGGAGCCCCCGGTGGCTTTGGCCCGTCTAGCGGATGTGCCCTGTGGAATCTCTGAATCCTATTTGCCGGCCGGCCGCTATTACTGACGGAACGCATGCAGACCGTGAAAGGTCGTCATTTTATTTGTCACTGGGTAAACGAACGCTTCTGCTCGGATCAGAGGTCACTTTGTTTCAAGAATTGCAATCTTTTGTAGACGTCCGTGGCATTTTGGGCCCAAGGACGATTCTAAACCAACCTGAACCAGGGGCGATGCCACAGCCAGCCATCTGTGGTTTCCCCGTCTCAGGAGTGTAAGCTGTTTGCAGCGGGAGGTTGTTTAGTCAACGCTTCCGCTTTTGTTGGTGAAGTTCTGGTCCAGAACGTTTGCCGATTGTTGTTCTTCAAGCCATGCCGTTTGAGCGCTGTGCTGATCGGCTGACGTAAAAAAAAAAATAGAACATAAATATAAAAGTCAAGAGTGAAAAGCACGCAGCTCTGGGCAAACACGGTCCAAACCGTAGCAAAGCAGCAGGTCGACATGTCAGAATAGATCAAATCAACAACTAACCAGAGAAACACGGCGTCTGTAGAGACAGGAAACAGCCGGAGGAAAAGAAAGAAAGAACAGGAGACCCCCTACCCTCCCCCCACAGTGGCCGCTGTCCCCCAATCGAGTGCGTCCGGTGGAATCCATGTGTTGGCAGCCCCAACTGTTGACAAAACAACAAGCAGGCAGCTGGTGGAAGCTCAAATTGTTTATTCGTTGACACAGTTACTAGCGAGTGGTTTGCAAGCACAGGGCACGTCTGGTGAAAAGTACAGCGCCCCGTCAGGAGACAGGGGTGGCTGGGCATCACCGTCAGGGAGGACGGCCGATGGAAAACAGCGCCGCCGTTTGCTCCGCCCAGCAACTCATACTTACCTGGCAGGGGAGATACCATGATCAGAAAGGTGGTTCACCCAGGGCGAGGCTTGGCCATTGCACGCCGGTCATGCTGACCCCTGCGAATGGCGATCGACCTGTACGGCGTGCAAATTTCAGTATAGACGTGTAGGCAATCACAGCACCTGATTGGTGTATTGAGTTTCAGCAAACCGTGAATGAACTGCTTTTGTGAGTGAACAACCCCCTGATGATGTAATCAAAACAAACAGGAGTAGTAACTGACAGGACATGTTCTATTTGGTGTGGTGCTTTTGAAATTAAAGCATACAACTCTCACTGTGCTCAAAAGTAATCTATGAAATGATGATTTAATAAGTTTGCAATTTAAAATTTAAGTTAAAAAATTCATATTATAAATTATAAACTTTACTTTAATTGGTTTACTCAAAATCCCCATAAACCTTAACACATGTAATTTTATAAATGTGACACATGGAATATATAAATTATTATGTAATATCAGTTCTATAAATATAATATTCATATGTAATATAAATAATAGTAAAAATTAAAGGTCAAACTATTTTAATAATGCATGTTTAGTAGAATTATTCTTAAATATGTTTGTATAAAAAAAAATTGCAAATACTTTGCTTCTGTTTTATTATATTAGACAGATATGCAATCATATTTCTAATAACAGTAATGCAATTACATAAAATGAATAATAATCCCTTACTCTGTCACCGGGTAAGTACTTTAATCATAGTAACTAACTACTTTGTAACAAATTACAACAGTTCTATTTTGAGAGTGTAAAGTCAGGATATTTGAATAATGTATTGTTTTTTTTGTTTTGTTTTTTACACCATATTAACCAAGTGGTATTTGTGTGTTGCTGGTGGAGCTTAATGTTGGAGTGTGGTTTTAGGATAAATCCAGTGGCATCCCATCTGACGGCAGCAGGATAAGCTGTCTTCGACTCCAGAGCTGGCCTTGGGAAAACACAGAGGAGCAATAAACTTTTCTGTACCAGATGTCACTATCCGCTTGTTAACTGGTGACGTATGTAATACTGTTTCCAGGTCCAAGCCGCCACTCATTTGAATTTACAAAATATTCGTTTATGATCACTTTTTATTCATATCACACATTAAAGTGAATTTTATATAAAGTCATAGTGTACACAACAATCACTGGGCTTTCTGCATCACAAATACCAAAATTTTAACAATTTATAAAAAATTCATCACTTTCTGGCCATCAGATATTAGGCATGGACATATATATTGCAATTGTGATTTTTGAAAGTATTACATCGCTTTATAAACGTTTATTATTAGCATTTGATGAGTCTCCTCATTCAGTTTCATAGAGCGCTTGGACCCGGAAGCCCCTTCACGTGACGTCACACTTAACAAGCGGATTAAAATGGACTGCATATTATTGCCATAGAGTTGGATAATATGATTCTAAATTAAATTCAAAATCAGAAGTTTTAGGCATTTTTTAAAAACTAATGAAGTCATTCCCACACATACAAAAACAAACACGAGATAGTATGTTATTATCCAAATTTATTAAAAGTGCAAAAGAAAAGTTCTGAACATACTGTTAGACCTGCCTGACATAATAAAATGTATACAATAGATATACTCTGTAAATAATAAATAAAAACACATTATTACTATCATTAGTTATAATATTATTGATAGCAGTAATAGATATAAGAATATATTTGTATATATAAAATAAAACATTGCTGCCAGGTCAAGCATTCAGATATTTAAAATAAAAAAATGTTTCCCTTAAAAAAAAAACAAAGTTAACAATTAAAAAAACAAAGTATAAAAAGCAACATTAGTAACGACAAAGTAGTTATTAAAGTACTTTAACATAATATCTTATAATAATATATAATTATTAAAAAGTAAATTAAAAATTAAAAACCAAAAAAAACAATTAACGAAATACTATAAACTGTAAACAACTGTTAATATAACATACATTTCTGGAACAAAACAGTGTTACAACAATCAACAAATTAGTGTAAAACACTGTAAACTTAAACAATCAAATGCTAATATAATATTAGTTACTGCAACAATAACAACAACAATCAACAAGTTAGTGCAAACTGTAAAAAACTGTAAACTTTAAAACAATCAACTGTAAATATATTAGTTTCTGCAACAATCAACATGTTAGTGCAAACTGTAAAAAAAACTAAACTTTTGTAAACTGTTATTATAGCATTTTTGCAACAAAAGGAGTTACAATCTACAAATAAGTGTAAAACACTGTATACTCTGAAACAATCAACTGTTAATATAACACATTTATGCATCAATAACAGTGTTACAACAATCAACAAATTAGTGTAAAACACTGTAAACTCTCATTGGCATTGATCAGGAGATCAATGGCGCACTGCACGCGCGCACATGTTTCCTGGGCACCAACTGTAATTCTCCTGACGTAATGGCTGAGGTCATATTTACTGACACGCAGCTCGATGATCTGGCTGTCAGTCAGCGAGGCATAGTTGGTTGGGTGACCGGCACATATCGCCTGTACCAGAAGAGCCATATCATCCTTGTTGTAGGCAAAGACGGCAGCAGAGAGGGCAGACTTGAACAGGGCATACTTTGGATGATGATCTGTCCGTAGGGCTGCATCGAATCGATGGATCCAATGAAAGATGTCCAGCCGTACCAGCATCCCCCTGTCCGTCCAGTCACTGAAGAGCTGCTCAACCGAGGACACGCCGTGGACACGACAGCAGCCACGATCCACATACATGAGCTCGGGCGGTGCCTCGTCAGCTCTCCTGTACCTCTCCACGAGGCCTTCAGCCATCGGCCTCATCTTCTCCAATGACTCCTCACAGGTGAGGACAGATATGAGGATCTGCCCCTGCTCGTTGGCCACATTAGTACACCACTCTGCAGTGCCTTTTCCATCGCCGGAGAGTTTCTTGCAGATCTGATAACAAAAAAAAAAAAAATACAAATGTTTGAATCTATTTGTTTTGTAAGTAAAAGTTTTCTATAAGTTTTCTGCACCAGATCATCAATGCAACATGCTAAGTATTAGTAATTAAGTCACTAATATTCAGAAATGAATTGATAATGTGTTTTTGCATTGCAGCTGATTAGATTTTGGATGCAGAGCATCCAGGAGAGGAATCCTGGAGTGAAGAAAATGACACGCGATGACGTAGGCAAGTATGATTAATAATCAGGTGCGTGTATTGGTGACTAACAGCATTTTAGAGCACTAGTAAGCCATATTAGATATTAATTTATAGATAATTATTATTTATTTTTAATAATAATTTACTTATTTAAAATGTCCCATGACGCAAATGTGGACAATAATATTTTAAGGATTAAAACCCTCTGATAATGGATTTCCTGAAACGATAACAGTAAAAAGGTTTTGCAATATGTTTACAAATAGACTTTTTTTCCATTGTATTAAATTTACCTTCTTGGTGGAGTCGTACTTCAGGACTTTGCCAAATGTGGACATAATCTGAGTACGATAGTCCTCAATGTTTTCTGCCTCTGAAATGAGAAATGCCTTTCTCATCAGTCTGGCAGATGGCGGCTCTCTCCTTGCTGGTGGTCGCTGGAACTGCTGGCACAAACTCCCTAAAAGCAGAGAAAACAGACACACAGGTGTCGACGTTATTACTAATGGAATCTGCACTCTTTTAGTCTTAGTCTTTGACCAAATGCTCAAAAGGATAGGAATTTAAAAATAATAATAATTCTGTCATCATTTACTGATCCTTCTAATCATTTCAAACCATTATGGGTTTCTTTTAAACACGAAACAAGATATTTAGAAAAATGTCAGAAACCTGTAACCATTGACTTCCATAGTATTTGGGGTTTTTTTTCTACCACAGACGTCAATGGTTACAGGATTTCGGCTTTCTTCAGAATATCTTCTTTTGTGTTCAACAAAGAGAGAAACTCATAAGGTTTAAAACACTTATTTCTGGGTGAACTATCCCTTTAAGAAAACAATTAACTCTGACTTACGAGTGATCTTTCCAGGTTTGTTGTACTGGCTGAGAGAGTGGTGTACAAGTCCTTTCTCTGCAGATAGTCCTCGCAGTGGCTCTCCTGCACCTGTCTCCAAACCTTTACCATGGTGTTTCCCTCAGTGCGATCCCTCATCAGGCGGATCACCTGCTTGTCCACGCCACGCCTGGAATTATAGGAGCAAACAATCATTAGATGATGGTGAATCTTAACTTTTTTTTTTTTTTTTAGACTCTAGCAGAATACAAATCATTGTGAAATTATGCAGAGACTGACCGTAGCGTCAAGACAGCAGGAAACACCGCTCTGTGAGCTGGACTGAGCTGGTTAAGGATGCACTGATCCCATGACAGGAACCGACCAATGGTGTGCTCTTCCGACTCCTTCGCAGCCTTTCTACAGGCGTTGCATGCCAGGACCTCAGTCAGCATGGAGTACAGCCAGACATGTGGCAGATCTGTCTTACCGTGGATGAATACCCCACACCGGTAGAGAAAAGCCTTCTGATGGTGCGTGCTGGGGCAGTCAGACCTTGGGCACCGAAGACTGTAACGCCACACACCGACTGGTCTCCAGAAAAAAATGGAGCTGCGAAAAAGGCGTCTGCTGAGGGGACTTTTCCTTCCACCACTCCAGGAAATTCTGGAGGGTGAAACCACATCCGGTCATCCTTCAGGACTTTCCTCCACTTTCTGTTTCCATGCTTGTCTTTATAAGACATAGCCCTCTGAAAGAGTCCCCTTTCAGCATCCTCCTTCAGCCACAGTATGTCTGCACTGGGCAGTCCATGAAGACCCAGACTCCCCACATCTTGTGCCAACCCTCAAATGACACCTGGTAATTAGAATAACAGAGACAAAACTATGTTAAAACAACTAAGCAGTTTTCTTATCTTAACAACCACAGAGTACTTAGACAGTTACCTCAGAATGTGCTGGGTCGCTGTGTGTTGACCCACCAGATGACCTTCTAGGTTCAACATCAGGAGCTTGACACAGAAGCTGATGCAGGAGCCGATGAAGAAGCCGAGGCAGGAACTGACGAGGCTGATGCAGGAGCCAATGAAAAAGCCAAGGCAGGAAACTGATGAGGCTGATGCAGGAGGCCGATGAAGAAGCCGAGGCAGGAACTGACGAGGCTGATGCAGGAGCCGATAAAGAAGCCAATGCAGGAACTGACGAGGCTGATGCAGGAGCCAATGAAGAAGCCGAGGCAGGAACTGACGAGGCTGATGCAGGAGCCGAAGAAGAAGCCGAGGCAGGAACTGACGAGGCTGATGCAGGAGCCGATGAAGAAGCCGAGGCAGGAACTGACGAGGCTGATGCAGGAGCCAATGAAGAAGCCGAGGCAGGAACTGACGAGGCTGATGCAGGAGCCAATGAAGAAGCCGAGGCAGGAACTGACAAGGCTGATGCAGGAGCCGATGAAGAAGCCAAGGCAGGAACTGACGAGGCTGATGCAGAAGTCGATAAAGAAGAAAAGACAGGAACTGATGAGGCTGATGCAGGAGCCGATGAAGATGACGGGGCAGGAACTGATGAGGCTGATGCAGGAGCCTCCAATAAAGAAGTCGACGCAGGAGCCTTAAAGTAAGTATATTAGTGAAAACCTTTTTCATTTACATAATCATACTTTTTGCACGGCCTCCCCATCTACACTCCAGACCTGTATTCAGGAGTATATACCACCTGTGATGTACAAACTAGGGACTTACAGCAGACAGTGGAGAGTCTGAGTGGGGCTTCTGTGAAAGATCTTCATAGGACCGTTTCCTTCTCTTTGCTTTCCCGGCTGCTAAATGAGAACAGTTGTGATTATCAGAACCCAGTGTCTTAGTGTGACTTCTTTTATTTATTAATGCATACAGTTGAAGTCAGAATTATAAGCCCTCCTAAATTTTTATTGAGTATTTTTTTTTCACAATTTCTGTTTAACGGAGAGATTTGTTCAGGCACATTTCTAAACATAATAGTTTAGATAACAAATTTCTTATAATTTATTTATTTTATCTTTGCCATGATGACAGTAAATAATATTTGGTCACACTTTATAATAAGGTTTCATTAGATAATGTATTACTGACATGAACTAACTATGAACAATACTTGTACAACATTTATTAATCATAGTTCAACATGTACTAATGCATTATTAAAATAATATTTATTGCTTAGTTGATGGACTGTGAGTTGGCATGAACTTACAATGAATGACTGTAACACAAACAAATACTGTATTAAGTGTGTTGTTCATTGCTTGTTCATGTTAGTAAATGCATTAACTAATACAACCTTATTGTAAAGTGTCACCATTTAGGGTAACACTTTAGAATAATGGTCCATTAGTTAATATTAGTTAATGCATTTACTAACATGAACAAGCAATTTAATACATTTATTACAGTATTCATTCATCTTTGTTAACGATTTAATGTTAAGTTAAATAACGTTAGTTCATGTTAACGCACTGTGCAATAACTAATGTCAACAACTGGATTTTACTAATGCATTAATGTTGAACTGTGATTAATAAATGCTGCACAAGATTTGTGACACTTAGTGTTAGTAAATACATTAACTAATGGACCATTATACTAAAGTGTTACCGTATTCAGCCTGAAAAAAGTAAAGGCTTAACTAGGTTAACACTCTGTTCTGTAGCCAATTGAAAAACATGAATAATAAAACAAAAAAATAATAAAATAATAAAACAAAAAAAATCTCCAGAAGAAAATATACTATTGAGATACTGTAAAAATGTCCTTGCTCCATTACCTTGAATAAATATTTCATGCTACAACAGTATGAATAGATGTTAATAAGTGACATTTTTATAATGTGATATACCTTGTCTTTCAGAGGAGGTGAGTGGTTTCTTCAGCAGACCGCCTTTGTCCTCAACTGCTAGAGAAGGACAAAAAAACACAGACGGGGCAAAAGTCAGTGTCAAAGCAGCAAGATGACAATCTCATCAGCACAGTGTTTTGATTTTGTGTGTCATTTGATTTATTTATTATTAAAAGATTTATGCTATGGTACATGAACAGTTGAAGACAATAATAAAGGGATATACACCTTGTGCTTCAAAAGCGTTGAGGGCTTCCACCAGTAGCGCATCATCCTCCCATCCACCGTCACCTCTGGATCCCGACGAGCTGGAGCTGGCCGCCGCTGCAGGAAGAGCCTTGTCCTCTGGAGGTTTCTGTGACTTACAGGTTGTAGTTTGCATGAAATGTTGCCAGCATGATTTTTTAATAAAGTCACATTTAAAAATAAATAAAGCCTACCTCTTTGGTGAGAATGTACTGCCGGAACCGCTTCAGTGTCTTGACGGTGATGTCCTCCTCCTTCATCGTCAGCCACTGCCGCACAGAGCAAAACGCCTCCTGTGCCATCTTTTTTTCTTGGGCGCTGCCAGCTTGTGGATCAGCCTGCAGGGTCTTGTGCAGGCTGTACCACTGCCACATCTCCAGGAACGTGAAGGATCTGAAGCGGCCCTGACCGTAGATGGCCCTGTCCACGTTGACCTCGAGGTGGCAGGAAACCTGTGGAAAACAGTTGCAACATACTGTAACAGAAGATCCTTTATATACTCACCTGGGCCCTCTTTTCTTCCTTGATGGCGACGCTCCTTGATGTGTAGATCCAACACACTGAAATTTCAAAAAGATAATTTATTTGTGCAAAAACAACTTATGCAAATGTATAGCAACATACTTACTACTTAATGTAGCCAACGTCGTTCTCCACCAGCCATTTAAAACTTTGGCCATTGTATTTGCCAAAGTTTAGAATGAGCTGGCCGAGATACTGGACCTCAGATGGCGTACAAGTAATGTGCTGGCATCTTTTTTGGGCTAAGACATATAAATAACATTAATGCAAAAAACAGTCTATGCTGCAGTGTACGCATAGGGCAGAAACGCACAAATCAGATATTACCTTCCTCAAAAGCAGTTTTTTTGTCCTGGCTAGTGTTCCGCTCGAAGCACCTGTTGTGAGAGGCCAGGGTCTTGGCGTCCTTTGATGCTTTAAGAAAGCATTGTTGTCTGTCCTGTGGCACACTGGTGTCAACGATGCTCAGGGTGGGCAACAGTGGATCCATGTCTAATACACCTATAAGAAATATTCTTATAAGCATAATAAATACACACAGGAAATATGGTCTTAGCTCTGCAAATACACAAGCTCATGATGAAGTATTAAAATGACATTTTGTGTAAGCCTTTTTTTTTTGCATTTATTTTTTTAACATTAATTGTTTAACAAATAAATGAAATAGCAAAAGAATTATCTAACAAGGCTTAACAGTGCTGACAGAGATGATGCATTTGACAGTGGCGATGAAACCATGAATTTCTATATCAAATACATTGAATCCATCAATTGCTCTGTTAAATCAAACATTTTTTTAAATGCTTACAGTTGTATTTTGTGTTTTTCATATAACAAAACGGGCAACTATTAATATCAACCTCCATATGGTTGATATAAGGTAAGGTAAAATACATTCTAAGGATGTTAAATACGTTCTATCATTAATCTCATATCATTTACACATATAATACTTGAAATAACACAACAAATGATATATAATGCATGCACATTTTTATTTTAAACCTTGTAGCAGTAATTGCTGGATATGTTTTTGTCCCAGGCCTTGAGAATCAGTGATATATTATTTAGTCTATGGGAATTACGATTTTACTATATTCTTATGATAACAAATACAAGTGTTGATCATATGTTTTGTCCCAGGCAGTAACAACTAATGATAATAATCGCCATGGTCACATATATTTCTGTATATAAAGGGATATTCATTTATTAGCATGTTTGTTGCTATATTTTAATGAAACAACTGTTTACTATATGGAGCCATCACCGCGACTCGAAAATAATACAAAAGCTAAACTATTTCAGGTTTTGTGCAGCCAAATATACATGTAATTAATATCACAGTATAAAAATAACTTACCACACGAAATCTCTATGACAGGTGAACTTGCTGACGGCGCAGCGTCACGAGCACAGACCAAATACTGCACAGAGTGAAATATTTCAAACATGATGTGACCAAAACATTAATATAATAGAATAAAAATAACTTACCACACGAAATCTCTGTAATGGGCGAACTTCTGACGGCACAGCGTCACGCACACATACAAAATACTGCACAAAAAGTGACATATTTCAAACGTGATGCGACCAATACTGTGCATCAATATAACCTTATAAAAATAACTTCACACGAAATCTCTACGACAGGTGTACGTTCTGAAGGCGCAGCGTCACGAGCACAGACAAAATACTGCACAAAGAGTGAAATATTTCAAATGTGAAGTGACCAAAACATACTGTGCATCAATATAACAGTATAAAAATAACTTATCACACGAAATCTCTACGACAGGTGTACTTTCTGAAGGCGCAGCGTCACGAGCACAGACAAAATACTGCACAGAGTGAAATATTTCAAATGTGAAGTGACCAAAACATACTGTGCATCAATATAACAGTATAAAAATAACTTATCACACGAAATCTCTACGACAGGTGTACTTTCTGACAGAGCAGCGTCACGAGCAAAGACAAAATACTGCACAAAGAGTGAAATATTTCAAACGTGATGTGACCAAAACATACAGTGCATCAATATAACAGTATAAAAATAACTTACCACTTGAAATCTCTACAGCAGATGAATTTATCTCGACAGCAGATGAGCTTTCTGACCCGATAAACTGTGAGCGTCCAGAGTGAGAGAAACTGTAGAAAATCCTCAGCGCCGATTGGCCGCGTGATTTTAAACTTTAGACAATGCAGCCCTCCGATTGGCCCAGGGTCTAATCAAACTGTACACAATCGCGGCTCCTCGTTGGACTAGTGATTTTAAACTTTAGACAATGCAGCCCTCCGATTGGCCCAGGGTCCAATCAAACTGTAGACAATCGCGGCTCCTCATTGGACCAGAGTCTACAGTCTACAGTTGGCATTGCACGTTCCCTGAGCAGACCTCTGCGAATTCCCCAAATGTGGGAATCTCGACTGCATAATTTCTGGTAGTGGGGGACTGCGTTCGCGCTCTCCCCTGAGCACAGTGGTTCAAGGCAGAGTTGGTGCGGTAGTCCCAAACATGGCGGGAGCAGCGCTGCTCTTTTCTCGTTGCTTGTCCAGCGTTTTGCACTCCAGGCAAGCGGCAAGCTTGGCGTGTTTGAGGAAGGCCTGCCCCACCCGTCGTTAGAGGTGTCTCTTCTGTCGCGGGAAACAACGGCTCGAATGGTCCTCTCTCAAAGCTGCTAGGCCAAGTCAAGGCACGCGCCAAGGGAGCCCCCGGTGGCTTTCGGCCCGTCTAGCGGATGTGCCCTGTGGAATCTCTGAATCCTATTTGCCGGCCGGCCGCTATTACTGACGGAACGCATGCAGACCGTGAAAGGTCGTCATTTTTATTTGTCACTGGGTAAACACGAACGCTTCTGCTCGGATCAGAGGTCACTTTGTTTCAAGAATTGCAATCTTTGTAGACGTCCGTGGCATTTTGGGCCCGAGGACGATTCTAAACCAACCTGAACCAGGGGCGATGCCACAGCCAGCCATCTGTGGTTTCCCCGTCTCAGGAATGTAAGCTGTTTGCAGCGGGAGGTTGTTTAATCAACGCTTCCGCTTTTGTTGGTGACGTTCTGGTCCAGAACGTTTGCCGATTGTTGTTCTTCAAGCCATGCCGTTTGAGCGCTTTGCTGATCGGCTGACGTAAAAAAAAAAATAGAACATGAAATATAAAAGTCAAGAGCGAAAAGCACGCAGCTCTAGGCAAACACGGTCCAAACCGTAGCAAAGCAGCAGGTCGACATGTCAGAATAGATCAAATCAACAACTAACCAGAGAAAACACGGCGTCCGTAGAGACATGAAACAGCCGGAGGAAAAGAAAGAAAGAACAGGAGACCCCCTACCCTCCCCCCACAGTGACCGCTGTCCCCCAATCGAGTGCGTCCGGTGGAATCCATGTGTTGGCAGCCCCAACGGTTGACAAAACAACAAGCCGGCAGCTGGTGGAAGCTCAAGTTCTTTATTCGTTGCCACAGTTACTAGCGAGTGGTTTGCAAGCACAGGGCACGTCTGGTGAAAAGTACAGCGCCCCGTCAGGCGACAGGGGTGGCTGGGCATCACCGTCAGGGAGGACGGACGATGGAAAACAGCGCCGCCGTTTGCTCCGCCCAGCAACTCATACTTACCTGGCAGGGGAGATACCATGATCAGAAAGGTGGTTCACCCAGGGCGAGGCTTGGCCATTGCACGCCGGTCATGCTGACCCCTGCGAATTCCCCAAATGTGGGAATCTCGACTGCATAATTTCTGGTAGTGGGGGACTGCGTTCGCGCTCTCCCCTGAGCACAGTGGTTCAAGGCAGAGTTGGTGCGGTAGTCCCAAACATGGCGGGAGCAGCGCTGCTCTTTTCTCGTTGCTTGTCCAGCGTTTTGCACTCCAGGCAAGCGGCAAGCTTGGCGTGTTTGAAGAAGGCCTGCCCCACCCGTCGTTAGAGGTGTCTCTTCTGTCGCGGGAAACAACGGCTCGAATGGTCCTCTCTCAAAGTTGCTAGGCCAAGTCAAGGCACGCGCCAAGGGAGCCCCCGGTGGCTTTCGGCCGTCTAGCGGATGTGCCCTGTGGAATCTCTGAATCCTATTTGCCGGCCGGCCGCTATTACTGACGGAACGCATGCAGACCGTGAAAGGTCAATAGTATGATCCTGCACAACTGGAGTAGCTGCACGTTCAGGACCGCATGTATAGGACCGCATTTATAGGACCCTAGTTTTTTGCGGCAGCGCCACCTCCCGGTTGGATGATATAGTGAAACTGCATTTCTAGGACCATAGTTTTGTAACAGCGCCACCTGTCGAATTGGATGAATTACCGGAAACTTCAGTTTCAGGACTGCCTTTCCAGCGCCACCTACCTGATTAGATGATATAGTGAAACTGCATTTCCAGGACCGTAGTTTTGTAACAGCATGGTTCATGTAAAATGCACCAGAGGTTAAAGTGTGAAACACCTGCTTTGAGTTACCATTAAAACAATTAAAACAAATACATTTACACCTAAAAAATAAAAGAAAAATGTTGTTTAAACTTTACACAAAAAAGCTGAGTCCCTTAAAAGTCTTATATTTCTTTAAAAATACTGTATATTTAAAAACCCGCTTAGATTGAACTAATTAGCTCAGTATTAGGGAAAATAAATTGAAACCAAGTTGGATCAGTATTTGCAGTCACTAATATAAAACCAGAATGTAGAGAGTCAAGACACAAGAATGATTCAAGAATGTACATTTATATAAATATCCACACACTCATTTTTGCATTAATGCAATACAACAGCACAAAAATGACCCCACGGTTTAATCAGCTCCAGCATTAAGACTGACTTCAGCTCCTGTGAATTAGAGAGAGGAAGAGAGAATCAAGTTCAATTTTTTTATATATATAAATATTCTAGAATATGTATAATCATGCATATAAACTCAAAAGGTTAACCATTTGTTGTGCAATTATTCATTCATTTTCTTTCGGCTTAGTCCCTTTATTAATCTGGGGTCGCCACAGTGGAATGAACCGCCAACTTATTCAGCACATGTTCTATGCAGCGGATGCATATACATACACACCCATACACTATAGTATACGGACAATTTAGCTTACCTAATTCACCTCTGTCACACTCTCAGAAATAAAGGTATGCAAGATGTCACTGGGGTGGTACCTTTTCAAAAAGGTAAAAATATGTAGCTACAAGGTCCATATTAATACCTCAAGGGTACATATTAGTACCTAAAAAGTACAAATATGTCCCTTTTAAAATTTTTAGGTACTAATATATACTTTTGAGGTAACAATATGGACCTTTGAAAAGGTACCAACCCAGTGACAGCTCGCGTACCTTTATTTATAAGAGTGTATGTCTTTGAACTTGTGGGGGAAACTGGAGCACCTGGAGGAAACCCACGCCAACAAGGGGAGAACATGCAAACTCCACACAGAAATGCCAACTAACCCAGCTGGGGCTTCAACCAGCGACCTTCTTGCTGTGAGGTGCTACCCACTGCACCACTGTGACACCGTTGTGCAATTATTAAATTAATAAATTGCTTTACCATGTTTAACTGTAATATATATTTCTGGTTTAAACTTACACAGCAAAATCCTCAGAGCAAAATTTACTCAGTTCAGAGAACATTTGGTCCCTCTCTAAATTGAGTAAAATTTACTCAGCAGCAGAGTTAAAGTTAATGAGACAATGAAGGGGTTAATTAAGTGATGATTGAGCACTGATGATGAACACCTGCTGTTAATAAGCAGAAACAGAAGAGAAGCAGCAGCAGCTTTGCTCATTGATTACCTGATTGACTTTATCTCTGTCAGATGTTCACAGAAGTCCATATGAGATTTATTGAGAATGAACTGTTTTAGGTATTTACATTTAAAAAAAAAAAAAAAAGTTTTTTTCCCCGATGTCACCATCATGGAGAAAAGTGGTAGATTTACTTGAGCTCTTTGACTCGATTTTTGACATTGACTTTTCTTAGCTTGCTATGACAAATATAAAGCGAGCAATTATGATCAGGTTGACTGATCTTGTATTGATTTTTACTCTTGATAAGAGTTACTGTATAAGAGATTATGTTTGACTTTGTAAATCACGTTTAAATGATGGTTGATCATGTAAGATACAAAATTCAGTGTTTTTCAAGTGAATGGACCTCAGCTGTGGTTTTATAAATTTTTAAAACACATTGAGCATCTGAATCACTTTAGAGACACAAACATCAATAATCAGCGTCTCTATCTCAGCAGTGGTTAGAGATTTTGTATTTTTTTGGCTGCTAACGTTCATCCATAGTTCCCAGCATGCACTGTAGGAAAAAAAAAAACTCACCATAGTTGAGAAGCATACGCTGATTCTTTATGTCTGTGTGTTTTGAGTGTTTCAGATGTTCAATGTGTTTTATGAGCTGATAAAAGTATTACTGAGTTTCATTTTCTTGATACAGTGCTACTTTTGTGATAAAACACTATTCAGACTTAATAGGTCAAAACCAATTTTACTGATTTGACCAGTGACTAAATCACCACAGAATCAATTATCCAGAGCACAATGGCTCTGTTTATTCAATATTTGCCACAATACACTATCTGACAAACAAAGAGAAACTAACATTAAAAATCGAGTCAGAGTCCAAGTAAAGCAACTACTGTTCTCCTCAATGGTGACAGCTTAAAACACAAAAAGTGGTGGTTTTTTTATTGTTATTGTAAAAAATGACTTAGTTCTTAATAATATCACTATATGGAATTTTGTAGAGTGTGGCAGAAGTAAGGCCAAACAGGTCGTTAATAAGTAAAGCTGCTGTTTGTGGAGTTGCTTAATGATGCTCTGCTGAAATTTTGAGAGATTTGATGTGTTTATTTCAGTTTATTTCATCTACGACTGTGACTGAAGTCAGTTGTAGTTTTATGTTTCTCTTCTCTGTTTCTGCTTATTAACAGCAGCAGGTGTTCATCATCAGTGCTCAATCATCACTTAATTAACCCCTTTATCGTCTCATTAACTTTAACTCTGCTGCTGAGTAAATTTTACTCAATTTAGAGAGGGACCAAATGTTCTCTGAACTGAGTAAATTTTACTCTGAGGATTTTGCTGTGTATGCACTGTTGGAAGAATCAAACAGGACACCTAACTCCAAACTCCAAATTTTTAAGTATATAGGAACAATACCCACCAATTGAATGGTCTCCCTTCTTTCCTCAATAGGTTGTCTGTCTGTTAAATTCTTCTACTTCACTGAAACAGAGAACAAACAATGTTGGGTTAGCATAAATATCAGTAATAAAAAGGTTCTCTGAGCATTGTACAAAATTTAAATCATATTCTAACCTCTAATGACCTGCTCAGCATAATCCAAAGACAAACTTATTAATGTCTGCTTATCAATGTCTATTAATGTAGAGAATAAATGCTAAACAAATAATAAAATAATAAATTAACTTTGTTAATGCTTTATAATTTATTTATAGTATGCAGTTATTATAAAGTGTTACCCAATAGTTTGAGATCATCTCAATGACAATATTCCTATAGTTTGTTTTCTTTTCTACAATAAGCTTATGCAAATCCAATCATATTGGCCATCACTTCATAGTGGCCAGGTAAAATAAGCCTACCTGATAGACATTTAGATAAACAATGAGAATCTATTTGTTCAAGGCCTGTAGAATAAGCCTAACTATAAAAACAGCAAAACATCTCATTCATCACTACAAAACGATGACAAAAACAGACTAATAACAAATATTGTGTGGCAAACAGGCAGTCAGCACAGTTTTTAATGTGCTAATGTGATGAAACAATGAGCAGAGGAAGTTTTCACACTAATAAAATATAGGTAAATCTGAAACATTTCGCACATCAACGTGCTTTTAGCATTGTTTAATTAATGTGCACATTTAGTCATCAAGCCATTAAATCAACATTAAACCATGGCCACAAATGAACAACGTCGTAATATTTAATAAAACCAGAACGAATTCTAGAACATTAATTCATAATTAGCAGCTCTCACTTTAGCTGTGTAAACCTCCTCATACTTAATATTATATCTTACTCCTCCTCTGGAAAAAAAAATCGTCGCGTAAAGTTTGTCCCAGACCCTTGAAAGTTGGATAATCGGGCTAATCGGGCATTTCTGCATAAACGTTGCACAGTATAAAACAGTAACAGTACAAATTAAACACATATAATACAAATTAAACACATATAAATTATAATAAAACGTAATAGAAAATCGGTACTCACACTTTCCTTGCCATCCATGTCGTCCATCTTAATAAAGCGTCTATATTCCAATCCGTTAGGTGGCGTTGTCACAAAAAACTAGGGTCCTACAGATGCGGTCCTAAAAATGCGGTCCTGAAAGTGCAGCCACTCCAGTTGTGCAGAAACACCCTTCTCTGAAAGGTCGTCATTTTTATTTGTCACTGGGTAAACACGAACGCTTCTGCTCGGATCAGAGGTCACTTTGTTTCAAGAATTGCAATCTTTTGGAGACCCCCTACCCTCCCCCCAAAGTGACCGCTGTCCCCCAATCGAGTGCGTCCGGTGGAATCCATGTGTTGGCAGCCCCAACGGTTGACAAAACAACAAGGCGGCAGCTGGTGGCAGCTCAAGTTCTTTATTCGTTGCCACAGTTACTAGCGAGTGGTTTGCAAGCACAGGGCACGTCTGGTGAAAAGTACAGCGCCCCGTCAGGCGACAGGGGTGGCTGGGCATCACCGTCAGGGAGGACGGCCGATGGAAAACAGCGCCGCCGTTTGCTCCGCCCAGCAACTCATACTTACCTGGCAGGGGAGATACCATGATCAGAAAGGTGGTTCACCCAGGGCGAGGCTTGGCCATTGCACGCCGGTCATGCTGACCCCTGCGAATTCCCCAAATGTGGGAATCTCGACTGCATAATTTCTGGTAGTGGGGGGACTGCGTTCGCGCTCTCCCCTGAGCACAGTGGTTCAAGGCAGAGTTGGTGCGGTAGTCCCAAACATGGCGGGAGCAGCGCTGCTCTTTTCTCGTTGCTTGTCCAGCGTTTTGCACTCCAGGCAAGCGGCAAGCTTGGCGTGTTTGAGGAAGGCCTGCCCACCCGTCGTTAGAGGTGTCTCTTCTGTCGCGGGAAACGACGGCTCGAATGGTCCTCTCTCAAAGCTGCTAGGCCAAGTCAAGGCACGCGCCAAGGGAGCCCCCGGTGGCTTTCGGCCGTCTAGCGGATGTGCCCTGTGGAATCTCTGAATCCTATTTGCCGGCCGGCCGCTATTACTGACGGAACGCATGCAGACCGTGAAAGGTCGTCATTTTTATTTGTCACTGGGTAAACACGAACGCTTCTGCTCGGATCAGAGGTCACTTTGTTTCAAGAATTGCAATCTTTTGTAGATGTCCGTGGCATTAAGGGCCCAAGGACGATTCTAAACCAACCTGAACCAGGGGCGATGCCACAGCCAGCCATCTGTGGTTTCCCCGTCTCAGGAATGTAAGCTGTTTGCAGCGGGAGGTTGTTTAGTCAACGCTTCCGCTTTTGTTGGTGACGTTCTGGTCCAGAACGTTTGCCGATTGTTGTTCTTCAAGCCATGCCGTTTGAGCGCTGTGCTGATCGGCTGACGTAAAAAAAAAAAATAGAACATGAAATATAAAAGTCAAGAGCGAAAAGCACGCAGCTCTAGGCAAACACGGTTCAAACCGTAGCAAAGCAGCAGGTCGACATGTCAGAATAGATCAAATCAACAACTAACCAGAGAAACACGGCGTCTGTAGAGACAGGAAACAGCCGGAGGAAAAGAAAGAAAGAACAGGAGACCCCCTACCCTCCCCCCAAAGTGACCGCTGTCCCCCAATCGAGTGCGTCCGGTGGAATCCATGTGTTGGCAGCCCCAACGGTTGACAAAACAACAAGCCGGCAGCTGGTGGAAGCTCAAGTTCTTTATTCGTTGCCACAGTTACTAGCGAGTGGTTTGCAAGCACAGGGCACGTCTGGTGAAAAGTACAGCGCCCCGTCAGGCGACAGGGGTGGCTGGGCATCACCGTCAGGGAGGACGGCCGATGGAAAACAGCGCCGCCGTTTGCTCCGCCCAGCAACTCATACTTACCTGGCAGGGGAGATACCATGATCAGAAAGGTGGTTCATCCAGGGCGAGGCTTGGCCATTGCATGCCGGTCATGCTGACCCCTGCGAATTCCCCAAATGTGGGAATCTCGACTGCATAATTTCTGGTAGTGGGGGACTGCGTTCGCGCTCTCCCCTGAGCACAGTGGTTCAAGGCAGAGTTGGTGCGGTAGTCCCAAACATGGCGGGAGCAGCGCTGCTCTTTTCTCGTTGCTTGTCCAGCGTTTTGCACTCCAGGCAAGCGGCAAGCTTGGCGTGTTTGAGGAAGGCCTGCCCCACCCGTCGTTAGAGGTGTCTCTTCTGTCGCGGGAAACAACGGCTCGAATGGTCCTCTCTCAAAGCTGCTAGGCCAAGTCAAGGCACGCGCCAAGGGAGCCCCCGGTGGCTTTCGGCCGTCTAGCGGATGTGCCCTGTGGAATCTCTGAATCCTATTTGCCGGCCGGCCGCTATTACTGACGGAACGCATGCAGACCGTGAAAGGTCGTCATTTTTATTTGTCACTGGGTAACACGAACGCTTCTGCTCGGATCAGAGGTCACTTTGTTTCAAGAATTGCAATCTTTTGTAGACGTCCGTGGCATTTTGGGCCCGAGGACGATTCTAAACCAACCTGAACCAGGGGCGATGCCACAGCCAGCCATCTGTGGTTTCCCCGTCTCAGGAATGTAAGCTGTTTGCAGCGGGAGGTTGTTTAGTCAACGCTTCCGCTTTTGTTGGTGACGTTCTGGTCCAGAACGTTTGCCGATTGTTGTTCTTCAAGCCATGCCGTTTGAGCGCTGTGCTGATCGGCTGACGTAAAAAAAAAAAATAGAACATGAAATATAAAAGTCAAGAGCGAAAAGCACGCAGCTCTAGGCAAACACGGTCCAAACCGTAGCAAAGCAGCAGGTCGACATGTCAGAATAGATCAAATCAACAACTAACCAGAGAAACACGGCGTCTGTAGAGACAGGAAACAGCCGGAGGAAAAGAAAGAAAGAACAGGAGACCCCCTACCCTCCCCCCAAAGTGACCGCTGTCCCCCAATCGAGTGCGTCCGGTGGAATCCATGTGTTGGCAGCCCCAACGGTTGACAAAACAACAAGCCGGCAGCTGGTGGAAGCTCAAGTTCTTTATTCGTTGCCACAGTTACTAGCGAGTGGTTTGCAAGCACAGGGCACGTCTGGTGAAAAGTACAGCGCCCCGTCAGGCGACAGGGGTGGCTGGGCATCACCGTCAGGGAGGACGGCCGATGGAAAACAGCGCCGCCGTTTGCTCCGCCCAGCAACTCATACTTACCTGGCAGGGGAGATACCATGATCAGAAAGGTGGTTCACCCAGGGCGAGGCTTGGCCATTGCACGCCGGTCATGCTGACCCCTGCGAATTCCCCAAATGTGGGAATCTCGACTGCATAATTTCTGGTAGTGGGGGACTGCGTTCGCGCTCTCCCCTGAGCACAGTGGTTCAAGGCAGAGCTGTTGCGGTAGTCCCAAACATGGCGGGAGCAGCGCTGCTCTTTTCTCGTTGCTTGTCCAGCGTTTTGCACTCCAGGCAAGCGGCAAGCTTGGCGTGTTTGAGGAAGGCCTGCCCACCCGTCGTTAGAGGTGTCTCTTCTGTCGCGGGAAACAACGGCTCGAATGGTCCTCTCTCAAAGCTGCTAGGCCAAGTCAAGGCACGCGCCAAGGGAGCCCCCGGTGGCTCTCGGCCGTCTAGCGGATGTGCCCTGTGGAATCTCTGAATCCTATTTGCCGGCCGGCCGCTATTACTGACGGAACGCATGCAGACCGTGAAAGGTCGTCATTTTTATTTGTCACTGGGTAAACACGAACGCTTCTGCTCGGATCAGAGGTCACTTTGTTTCAAGAATTGCAATCTTTTGTAGACGTCCGTGGCATTTTGGGCCCGAGGACGATTCTAAACCAACCTGAACCAGGGGCGATGCCACAGCCAGCCATCTGTGGTTTCCCCGTCTCAGGAATGTAAGCTGTTTGCAGCGGGAGGTTGTTTAGTCAACGCTTCCGCTTTTGTTGGTGACGTTCTGGTCCAGAACGTTTGCCGATTGTTGTTCTTCAAGCCATGCCGTTTGAGCGCTGTGCTGATCGGCTGACGTAAAAAAAAAAAATAGAACATGAAATATAAAAGTCAAGAGCGAAAAGCACGCAGCTCTAGGCAAACACGGTCCAAACCGTAGCAAAGCAGCAGGTCGACATGTCAGAATAGATCAAATCAACAACTAACCAGAGAAACACGGCGTCTGTAGAGACAGGAAACAGCCGGAGGAAAAGAAAGAAAGAACAGGAGACCCCCTACCCTCCCCCCACAGTGACCGCTGTCCCCCAATCGAGTGCGTCCGGTGGAATCCATGTGTTGGCAGCCCCAACGGTTGACAAAACAACAAGCAGGCAGCTGGTGGAAGCTCAAGTTCTTTATTCGTTGCCACAGTTACTAGCGAGTGGTTTGCAAGCACAGGGCACGTCTGGTGAAAAGTACAGCGCCCCGTCAGGCGACAGGGGTGGCTGGGCATCACCGTCAGGGAGGACGGCCGATGGAAAACAGCGCCGCCGTTTGCTCCGCCCAGCAACTCATACTTACCTGGCAGGGGAGATACCATGATCAGAAAGGTGGTTCACCCAGGGCGAGGCTTGGCCATTGCACGCCGGTCATGCTGACCCCTGCGAATTCCCCAAATGTGGGAATCTCGACTGCATAATTTCTGGTAGTGGTGGACTGCGTTCGCGCTCTCCCCTGAGCACAGTGGTTCAAGGCAGAGTTGGTGCGGTAGTCCCAAACATGGCGGGAGCAGCGCTGCTCTTTTCTCGTTGCTTGTCCAGCGTTTTGCACTCCAGGCAAGCGGCAAGCTTGGCGTGTTTGAGGAAGGCCTGCCCCACCCGTCGTTAGAGGTGTCTCTTCTGTCGCGGGAAACAACGGCTCGAATGGTCCTCTCTCAAAGCTGCTAGGCCAAGTCAAGGCACGCGCCAAGGGAGCCCCCGGTGGCTTTCGGCCGTCTAGCGGATGTGCCCTGTGGAATCTCTGAATCCTATTTGCCGGCCGGCCGCTATTACTGACGGAACGCATGCAGACCGTGAAAGGTCGTCATTTTTATTTGTCACTGGGTATACACGAACGCTTCTGCTCGGATCAGAGGTCACTTTGTTTCAAGAATTGCAATCTTTTGTAGACGTCCGTGGCATTTTGGGCCCAAGGACGATTCTAAACCAACCTGAACCAGGGGCGATGCCACAGCCAGCCATCTGTGGTTTCCCCGTCTCAGGAATGTAAGCTGTTTGCAGCGGGAGGTTGTTTAGTCAACGCTTCCGCTTTTGTTGGTGACGTTCTGGTCCAGAACGTTTGCCGATTGTTGTTCTTCAAGCCATGCCGTTTGAGCGCTGTGCTGATCGGCTGACGTAAAAAAAAAAATAGAACATGAAATATAAAAGTCAAGAGCGAAAAGCACGCAGCTCTAGGCAAACACGGTCCAAACCGTAGCAAAGCAGCAGGTCGACATGTCAGAATAGATCAAATCAACAACTAACCAGAGAAACACGGCGTCTGTAGAGACAGGAAACAGCCGGAGGAAAAGAAAGAAGAACAGGAGACCCCCTACCCTCCCCCCACAGTGACCGCTGTCCCCCAATCGAGTGCGTCCGGTGGAATCCATGTGTTGGCAGCCCCAACGGTTGACAAAACAACAAGCAGGCAGCTGGTGGAAGCTCAAGTTCTTTATTCGTTGCCACAGTTACTAGCGAGTGGTTTGCAAGCACAGGGCACGTCTGGTGAAAAGTACAGCGCCCCGTCAGGCGACAGGGGTGGCTGGGCATCACCGTCAGGGAGGACGGCCGATGGAAAACAGCGCCGCCGTTTGCTCCGCCCAGCAACTCATACTTACCTGGCAGGGGAGATACCACGATCAGAAAGGTGGTTCACCCAGGGCGAGGCTTGGCCATTGCACGCCGGTCATGCTGACCCCTGCGAATTCCCCAAATGTGGGAATCTCGACTGCATAATTTCTGGTAGTGGGGGACTGCGTTCGCGCTCTCCCCTGAGCACAGTGGTTCAAGGCAGAGTTGGTGCGGTAGTCCCAAACATGGCGGGAGCAGCACTGCTCTTTTCTCGTTGCTTGTCCAGCGTTTTGCACTCCAGGCAAGCGGCAAGCTTGGCGTGTTTGAGGAAGGCCTGCCCACCCGTTGTTAGAGGTGTCTGTTCTGTCGCGGGAAACGACGACTCGAATGGTCCTATCTCAAAGCTGCTAGGCCAAGTCAAGGCATGCGCCAAGGGAGCCCCCGGTGGCTTTCGTCCGTCTAGCGGATGTGCCCTGTGGAATCTCTGAATCCTATTTGCCGGCCGGCCGCTATTACTGACGGAACGCATGCAGACCGTGAAAGGTCGTCATTTTTATTTGTCACTGGGTATACACGAACGCTTCTGCTCGGATCAGAGGTCACTTTGTTTCAAGAATTGCAATCTTTTGTAGACGTCCGTGGCATTTTGGGCCCAAGGACGATTCTAAACCAACCTGAACCAGGGGCGATGCCACAGCCAGCCATCTGTGGTTTCCCCGTCTCAGGAATGTAAGCTGTTTGCAGCGGGAGGTTGTTTAGTCAACGCTTCCGCTTTTGTTGGTGACGTTCTGGTCCAGAACGTTTGCCGATTGTTGTTCTTCAAGCCATGCCGTTTGAGCGCTGTGCTGATCGGCTGACGTAAAAAAAAAAATAGAACATGAAATATAAAAGTCAAGAGCGAAAAGCACGCAGCTCTAGGCAAACACGGTCCAAACCGTAGCAAAGCAGCAGGTCGACATGTCAGAATAGATCAAATCAACAACTAACCAGAGAAACACGGCGTCTGTAGAGACAGGAAACAGCCGGAGGAAAAGAAAGAAAGAACAGGAGACCCCCTACCCTCCCCCCACAGTGACCGCTGTCCCCCAATCGAGTGCGTCCGGTGGAATCCATGTGTTGGCAGCCCCAACTGTTGACAAAACAACAAGCAGGCAGCTGGTGGAAGCTCAAGTTCTTTATTCGTTGCCACAGTTACTAGCGAGTGGTTTGCAAGCACAGGGCACGTCTGGTGAAAAGTACAGCGCCCCGTCAGGCGACAGGGGTGGCTGGGCATCACCGTCAGGGAGGACGGCCGATGGAAAACAGCGCCGCCGTTTGCTCCGCCCAGCAACTCATACTTACCTGGCAGGGGAGATACCACAGATCAGAAAGGTGGTTCACCCAGGGCGAGGCTTGGCCATTGCACGCCGGTCATGCTGACCCCTGCGAATTCCCCAAATGTGGGAATCTCGACTGCATAATTTCTGGTAGTGGGGGACTGCGTTCGCGCTCTCCCCTGAGCACAGTGGTTCAAGGCAGAGCTGTTGCGGTAGTCCCAAACATGGCGGGAGCAGCGCTGCTCTTTTCTCGTTGCTTGTCCAGCGTTTTGCACTCCAGGCAAGCGGCAAGCTTGGCGTGTTTGAGGAAGGCCTGCCCACCCGTTGTTAGAGGTGTCTGTTCTGTCGCGGGAAACAACGACTCGAATGGTCCTCTCTCAAAGCTGCTAGGCCAAGTCAAGGCACGCGCCAAGGGAGCCCCCGGTGGCTTTCGTCCGTCTAGCGGATGTGCCCTGTGGAATCTCTGAATCATATTTGCCGGCCGGCCGCTATTACTGACGGAACGAATGCTGACCATGAAAGGTCGTCATTTTATTTGTCACTGGGTAAACGAACGCTTCTGCTCGGATCAGAGGTCACTTGGTTTCAAGAATTGCAATCTTTTGTAGACGTCTGTGGCATTTTGGGCCGAAGGACGATTCTGAACCAGGGGCAATGTCACAGCCAGCCATCTGTGGTTTCCCCGTCTCAGGAATGTAAGTTGTTTGCAGCGGGAGGTTGTTTAGTCAACGCTTCCGCTTTTGTTAGTGAAGTTCTGGTCCAGAACGTTTGCCATTTGAGCGCTGTGCTGATAGGCTGACGTAAAAAAAAAAAAATAGAACATAAAATATAAAAGGCAAGAGTGCAAAGCACGCAGCTCTAGGCAAACACGGTCCAAACCATAGCAAAGCAGGAGTTCGAAGTGTCAGAATAGATTAAATCAACAACTAACCAGAGAAACACGGCATCTGTAGAGAAAGAATAGCTTGCAGAGGGCCAAGGTGAAGTTCAATTCAATTCAATTCATCTTTATTTGTATAGCGCATATACAATGTAGATTGTGTCAAAGCAGCTTCACATGGAAGATTATAGTGAATTGAAACAGAGTCAGTTCAGTTTTCAGAGATTAAGTTCAGTTCAGTTTAGCTCAGTTCAGTGTGGGTTAATAATCACTACTGAGAGTCCAAACACTGAAGAGCAAATCCATCGATGCGCAGCTCTACAGATCCCGAACCATGCAAGCCAGTGGCGACAGCGGCGAGGAAAAAACTTCACCAATTGGCGAAAGCGAAGATTTAAAAAACCTCGAGAGAAACCAGGCTCAGTTGGGCACGACCATTTCCCCTATGGCCAAACGTCTTGTGCAGAGCTGCAGTCTAGGCGCAGGAAGCTGGACCTCAGCGAAGACTCGTCTGTCCTTGGAGCATCACAGGAGTCAGTCTCATGTTCTTACTCCACGATGACCACCACAGCAGCTGCTCAGGATACGGCCTGGTCCAGAAAACCTTGGGATCATCTCGTCGCTAGCCTCGGATCGCGTCAGTGGCACTTCGTAGTCTGAGGGCCTCAAGATGAGTACCCCCAGATGGAAATAGAGAATAAAGAGAATAATTAGCGTAGCTGCTGTTCATAGTGTATATATACGAGAACCAAAATCATGTGTGGGGCACATCATGCGTCATACCGCTATGTACTGCACTGAGTGTATGCTTTGCTAAAAAGATAGGTCTTTAATCTAGTTTTGAAGAGCGAGAGTGTGTCTGAGCCTCGGACATTATCAGGAAGGCTATTCCAGAGTTTAGGGGCCATAAATGAGAAGGCTCGACCTCCTTTACTCGACTTTGATATTCTAGGTACTACCAGAAGCCCTGAGTTTTGAGATCGTAAAGAGCGGGTTGGGTTGTAGCGAGACAGGAGGTTGGTTAGATACACAGGAGCTAGATTATTTAAAGCTTTATAGGTAAGGAGTAATATTTTAAATTCAATACGAAACTTAACAGGCAGCCAGTGTAAGGAGGATAAAATTGGGGTGATATGATCATATTTTCTAGACCTGGTAAGAACTCTGGCAGCTGCATTTTGCACTAGCTGGAGTTTGTTAATAGAGGATGCTGGGCAACCAGCAAAAAAAGCATTACAGTAGTCAGGCCTAGAAGTCATGAAAGCATGAACTAGCTTTTCTGCATCTGATATGGATAGCATACTTCGCAATTTAGCAATATTTCTCAGATGAAAGAAAGCAGTTTTTGTGACATGGGATATATGATTTTTGAAAGTTAAATTGCTGTCTAATATGACACCCAGATCTTTTATAGTAGAGCTAACACTAACTTTGTATCCCTCTAGTTGCAGGTCCAGTTGTGAGAACTGCTGTGTACAGGATTTAGGCCCAATAAGTAATAATTCTGTTTTGTCTGAGTTTAAGAGAAGAAAATTGTTGGTCATGTAACATCTTTGATACACTCGGTTAGCTTAGACAGTTCAGACATCTCATTAGGTTTACTTGAAATGTATAATTGAGTATCGTCTGCATAGCAGTGAAAGCTGATCCCATGTTTTCTAATAATGTCCCCCAGGGGAAGCATGTATATTGTAAACAGCAAGGGGCCTAAAACTGATCCTTGAGGGACCCCGTACTTTACTGGCCTGACTTGTGAAAGCTGTCCATTAATATTCACAAATTGGTAACGGTTAGCTAAGTATGACCTAAACCATTCAAGAGCCTGTTTTTGGACACCTGTAGAATTTAAGCGGTCTATGAGAGTATTGTGGTCAATGGTGTCAAATGCGGCGCTAAGGTCGAGTAAGACTAATAGTGAGATGCACCCTTGGTCAGCAGCTAAGAGTAAATCGTTGGTTATTTTTACTAATGCGGTTTCTGTACTGTGATGAGGCCTGAAGCCTGACTGAAACACTTCAAAAATATTGTTTCTCCGCAGAAAGGAGGATAATTGGGTAGAAACAACTTTTTCTAGTATTTTGGACATAAACGGAAGATTTGAAATAGGCCTATAATTAGCTAAGTTGCTGGGGTCTAGTTGTGGTTTCTTAATAATAGGTTTAATAACAGCTAGCTTGTAAGGATTTGGAACATGGCCTAAAGATAAAGAAGAGTTGATAACATTAAGGAGAGGTTCTCCTATAATAGGTATCAGTTCTTTCAGTAATTTTGTTGGAATTGGATCTAACATACATGTAGCTGATTTAGAGCTATTTATAACTTTATCTAGTTCTTCCTGTTCTATGGTTTTGAAGTATTGTAGGTTATTTTGATTCAGTTGAATGTTACTGGATCTGAAGTATAAGGCTGTGAAAGTTTAACATCTTCTATTTTCTGTCTAAAGCGTTCTATTTTGTCACTGAAAAAATTCATGAAGTCATCACTACTAATTTGCGGTGGGACATTTTGTTCCAAAGATGATCGATTATTAGTTAGTTTAGCAATGGTGTTAAATAAAAATCTCGGATTGTTATGATTATTTTCAATCAGTTTGCGGAGGTGCTCGGCCCAGACAGATTTAAGAGCCCTCCTATAGCTGGACATACTGTCTTTGTACGCAATTCTAAAAACCTCTAAATTTGTTTTTTTCCATTTACGTTCCAGAGCACGGGTTGCTGTTTTGAGAGCGCGAGTATGATTATTGTACCATGGTGCAGTTTTATTCTCTCTAGCTTTTTTTAATTTGATGGGTGCCACTGTATTTAGTGTGCTAGTAAAGATGGCATCCATACTGCTGGTTACTACGTCAAGGTCATTTGCGTTTGCGGGTGTATTTCGAAATAAAGAGAGATCAGGAAAGTTATTTATGAATTCATCCTTGGTGGACGGAACAATAGTCCTACCCGGGCGGTATATTGGTGCAGATCTGCCAATTTGAGGTAAACGCAGCTTATATAGTAAGAGGTAGTGGTCCGTAACATCATCACTTTGTGGTATAATGTCTACATCAAAGACCTCAATTCCATAAGACAATATTAGATCTAATGTATGCTTTAAGCAATGGGTTAGACCAACAGCGTTTTATTTTATCCCAAGTGAATGTAGTAGATCCATAAAGGCGAGCCCTAGTGTATCATTGGAGTCATCTACGTGGATGTTAAAGTCTCCTACAATTAGTATTTTATCAGTTTTAACTAGTAAGTCAGAAATAAAATCAGAAAACTCTTTTAGAAAATTGACATAGGGTCCTGGGGGTCTATATATGGTGATTATAGCGAGAGATAACATAGGTTTTTCCATAATATCTGGTAGCATAACATTAAGAGCTATCGAGTCAGTTTATCTTTCTGGGTGAGAATATTGTCGACGTCACACAATTTATTAATGCTTGTATGCCCAATGTATATAAAAATTATGTGTCATTCTTGTATTTGATTATACTGACCAGGCATTTCTGTGAGGGAATATCATGTAACAAATGTTTTATTTGTCCCATCCACAGAAAATTATGTCTCAAGGACTGAGACGTGCCCAAAAGCGAAAGCTTTATCAAGATTATGTCCAAGGTGTGTACCGTTTTCATTTTTCGGTTTTCACAACTACTGCTGCATATCCAAATCTCTGAAGTAATTTGATTAATTTTAATGTTCATTTTGAAATTTATTTTCGACATAAACTCATCGGAATCTTTACTAGCATCACCAACACCACCAACAACAACAAAAAGCGCAAGGGTAATTGTTTTGTAAAAGTATTTAAATATTGATGTGCTACTTAAAAAAAAAAGTACTTCTCTTAGCTATAACATTGCCGCCACCTCCTTTGGTATAATATATTTAATAGAATTACTTGGTAACATTCCATAAGCAGAAAAATGAGTCAATAGTCTGTGCTGTTTGCTAGTCAGACTGCCAGGGTGTTTTTTACTGAATGCTTGTGCATTAATGATTCCTAAAAGTAATCATAGCTACTTTAAAATATATATATAAAAAAATTATATAGCACATTATGCTTGTTGCACATTTTTAATAATTTTTTTTCCATTTTATAGTTTGTAGTTTTCCTGTGCCTCCAAAGAAGTTTCAGACATCCTCCAAATCTGACACTGCATCTGGTAAATGCAACACCATACAGCATAATTATTTTAGTCATGTCCACATTACAAATTTTTATTTGGCTTATTGTTCAATAGCATGGTAAGATATTATTCTAACCTGTTTTAATCTTTTTATTTGTAATAATTTAATATTTTAAATAATTGAATAATGCATTTTACAGCAACATTAGAATGTATGTAACTGTCCAAAAGAGAATTTAACACACCCACAAAAAATATAATAATAATTTTATATATATAATTACATTTTATTTTCACTTAATCTTGTCTCTCTTGAACTTGTAGAAGCTGTAAACACCCATCTATAATGTAATATAATATAATGTAAATTATATTTTCTTGTAGAAATTGTAGGAATTTCATCAATACGAAGCGATCAGAGTTTAACAGCGGTAAACAAATGCAACACATGCTGTTCCCTATACCACTGTCCATTCTGCACTACAAACTTTTATAAAAAGCTTTAGAAAAGTAAACTGAAAACTCATGTTCAGCTTCACTTTCCGAGAGCAGTCAATTACAATGGTAACATAATTTCAGAATAGTTTATATAATGTATATTAATTTATATATTGCAGTATAATTTTGATGTTAAATAGACATTTGATTTATGTTTTTGGTATTTCTAAAAACAGCATAATCAGTATTGTCAGGTCATGTTGCGTACAAACAAACATTACAAATATGTTGTGCTGGGAATTAAAAATTGTTACTATTCTCAGCAAGGGAGTAGTTATATATATATATATATATATATATATATATATATATATATATATATATATATATATATATATATATATATATATATATATAATAATTTATTTAAAGATATATATTTTCTCATAGATTATTCAATACACTAGCGTGGTCTGGGTTGTCAGCCAAATCTACACTACAACTACACTACATTATTCCTTCCTACATTATTTCTTAAATTTATATTGAAATATATCTAAACAAATCTTAAAAGATAGTAAGTAAGTTACTTACTTACTTAAAAGATCTGAAAATGTAATTTTATATTATTAATTAATTATTTTATAATTGCATTGCATTCAATTACATTTATTATAATGCAATCCTGTTCTAGTTTAAACAATTAAACTATCATATATCTATAAATACATAGAGACACTAACATGGCTATACAGTACATTTTTATATATATATTATCATGACAGTTTTCATTGCATATGCATACATATTGTTCATCACTTATTGTTTCAGAATTTTTATTGTAACAATTTGTTTCAAAGAAAGTAATTAAATATGTTAAATATGGGGAAGTCAGGATCACAATTTGTAGCTGCAAATAACAAAAAGATAAATAATAATGACTCGGTCCTTTTAGTTATACCCTAAACTGTCAACATATCCTGGCAGATACAACTCATAAAATCCTTAAATCATAAATCAAATATAAAAAAAAAATATATATATATAGTTTGATATGTTTTACATAGGTCCAGATAATATATAAAATGGCATGAAATGTTTTTTTTTTTTTTTTTGCTTATCATTTTCTATTCCTTACTGTTTATGGATTAAGATGTTTAGATATTTGGACTAGAAGCAAGTCAGAAACTTTTAAGTGAGAAAAGGATTTTTGTAGAGTATTTTTACAAAATAACTTTATTTATTTATTTTTCAGTAAGCGTGAAGAATTTGATGCAAGCATTCAGCTTCATTTAAAGAAAACTGTGATCTCTCCAGTGATATTGTTGCCAATAAATAAATGTTAAAAAAATCAAATGTTGTCTGGATTTTTGTTTGTCAGGTAGCTAAATGGTCCTTGGAATTTTAGAAAGGCGTGAATTGTTTGTCTAAACATTCCGCAGCTGTCTGGTATTCAATACCACTGCATTCTCATCAAAGCATATCAATAATCCATATTACACTGTATTGTTTGGTTATAATTTTGTTATTTTCAGAATGCAACTTTATATATAAACAATACAACAAAATGCATATCTCGATATGAAAACGTATAACTAGGCTACAATTAATTATCCATTACACTATCCAACTATTTGTGTTTTTAATTTTTCTAATTAAATGAATCTAAATTAATTTGCAATTGTGCTTTTGTATATCTGAAATAATTTGGGAAGTGTATCAATTGTGCATATTCTATAGTGAGTATAAAAGTCACTTTCTGATACATCAACTTGGCTTTCATATTTAACGTAATATAATCAACAATATACATTTATGAATAGGACATTTAATAATCTGGGAGCGTTGACTTCAAATGTATTATTTGGCCATGTATCTTTCATCCCCCCTTCTGGACGCATCAGGAACAACAGGGTCGTAAAACTGCCTGGGCCGTAAAACTGCCTGGATCCAAGTCTGCAGACGCCCCATGTAGATTTTCTCTGCCGTTCAGCGTTGTGACTCCGCCCCCTTTACCAGATTACCGACAATACTCTTCTCCCAGATTCACAAAAGTAGTGTATACTTTTCTTTAAGTAATGAAACGATGTATATGTAATTCTTTTTGGGCATATCGATAACCTGTTCTGCTGACACAGCATGCACTCGTTGGTGCCAGAAGGCTGATTGCTGGCAGTTTAAAATTTGATACCACCTTGTCGTTGCATGTCCACATTGGTACACAGAAGAGTTCATAGCTGTGATGGCTATTCTTTTGCAGAGGCAATATCATAGTCTATGAGGTTTAACCGAGGCGTGATCATTGCTGGTTGAAAACTTTACCCAATACCCCGCCAAGATGACTCGAAATACAGTCAGCTTTGGCAATTTTTGTCAGCCTCTTAGAAGGCTCAACGTTTGGTTGCAAAAGTTAGCTGTGCTTCTGTTTCTCTAACGGGCTGCAATTTATGTTAGACGTGAGCTCCTAAACATGCAACAGGCTGGATTAACCCGTACCGTAACATTCTTCAGAATGCAAATAGAGTGGTGTAAGAAACCTTCCATGGAAGCACCAAGCTCTCACAAACGCCAAAGCAATTGAACTACGAGGATGGCATTCGAACCCACACGTCCATAGCACAATGGATTAGCAGTCTATCGCCTTAACCACTCTGTATTAACTTTATAACATCCTTCAAAACGGTAAGAGGTGTAAGTAAGAAACCTTTTAGAGCAGCATCAGGCTCTCACAAACACCATATCAATTGAGCGACAAGGATGGGATTCGAACCCACGCACGCAGAGCACAATGGATTAGTAGTCCATCACCTTAACCACTCGGCCACCTCATCATGTATGTTCCAGTTTTTCTAATGGTAGCTGGACTGTGGCATATATGTATGTATTTGCAGCTATTTTCGGTAAAGACGACATACAGTTTTGCAACAACACCCTTCAAAACGCTAAGCGGGTGCAAGCAAAATACATTCCACGGAAGCACCAGGCTCTCTCAAATGCCAAAGCAACGAGAATGGGATTCGAACCCACACGTGCAAAGGACAATGAATTAGCAGTCCATCGCCTTAACCACTCGGCCACCTCGTCACATTACTTTCTACTTTTCTGATGAAGGCTGGACTGTGGCATGTATGTACATGTGTGTTTTTGCAGCTATTTTTGGTAAGATGACATTCAATTTTGCCATAACATACTTCAAAACAACAAGAGGTTGCGAGTAAGACACCTTGCAGGAAGCACCAGGATCTTTCAAGTGAACAACTAGGATGGGATTCGAACCCACGCGTGCAGAGCACAATGGATTAGCAGTCCATCGCCTTAACCACTCGGCCACCTCGTCTCACGTGTAGAGGCTTTCCTGATCGAGGCTGGACTGTGGCGTATGTTTATGGAGCTAATTTCACTAAATATTATATAAAATTTTGCCATAACATCCTTAAAGACGCTGAGAGGTGCAAGTAAGAAACCTTAGATAGAAGCACTGGCCTCTCTCATAACAGTGAAACTATGAGGATGGGATTTAAACCAGCACTTGCCAAGTACAACACACTAATTTAAGTAGTCGGCCATCTCACCACATGTAAGCGCAGCTTTGTGCTAGAGGAAGGATTAACTTTTAGTTAGATGAACGACGAGGATGGAATTCGAAACCACGCGTGCAGAGCAAAATGGATTAGCAGTCCATCACCTTAACCACTCGACCAGCTCGTCATGTATGTACTCGCTTTCCTATTGGTAGCTGGACTGTAGCATATATGTATGTATTTGCAGCTATTTTCGCTAAAGACGACATTAAATTTTGCAACAACACCCTTCAAAACGCTAAGAGGGTGCAAGCAAAATACATTCCACGGAAGCACCGGGCTCTCTCAAATGCCAAAGCAACATGAATGGGATTCGAACCCACGCGTGTAAAGCACAATGGATTAGCAGTCCATCGCCTTAACCACTCGGCCACCTCGTCACATTACTACCTGTTTTCCTGATGGAGGCTGGACTGTGGCATGTATGTACATGTGCGTTTTTGCAGCTATTTTCGGTAAGATGACATTCAATTTTGCCATAACATACTTTGAAACAACAAGAAGTTGCGAGTAAGGTGAAGCATCAGGCTTGACCCTTCAAACCTACAAGAAACCAAGCACACATATGAGCAGCGAGGATGTCTATAATACACTATCACTGCTGGAAAAGGAGTTGAGCAAAATACTTACTCGGATTGAAATTCAGGGCAATAGATGAAAAAAAGTTCCATTTTTTTTCACCAGGCGAATGCAGGAGTCAATCAGTTTGTTGGTCTAAAAGAGAGAAGGAGCTGGTGTGCCTCCTGAAAACCCTTACCTATTTGCAAGACCTGAGCTGCGTTCGAAACCGCATACTCAATGAGTAGGTACTCAATTTCAATAAGTACTTACTTAACGAGGACTAAGAGAGTAGGCACTCAACAGCCAAATCTCGTTAAGTATGAATAGGATCGTACCTCATTTGCCATGTTTACGTTATCATGTGACTGACGTCAGAAGCGCAACAACTTTAAAGGAATTGCAGGTCTAATGAATCTTCATTTAAATTAATATTTTTATTTTAAAAAAGTTTACACGAATTTGTTGTTGTCTTTATTGTTTGTATAACATTTTTCATCCACAAGTAACCTGCTTAAATCTCGTTTGTTTTCCTGACTTGTTTGATTATTCAACGCAGATATATTTAACCTTCTCATTGTGCATCTGTGTGCATATAATCTCTTATAATACAAGACGCCCATTACATTTACGTCATTTTTGTAAATTGTAAACGATACAACCATGTTTTCCAGAGCCTGTATAAAATATAAGTTCTTTATTAATAATAATGATAACAATCCTATAATATTATAAATAAGATAACAGGGACAGAAGCACCTCATAGCATCAGTAACGTGACAAATGTACTTAAGTTTTCATTGCTCTTTTCTTACATATATTTTCTCTTATGCATATATATTTGCATCTGAAAGCTCTCTCTCTCTCTCTCTCTCTCTCTCTATATATATATATATATATGTATATATATATATATATATATATATATATATATATATATATATATATATATATATATAGCGGTCAGATGCAAAAACCTTGTGTCATCTAAAATTTTATTCAAAAATGAGAATTTTTTTCAGCCTCCAATATTTTTGTAGTTATTTTAATTTAAAGGCAATGCAAAGAACCTATTTTTTGCCATAAAAGTGGATTTACTGAACATACACACCAGAGCTTGCAAAATTTTTAGAACAGATGGCATTTCAAGGTTTTTGCATCTGAACTCTTCATATACTAGAAGATATGGAGAATTCTTGTAATATTTTATTATATTGGCATCAATAGTGTGCTGTTACTTACTGTAGGCCATCCAAGAGTGATGTTCATCTTTGTGTACAGTAGTGCTTTAGTCTGCTTATTTTACATGACCAGAATTTGAGGCGGGAATTAACATTTTAATTTGTTCTAAACCTTAAAATATATATTTTTAATTTCAATAATGAAGGACATCTATATAAATCAAACAAATCATATATATATATGAAACCAAATACAAATGAACATTTGTTTTATATGCCACAGCGATGCAATAATAGTCAATAGACAAATGTAGCCAATGTGAGTACATCGTCATTTACAGTCATAATATGAACTAATGTATGAATTATTGAAAAACTATTATTTCATTTATTGACCATAAAAGAAAACATTAATATATGATTAACAGAATGAATAAAAATAACCAAGACAAATAAGTCCACAACACATGAAACAAAGCTTTATTCAAACTTGTTCTACAATTATGTAGAACTGCATGTTCTGCTTCATCTCCACACAGCAAGCCGGTTTTGCAGATGATCAGCGGGTGTTCATCTGTGTTTGTCATCATCATCACTGCTGCAGTCAGACTAAAAGGGGGTTGAGACATGAAGCTGTCCATGCCTGAGAAACCTATTCTGAAGATGAATAACCAGACCACAGCAACATCTGCCAGGGTCTCGTTCATGGCACTACAGCATCTCCAACATCATCTCCTTCATCATCTCCAGCACACTGCTGCGCTTCTTCATCCTCAATGCACACGGCACCTGAGGATATTTCAGATCATACAAAATAAAGAAGTCATTTTAACAGAATAATGTCATTTTGTGTTCGAAAATAAATAAAAATAAATTCCTCATTATCACCTGTACAGATGAACAGATACAACAAATGAATTATGGTTTTATTTAGGTTTATCAATATTATATGTAACGTTAGTTAATGTAAATAGTGTCAACAACAGTGACTTCTACATCAGCCCAAACACATCACTCGCTCAGGTGTCTGTTTAATGCTGTCATTTGCTGATCTGCAACACTTCTCATATATTTATGTCAGACATTTAATAATCGTCTTTTTGTTTATGTAAATTCATGTTTGAAGTGTAACGTTATGTGCTTCAAGTTCCTACATAATTGTGTTTTAGAGCAAAATACATCAAACATAACGTCACTATAAAGCATCTTTACACTGTCAGCAACTCTACAGTTCCTTGTACACTACTGTAAGACTTAAGATACCACAAATACTTTGATGTCTTTGACAATTCAAATATGGACAGATAACACAGAGACAATTGAATCCACCCCACCAGGTGGGAATGCGGGAAAGCCTCTCCTTCATTGACATTTGAAACATCTCCCGAAACCCCCCTGTCACTCACTCCCTTTTTCCCCCAATTCACACAGAATGGTCATTTCAAAGTATGAATGTTCTAAATCAATGCAAGTGACTTTATCTATCATGTCTGATATCATTTGAAATGTCTCAGTGTGACTGGTACAATGGTCTCATTTCCTCAGAAATAAACATAATCAAAATAATAGATATATAACTTCAGGTATCTTTTGAACCACTGCTAAGGGTGTGCCTTTACCTAGGGGGCCTTTATTCAAATGACCATTTGTTCCCTATAGGCAGAAACTCTTCTAACATGCCACTAAATGTAAATGCCTTTTGTTATTCGACAAACACCCATCCTTGAGGAGATTCTTGGTTGACTACTTAAGGAACAGTTTCTAAATGTTCGTCGCGATTCTGTACCCAGATTAGCCCGTAGCGTGGAGCTCTCATGCTCCACGCTATGTATATTTTGATGTCAGGTATGCATCTTTTGATCTTGGATTTATCTTTGATAATTTGATGTCTTGTATTGATTGTTTAATGAATTGGCTTAATACACAGTTACCTGACTAATAAATTGTTATGTTTTGAATAATTCAAACAGATCTCATGTTATTATCTCTAGTAGATTACGTTAAGTCCATAGCACCACAAACCCCTGTACAGGTTAGTAACGGACTAAAACACGATAGACGGAGCAGCGTGGCACGCTATACGATGTTATTAGAGCTCCGACTAACACATTGGCATAGTTCACGTATACATAGACAGGAAAAGGCTATCTAAGGGGATAGACCTTCATCTCTAAATTTCTGATTTAGCAGATAGCTGATCTATGGGGACCACATAAAAAATATTCTAATCTGAGTACGTAGGGTTCGGCCTTTTTAGAATAGTGGTTAATCGCCTCTGTTTAATGACCAAGACTGACATGTTTGTGTTAAGAGATTGTATACTCGGCCGGTACAAGACTCGGGATGTTATAGGAATCCGAATGAACGAGAATAACATACAATAATGAATCGAAGAGAATATTCAATCATAACCTAAAATAATATTAAAAGAAACAAAATAACCTTATCAATGTTTTATAATTGGAGTCAGATAAAACGAGAATGAATATATTAATATTCTAAACCACCTCATACTAAAATTGGAGTCAGATATGAGTTAAAGTTAAAGTAAATCAACATTGTGCACTGAAAAGACCGAACAGGCAATAAACCTTCATCCACCAGTAGATACCGTCGTTGGACTAACTGGTTGGACCCTACACTACCGTTAGCTCAACACATGCCATTTAACTCAGAGGGGCGTCTCTTTGCTGTTCAATAACTTATGTTTCAAAGCGTCTGCGTCCCGTTTTTTCCTCAATATTATGACGTATCCTCTTCTCCTATTTCTTCTTCTAATATTGTCTTACGGAATTGAGGTCTTTGATGTAGACATTATACCACAAAGTGATGATATTACAGACCACTACCTCTTACTATATAAGCTGCGTCTACCTGAAATTAGCAGATCTGCACCAATGTACCGCCCTGGTAGGACTATCGTTCCGTCCACCAAGGATGAATTCATAAATAACTTACCTGACCTTTCCTTATTTCGAAATACACCCGCAAACGCAAATGACCTTGATGTAGTAACCAGCAATATGGATGCCATCTTTACTAACACACTAAATACTGTGGCACCCATCAAATTAAAAAAGGCTAGAGAGAATAAAACTACACCATGGTACAATAATCATACTCGCGCTCTCAAAACAGCAACCCGTGCTCTGGAACGTAAATGGAAAAAAACTAATTTAGAGGTTTTTAGAATTGCGTACAAAGACAGTATGTCCAGTTATAGGAGGGCTCTTAAATCTGCCAGGGCCGAGCACCTCCGCAAACTGATTGAAAATAATCATAACAATCCTAGATTTTTATTTAGCACCATTGCTAAACTAACAAATAATCGATCATCTTTGGAACAAAATGTCCCACCGCAAATCAGTAGTGATGACCTCATGAATTTTTTCAGTGATAAAATAGAAGACTTTAGACAGAAAATAGAAAATGTTAAACTTTCTGCACCGCCTCATACTCCAGATGCAGAAACTTTTTCACTAAATCAAAATAACCTACAATGCTTCAAAATCATAGAACAAGAAGAGCTAGATAAAGTTATAAATAGTTCTAAATCAGCTACATGTTAGATCCAATTCCAACAAAATTACTGAAAGAGCTGCTACCTGTTATAGGAGAACCTCTCCTTAATGTTATCAACTCTTCTTTATCTTTAGGCCACGTTCCAAATCCTTACAAGCTAGCTGTTATTAAGCCTATTAATAAGAAACCACAACTGGACCCGAGTAACTTAGCTAATTATAGGCCTATTTCAAATCTTCCGTTTATGTCTAAAATACTAGAAAAAGTTGTTTCTACCCAATTATGCTCCTTTCTGCAGACAAACAATATTTTTGAAGTGTTTCAGTCAGGCTTCAGGCCTCATCACAGTACAGAAACTGCACTAGTAAAAATAACCAACGATTTACTCTTAGCTGCTGACCAAGGGTGCGTCTCACTGTTAGTTTTACTCGATCTTAGCGCCGCATTTGACACCATTGACCACAATATTCTCATAGACCGCTTAAATTCTACAGGTGTCCAAGGTCAGGCCCTTCAATGGTTTAGGTCATACTTAGCTGATCGCTACCAGTTTGTGAATATTAATGGACAGCTTTCACAAGTCAGGCCAGTAAAGTACGGGGTCCCTCAAGGATCAGTTTTAGGCCCTTTGCTGTTTACAATATACATGCTTCCCCTGGGAGACATTATTAGAAAACGAGTAAAGTCGAGTAAAGGAGGTCGAGCCTTCTCATTTATGGCCCCTAAACTCTGGAATAGCCTTCCTGATAATGTCCGAGGCTCAGACACACTCTCGCTCTTCAAAACTAGATTAAAGACCTATCTTTTTAGCAAAGCGTACACTCAGTGTAGCACATAACGGTATGACGCATGATGTGCCCCACACATGATTTTGCTTCTTGTTTATATACACTATGAACAGCAGCTACGCTAATTATTCTCCTTATTCTGTATTTCCACCTGGGGGTTCTCATCCCGAGGCCCTCAGACTATGCAGTGCCACTGATGCGATCCAAGACCAGAGACGAGATGATCCTAAGGTTTTCTGGACCAGGCCGTATCCTGAGCAGCTGCTGTGGTGGTCATCGTGGAGTGAGAGCCTGAGACTGTCCCCTGTGACGCTCCAAGGAGAGACGAGTCTTCGCTGAGGTCCAGCTTCATGCGCCTAGACTGCAGCTCTGCACAAGACGTTTGGCCACAGGAGAAATGGTCGTGCCCAACTGAGCCTGGTTTCTCTCGAGGTTTTTTAAATCTTCACTTTCGCCAATTGGTGAAGTTTTTTACTCGCCGCTGTCGCCACTGGCTTGCATGGTTCGGGATCTGTAGAGCTGCGCATCGATGGATTTGCTCTTCAGTGTTTGGACTCTCAGTAGTGATTATTAACCCACACTGAACTGAGCTAAACTGAACTGAACTTAATCTCTGAAAACTGAACTGACACTGTTTCAATTCACTATAATCTTCCATGTGAAGCTGCTTTGACACAATCTACATTGTATAAGCGCTATACAAATAAAGATGAATTGAATTGAATTCTTCTCTGTGCTGAAGGCTTTCCCATGGCCTCCTGGGATAGATGAGTATCCATCTGAGAATACTTCGGAATCTGGGCTGAAGCAGTACGGCATCCGGGGATTTCTCGCCTACTTTTATGATTACTGAAGTTTCAACCGTACTTCTTTCTACACATACTTGCTGCGTCCCAATCCGCATACTATCCGTCCTAAATAGTATGTGAAAATAGAATTAGTATGTCCCAAATCGTAGTATGTTGAAAAGAGTATGCCAAAAACTCCCGGATGGTTTACTATTTCCGGTCAACATTTTAAGTGTAGAAGCGTCCATACTCTAACCGCTGATATTGCCCACAGTACATTGCGCGTTGGACGTGAATTCGATTAGAACTACAAAACGCGGGTGAAAAGTGTATACAAACTACAAACATGATGGACGCGCGAGACCAACTGTCAAGCAGAGAGGCTTCGGTAAAGATGTTTGTATGACTGTTAATTATGTGTATTTTTACCATTTGCCATTTCTATGCTGCTTGAATAGCATTAAATTAGTAAAATAGTTTTTTTTACAGTAGGTGTCCCATTAAAACACAGAATCTGTTCTTTTTTTCACTGTAGATATACTATTAAAACAACAAAAAATGCCTCTTTTTTATAGTAGGTATCCCATTAAAACACAGAATCTGTCTGTTTTTTTACTGTAGGTATACTATTAAAACACAGAATATTTCCACTTTTTTTACAGTTGGTATACCCTTAAAAACACAGAAAATAACTGTTTTAATATAGAAAACCCTTAAATTAATATAAAATGTTTCGTTATTTTACGGTAGTTTAACCGTCAAAAAACGGATATTTTTTTTTGTTTTTTTTTAATGTGGACACACTGTCAATTAACAGAAGTTTTCCTGTTTTAATTTACGGTAAACAATCTGTGTAATGAGCTGCCAGTACATTTTACCGTTTTTTTACGGAATTTTTTTTAGAGTGTAGTCTACATATGTTGACCCTAGTATATTTTCCAGAGTAAATGTAAGATTATATCTCATAAATACTTCTCTTAATCTTTCTCTTTTGTATTGGTAATCTTGACGTTCTGTTATTACATGTTGCACTTTTTCAGGCTGGTTACAATGTGAGCATAAACCATCTGTGTGCTTCCCTATAAACACAGTGTCTTGTTAAGTCCTGTATGTGCTATTCTGAGGCTGTTATGACCATTTCCACCATACCATTGTTCCCCATTTCTCTTCCTTCACAGATTTACCTTTGGATTTTATGCAGATGTCTTCCTGAGTCAATTATATACCAGTATTCCTGCCTTATACTCTTTATATGTGTCTTTATTATAGTTTAGACTTCATTTAACCTGAAGGTCTGTGTGTGAATGTGTCTGTGTATAAAAATCCTGGAGAAATACTGGAATGTAGAATAAAAGAATTAAACGCACAAGAACAGTTTAAACAAACAATAAAACAACAAACATTACACTTCATTTCTCCTTTATTTATTCATTTACTTCATATTTTTTGCTCTTGTGATTTCCAGAAATCAGTAGATTTGACTGTCTTATCTAGAGAAATAAAACTCAAGAATATAAATCTGATGCAGGAATGACCTGTTCTTAATACACATCATGTTCAAGAAAGACACTTTATAAAGAGAAATGACAATAAAGACGACATTCCAAACGATGACTAAGAAAATCACGCGCACACACACACACATGCACACACACACACACACACACACACACAGACACTCTCTCTCTCTCTCACACACACACACACACAGACTCTTACACACACACACATGCACACACACTCACGCACACACACACACACATACACACACACACACACACACACACACAGAGAGGAGACTCCAGATCATCTCACTGCTGCTGACTGCTCCTGCAGAGGATTCTGGGTAAATCTCTCATCAGTCTTCAGCTCAGTTTTACTGATGATCCTATACTAAACCTAACCCCAGCACAGAGCGGCTCAGTGAATGTGGTCTGGACTGAGTGGATGAGGCTCATTGTGTCTCTATAGATGTTGTAGAAGATCAGAGTTCCTGCACTGTGATCCACAAACACTCCTATTCTCCTGCTGAGTGGCTTTACTGGGAGAACAGTGTGTGTGTTATTGTGTGAGAATAAGAATCTGAAGGAAGAGCAGAGCAAACTCCAGGACTGAGGATTATATCCAAACACACACTCATCATCATCACGACCTCTTCTCTTCCTCCTGATGCTCTTATATGACACTGATATAAACACACCACCTCCACTCCAGTCAGTCTCCCAGTAACAGCGTCCACACACACTCTCTCTGCACAACACCTGAAGATAAACATCAAATCTGTCTGGATGATCAGGATACGGCTGTTCCTCTCTTACACACTTCACCTCTCTGTTCTCCTCAGACAGAATGAGTTGAGTGTGTGCTGTGTTTGGATCCAGTGTGAGGAAACAGACATCTGAACACAAGAAGACACACATTTATAACCACAGCTGTGTGTGTGTGTGTGTGTGTGTGTGTGTGTGTGTGTGTGTGTGTGTGTGTGTGTGAGAGAGAGGAAGTGTGTGTGTGTGTGTGTGTGTGTGTGTGTGTGTGTGTGAGAGAGAGAGAGAGAGAGAGAGAGAGAGAGAGAGAGACAGTGTGTGTGTGTGTGTGTGTGTGTGTGTGTGTGTGTGTGTGTGTGTGTGTGTGTGTGTGTGTGTGTGTGTGTGAGTGGGAGGGAGAGACAGTGTGTGTGTGTGTGTGTGTGTGTGTGTGTGTACTCCTACATTTGTGCAGTCCTGCTGTAATCCTCATGTCTCCTCCATGATCCAGACTGTAAACACACACAGATGGAGAGAATGAGCTGTTGAGTTTCATCTTCAGATAATAAGCTAAAGCTAGCACTGAGCTGCTCAGCTACACGCTAAAAACTCTTCAGCTAAAACACACAACACTTGTTGGTTCCAGCCGGGATGCACAATCAATCTAACACAGTGCGTTCTTTTACTGTGATGTTGGTGAAGCGAGCGCAGATACTGCTCATGTTGATGGAGACCCCCTGCTGCAACATTCATTTATTACAATGATGACACTTAGCTTCGCCATCGTTCTTCACCACATGCAGCCTTTGAGCACATGTTGCAGTCCATCTCTAAACTATGTTCAGATTATTAAAGCTGCTCGCCAGCGCCCAAGTTCCTGACAGATTACCAAGTGAAAATATACACATGTGCACAGAGAAGAGGAATCGAGATGTTCATTTTAGAACAAGAGTCTGAACATTAATCTAAGTGTCTGATTCCAGAATCTGAATCCATGTTCGATCCCCAATCCTATTCCTGACCTGATATTGGAGGATTCTTCAGCAGAAATGGAGGAAGAAGTTTCTCTGCTCAGCTCAAATACAGATGAAACTGTACAGTGTGTCCCGCTTAATGTCACAACTGAGCCAATACACTCAAACATTTACAGATCAGATTCATTTCAGACTCCATTATTTGCTCTTCATAGACATGACTGGAATACTCTACAAGCTGTATCTTCTGTCTGTCCTCACCCCATAACCCTCACAGAAAACTGAAGATCAGAAAAGAGCTTTTTACTGTCTTTTTAAAGCCATTCAGTGTAAAAGCACAAGGGCAGTGATGCTCCACATACTTGAGTTTGTCCAGTGTGTAGTTTGGATCCTCCAGTTTTTCAGAGAGCAGCTTGACTCCTGAATCTCCTGGATGATTGTAGCTCAGATCCAGCTCTCTCAGGTGTGAGGGGTTTGAACTCAGAGCTGAAGACAGAAAACCACAGCCTTCCTCTGTCACCATACAGCCAGACAATCTACAAACACAGCAAGAGTCCACATCACAGTTTGACAATCACACATAGGGTTACCACTTTTAATACAAAAAAATAAGGGACGCATACTGCAGTGGCCACATCCCAAATCACAGGCCCAATAGCTATCCAGTGTTGGTAAATCACAACTTAAAATGTGTTTTCAGGAAAGTATGAACACTTGGACATTAAAATAAACTGTCTTTTATTGAAATCTGTGTAAACAGATCAGATGCAGTCAGTCTTTCTCTTTTACAGCTCTGCAGCACTGTTATAGCTGATGTTATGTTTAATAGTGTGGTACACCTGTGTTAACTCAGCTGCTGTACCCTATATAGGACAGGAGAAAATACTAATAAACCTAATTTTAAAGGGTGGTATTGATAATAGATTTTGGCTAAAATATGTCATTATTTGCAGTAACACCTATCCAAACATGGAAACAGCACATACATAAACTAGCTACAAACATTAGCTAGTAAAGTAAAAATAGCCTATTTCTAATTTAAAAATTTGGAAAGTTGCAATTTACTAGTTTATTTTCTTTACACGGGCATTATGTTGTTTATAATGCAATAAATGTAATGTTTCATGTAATAAATTAGTGCTTATGTGCCTGACTTAATCTTAACAAGCAAATCATAACATTACATTGGACCGTGAATCCACTTACATTGTAGTTACAGAATTTTTACAAATTACAATTTGTGACCCAGTGTGTGAAAACCAGGCCAAATCTAATTCTGACAGAAAGTTTGATTGTAGCCATTCATTTCAGTTGTTGACATGGTTTTACTCAGTTAATATTACATATATTTTTATTATTTTCACAGACTGTTCTTTATTTCATGTAGAAAACAGTAAATTACAAAAAAAAAATGACTCCAGCTAGATTTTCACAGACTGGGTCACTGTTATTACCATGTCTGCTTCGGGAGAAGAGCTCTGTCATTGCGGGAATGCTGCTCTCATGAGGCATGTTGTCGCACGTCCCGCATGAGCCACAGAGAGCGTTCTCCGACAAATCGTGCAGTTGGCTTGATAACAATTTCTACCACTGTGCAGCCAGGTATTTGTTTACTCCCACTCTCTGCTGTATTTTGCAGCCGCTTGCGTTTAAACGCTGAAACATTACGCGGGGGTTACCTGGAGAAGCATCTGCCATTAGGCTACTCTCTGTCAAGATTTGACAGACTCTGCTTAAAAGACACGCCCTCCTCACGGACAAAGACCAATCAAACTAACGATGACATCAACTATATTACCCAATCAAAAGTAGGAAATGAGGCATCTTCAAAAAATGCGTGTGGAATGATTTGCATGAAAAGCTACTTAAAAAAAATGATAAAATTACGGGACAAAACCCGTCCCGTATTGATTCAAAACAGGACGCGGAATTTCATTCTCAAATACAGGACGATTCGTATTTTAAAGGACGGGTGGCAACCCTAATCACACATCTCTGTGTTGTGAAGATGCTGACTGCTGTTTCTGCTCATGTGAACAGCAGTGATGAAAACACACATCCTGATGACCTCTCCTTATTGATCAAGCCCTGAGATCAGCAAACACACTCACACACTCAACAAGGATTCCAAATCATCTGTAGAACTGTACAGAGCCAAGACATTGATCATAATACATCACATTCATAATACATCACATGCTGTGAGGAATAAGACACACTTGACCTCAGAAGATCATCTTAAAGTCATGTAGAAAACACAACAGGAAATGAGCTGATTTCAGGATTTAGATTTGATTCTGTTGTGGACTAAAACAAAATGAGCTCAAACAAACACAAGCCCACTCTCTTAATGTATTTGTCTCCTGCCTGACAGTCACATTCACACTGATGGACCATTAGGGGACTTTTATTCTGTCAGGTGAGAATCACATCAATGTTCATGTCACGATCACCAGCGATCTAACAACCAGAGATTGCTGCTAAACCCTCACATTCACATGAACTACAAATCCGCCATGTTATGGACTACATATTCAGTCATGCAACACACACACACACCTGCTCCAAGTCTCCAGTGATTGCAAACACTCACACAGCTGAAGCTGCTCACAGACTGATTACTTGGACTATAAGAACAGCACAAACACACACAATGTTGCTGAGTCTTGTTATCTGTTTTGTGACATTACAACGCGGTTCCCTTGCCTAGTGTTGCCGTGTACCGATCTTTGCTTTGCCTTGTTTGTTTGTTAACTCATGCCTGCTGCCTGCCTTGTGACCATCTGCCTGTTACTTTGACTCTGATTCTGGGTTGCCCTTATACATCTGTTTGCTCCTGTGTTGATCATTTCTTACCTGACCTCTCTAATAAACCTGCATTTGGATCCGGACCCCTGTTGTCAGCGTCACATCCCGTTACAATTAATGAGTGCTGACTCTCCTGTGTCTTCATATTATTGTAGCGGTTTGATAGATATATAGTATAGATTTGAATAAAATCACAACCCTGCAGATGTTTAGTTTCTTCTTCTGCCAATCCACTAAAGGGGCTCCACATCTGGGAACACTTCAGGGCTGTTCACACTGCTTTTACACCAGGTAAAGACACGTATCACACCTGTAATCTGAAAGCAGTGTTAGCGCTGCACTTTACCCAGGGTTATGAAGCCCTGCTATGGAGCGGTGTTAGCATCCTATTTGTAATGTTAACCCTGCATTGTGCTGTAAGTCTGTTCAGTGTGAGACAGAGCAATGTTTGCTTGTTGCTGCTGGACACTTGGCAACAGCCAATCAGAAGCTGATCAGCGAGGCTCATGACATGTCAGTAGTGGAAAGCGTGCATCATGTAAACAGCAGTCAGTGAGAGAAAAGAAATATTCAAAGATGGAAAGTGTGTGAACTGGAGTGATCAGGAGATGTTAGATGACATGATTTGCTCCTTGTTTTCATTCATTTGTACTTTTGTCTTTGTCTTCTTAAAACTAATGATCTACACGGCGACATTTTATACACCTGACAACATGAGGAGAGTTCATTTAGCTCATCACCATTATGATGGTGTTAAGATCACTCTCACGCCTCACGTCTGTTAAAGCACTGCGCACTTGAGCTCAGCATTATTTAGACGCCGTGTCAAGTTAAAAGAACCTCTTCACACAGCACCTGTCATCCGTGTCAGCGCCAAAGCAGTAGAGCAAGAAGAACTCAGAGCAGGTGTTGATCACTTCTGTTTACAGGAGCTCAGAGGCTGTGTCTGGACACCATTGGGCTTTCTGCTGCGCTTTATTCAATTCCGCATTCTGAGTGAATAAACGCTATGATTGCCTGCTGCTCCTCCAATCAGCAACGTGACAACACAAATATGCAAATAAGAGCGTTAAACAGGGGTTTAGGATGTACAGTTAATGAATCATCTGTTAATCAATATTCTGGGTTATTTGTTAACCCTCAGTGGTTGAAGACTGTGTATACGCGTTTTGAGGCGTCTTCTCCTGATAACGCTGAAAAGAACTTAAATTACACTTTGAGTTTTGATCGTGCAGATAAGAGAAATACATCAATCCAATCTGTTAGTGTCTACATTTGTGTGTACACTCACAATAACAACAGAAGTGTGTGCTTTAGCAAAATAAGGAAAATAAACAGCATGCATTCTCTCTTTTCTCTCTCCGTGAACTGATTTTAGAAACGCGTCAGTAAAATGCACTGAAACTCTGCGAAAACTAAACACACAGACATGAGACACATATCTAGAGAAAGCTTGAAGTGTCTACTGTTTCAACTATTGTTGAAAACAAATATTGATTGATAAAGTAATCAGTATGAAACCAACACTATGTCTAGTTTCTCAGTCTGAGCTCATTATTTTTAATGTGGCCACGCCCACGAGGCTTTGTTATTACAGTTGTGGGGAGTCGCCGGATCTTTCCAGAACTGAACATATCACACACCACATTATTCTTAAAAGATGGAACGGTGCCTATGTGTCTGAACTACGATTTCAATTTCAAAGCAATCCACATGACCAGCTGCGATCACGAACACGTGCTAATTAACTCTACCTTTTGGTTCACGCCTGCAAACGCCGTCTACCAAGGGAATACACACTTTTAGGCAGACACAGAAGTGGCCAGAAAACTTCCAGTTTAAACTGACTCTCATTTAAACTGTGTTTATTTGAATAATGTATGTTTGTTTTACATTTCTGTAGGTTTTTGTGTGTACATGTCCCATGTGTTTAACCTAACCATTATGAAGAGGTAATGAGTTAAAGCCGCTGCTTTTGCATGAAATCTACAGAACGTTTGTGAAACGTACCATATTTAGTGTTAATTGAAAGCTTGAAACATTTTAAATGCATTGGATAATATGAAGAAACCATACTAGTAAAAATGTCCATGTTATAAAACTTTATTGTAAAAGCTTCCGATTAAAGGCAGGTAATGCATGATCCTCACACGAGGTGCTAATCCATCCTCCTAGGGGAGGGAATGGGGGTGTGATCCCACCCCGCAGCTTCTCTTATTGGACAATCCCTGTGTAGGCCACACCTATACCCAAGCCTATAAAACTTCGAACAATGAAAGTTTTGTCGTCTTTGCCGGGTCTTTGCCTCTCCTCACCGTCGTCGCTGCCGGCCGTTACATCGCACGGAGCAAACCGCGACGTTCACTCGCTGCCCGCTGACCCCCGGATCTGCTTGAGCAACCGGGTCAACTCATCAGAACTGACAGAAACACTGCCATAACTACGGAATTCTGCAGAGAGCACAAAGGACTTCACTGCCTCGTCCAACATCCGAATCCCTAGCAACCGACTCCAAACTTCCCCGAAAGTAAGGAAACCCCTCTCCACCGACGAGAGAATTCCAGCACGTCACTGAAGTTGCTACGCTGACCAATCAGCTCCGCCGGGATCTCCCTTTGGACCATTCGAGGAAACCAAAATTCCATCAGACCGCAAGTAACAAACAATGTTTCTATCCATTGCTGAACTGGTGTGAATAATGTTTAAGTAGTAAAGAATAGCGAAATTCTCTGCTTTCATGGTTTCTCTCAGGTTGCAATGCTAAGAACTTAGCTAATGCTAGAAGGTGAATCCTTACTCGCTCTCCATCATAACTCCTCAAACTGCTTGTGTGTGTTTGTATGTATGTGCGTTCTTTGTTTTATGTAGCATAGTATGTTGTGTTATAGAGTAGCAATAAACTTGTGTTTCGTTTTTAAGATCTGTGTTGGTGTGTTGTGTGCTTTTATAAGTCAATGTCTCAGCTTCAGATACTGTTACCTTGCTCATTAAATAATTAGATACTGTTTTATATTGTCATTGTTGGCCACAAAATAATATAATACAGGATTGCTTTACACTGACCGTTCTATTTGCTGGACAAATGAGTAGGTTAAGTGTAAGCTTTAAATAATTCTATGTAAATCATGTTCGAATCTTTAGATTCAAATCCCCAGAGTTTAAATGTTATTTAAACCAAAGAGCTGATTCCTTACACAGTCGTCCACATGAGACACAGGCTCCTTGTAAACTGTGGTCAGAAAAAAAGCTGCGGAATCTCCACGAACACATGAGAGACAAACCTGCATAAAGCTTGGAAGGTGAACTGCCCAACTTATTTTGAAAACAAATGTTGTCTCGCTAGATAATACATAGAATTCTCCCGGCAGAGCGCACATCACACCGGCTCTTCCCATGATTTATTCTTGTGTTTAAAGCTTTTGTCATTAATACAAACAGTAATGACAAAAGCTTTAAACACAAGAATAAATAATAATTTAAACATGAAAAACAATTACTTTAAGTCAAAATAATATTTGAAGACCTTTTATATATATTTGCCCAAATATTTGCAGTCTTAGTTAACTTTTAAAAAACTTTAACAGGTTCAACTACAGTAAAATAACTAAAAAGTAAAATAAATAACACGTATAACAAGCGTCACGTTCTGAATAAAGCAGCATCAGGTCACGGTGGTCCCGTGAGGTTAAATAGGTCATAATTTCAACTTGTTCCTGAGTGAAAATGAAACGACCTTTCCAGCCAGCGCGCTGTGTTTGTTTGTGGGTGAACACAAGTTCAGGCACGCTACTTCAATGTCTCAGAGTCATTCAGAAATGATTATTAAATGCTAGATTAATTCACAAGAAAGTTTGGCGAACACATTTTATACCATTTCAAATATATATATTTAGTGCACGCTGTATAAGTGCACATACAGTGCTCTGCATAATGGAGTACAGCCCATTTTGAAAATGAATATGTATTGCAAAAACCCTACACAATTTCAGCTCAATGTTTCCATTGTTTTGCTTCTCTTGATTTTTCCTCTTTTGTAAAATTGTATTGGAGCAGTTCCAGCGTTATGGATGTGACTTTTGCAGTAAAAACTCAAAATATAAATTCACAGAGAAAGTAAACGTTAACATTATATTGAAGAAACTGTTTATATTTTCCAAAACAACTAACCACAGAGTTATGAGATGAGAAAAATATCTATCTGTAAACATTTTTTATATTTTAAATGTGGAAAATAAACATGTGTTATGGATGTGACAAAAAAGTCTGCAAGTTTACAGTATACAACATAGAATTTCCACAAACTGTGAATTAAACTGCACAACCCTAAAGAAATAATGCAAATCAAAAGGATAAGAGTCGGCTCACTATAGAACAAGCATCACTGATTTTATTTTGTTTGAAATTTTTGCATTTATGAGGGAAAAGCTTTGTTATGGATGTGACGTCTCTCCGTTATGGATGTGACAGATGTGAAATTGCCACTTGTGTGACTTTGGTAAATCAAATAGTTTTAAACATTGACAGAGACATTTTTCAGTATTTCTAAAGGACTGTAAAAGACTTCGTTTCTACACTTTTTGTGTAAGGGTTTCACTATTTTGGTGAAAATTAAATTTTTTTTTCATGGCAAGGTTGACATTTGCATGGAATTGCTTATTTAATATTTTCTAGAACACATAAATTTGGCTGTACTAGTTTTTGGAGCGTTATTGTAAGTTGTTTTGTTAGATGAGCTCCAGATTTGACTAATCTAATGTATATCCACAAATATAATATTGTAGGACTTCTATTAAAAATATGAATTTAAAAGAGAGATTTGTGAGGCGTGTATTTATATATGCTGAGTGCTGTATATTGTTCACCCAGAGTGTTTACATAGTCATACAGCAAGTAATACTACAAGCATTTAGTTTGGGCTAGCTTTAGCAGATAGACATTGCTTTACAATGCCCTTGATGTGTGAGTGGATGAGTGTCTTTAGTCTCTTGGGTGTGAATTATTCATGACCATTGTCACTCACGCATACAGCTGAGATCACCCAAATCAAACTTAACAAATTGTAAATCATTGTAATGTTTTCTTTGAGTGAGAGAACAGAATCATTTTCACATAATTGTGAAGTAAATATTCTAGTCTGTAAGACTGGTTACTCAAAAGTCTTGTTCAGGCACATTCAGTGCGTTTTTCGGACCTTATTTCAGCTACATTTTATTCTCTAAAACCTACTAACCAAACATAATATTTTTTTTCTAAAAAACACAATCATGTATATCAATATTTCTCACATATTATTGTAGCAATTTGTGCTGAAGACAAATAAAATACACGTTGGCCAATACTGTGTAATAAGTAGCTGAAATAAGCACAAATGTCAGGGCATGTCAAAACATCTCAGGGGCCCCAAAATCACCTCAGACCCCTGGGGGTTAACTACAGGTATAGTATGAGCGGTGTGAAACATAATTACTGATAAACCATAATTCCTGTTATCTGGGGTTTAGTATCACCCAGAGTTAACATGTTCAAGCATGAAAAGGGCTAATATGAAACGGTCTGTCTGTAGTTATTATTGAGTGGAGAATCATTTACCTCAGTGTCTCCAGTTTACAATTTGGATTCTTCAGTCCATCAGAGAGAAGCTTCACTCCTGAATCCTGCAGGTCATTGATACTCAGGTCCAGCTCTCTCAGGACACAGTTTGAGGATTGTAGAACTGAAGACAAACTCTCACAAGACTGAGCAGTGAGATTACAGGACTGTAGCCTGTGTAGAGGACAAAGAGCATCATGCAAGTGTTGATCTGGTGTGTTTAATAGTCTGAAGCACATATGACCTATAACTTCACTAATTAGCAGAAGTGGAAAGAGTAATAAAATATTCTACTTAAGTAAAAGTACTCTTACTTTCAAAAAATTGTACTTAAGTAAAAGTAAAGTTACATGTCTATGAATCTACTCAAGTAAAATTGAAAAATAACTCAATAAAAATGTACTCATGAGTAAAGAGTAACTATCTCAAAAGGGACAATATATACATATTTGGATATACATCTCCAATTAGTAGTTTTTATTTGAATAAACAAACAATCCTCCCTCTACCAGCTGCTTACATTACTGAGACTGGAAAACACGGCTGTGAAAATGCCTCTGGATCTGATTAATTCTGAATCTCACTGCTGTACAAACTGCCACAATCTTCTACAAAAGATTGCAGTTCTTGAAACAAAGTTACTTGCGATCCGACCAGAACTGCCGGAACATACAGGACCGCTTTATTGTGGACCGTCACAGCATAGAGCCGGTGAGTCCTATAAATCTACTTCAGCTACTGTTTTGAGCACAGAAAAACATAATAAAACTATTGAAAATGAGTGAGATAACCAATGGCAAAAACAAGGTGCGAGACCAAAGGGTACCCGGGGGGTCATATCATACGCTGCTGCATTAGCGTCCTCTTCCCCAAATACAGCTCTGACTCAAATACGGCTTCAGAACAGATATTAAGTTTTAAAGTAATATAGGTGAAGAATCCCCAAATGCAGTCAGACAGAGATCACATGACTCAGCAGCTAATTCTACATGGAACAGAGGCTCAAGGCTGACTAGACAGCAGCATTCTGCTCCGATCGCACCTGAGATAAGAACACTAGTTTTAGGAGATTCAATAATCAGAAATTTTAGGAGCAGAGCTACAAAGACATACTGCTTCCCTCATGCAACAGTTTCTGATGTAAACAAAGCGCATGAGTAAATTCTGATAAAGCACAAGACTGCAAAACGGATTATCATTCATGTGGGGAAGAATGATATTCTGAAGGAACAGTCAGAACTGCTCAAGAAAGATTTCTGTGAGCTTTTGGAAACAGTTGAAAGATTGAAGATTCAGTCATTCATCAGTGGACGACTCCCTGCAAGAGGGACAAATATGTTTTCACAGCTTCTTGGCCTAAATGTATGGCTGCAGAAAACATGTAACAGGAAAGGACTGAATTTTATTGACAACTTTAATCTCTTCTGCAACCAAAGACGGTTTAAATCGCATCACTTGACTGCATGAGACCAATCCAGGATCAAAACATGACCTCTCTGAACAGAAATTTAAAACATGGAGCAATCGCTTGCTTTTTTTAATGTCTATTCATCTTGTTTAATCCCGCCCCTTTTCACAGCACCGAACGACAGAATTTCGCAAGCACAAACTCTAGTGTGACTTCGGCTTAAATCTGCATTTACTCATAATGAGTTAATTTTACAAGAAACGGTGAAAGACACCCCCTTGTGTTGGTGAAAATTATGCAGAGTAACTTTTCTCTGTTAAGCTCCGCCCCTCAATCTACTCCCTGCAGAGAACTGGAGTTTTGTCGTCAACATTTTCTGCTCCCTTGTGCGTATAGGTTAGCTCTCTTGTTTAACGTCTTAAAACATCATTTTATCAATTTATGTGAGTAAATGTGCTAATATTACGGCATATGTTGTACTTTGATGCGTTTTGTTAGTTAACACATCGAGTATGAGTCACTTTGTGACCATGTGAAGCTTAAACGATGCCAATGATCTTACTTAAATCGTTTTTTTATGTGCGAATTTCTTAATCTTACTTTTATATTCATTTAGTTTTGAACGGTGAACTCTCTGAAGAAGACTGTAGGCTACATTTAGCCTCAAAGTTTTGCTTTTAAGGGCAGCTCTGCGATGTTCCAGGTAGGTCAGTATTTTGTTGTTTCAACATGTATTAAGATGGTGACGTTACAGAGAAAAGTTATATGATTTAAACATATGTAGTATTAAATTGACTGTCTCTTTATGACTGTCGAGCTCACTGCTGGTTAAATATTTCCAGTTACATTTCAAATGACTTCCTTACGTTTTTCTGTTAAGAAGTTGCGTTTTAACAGCATAGTGTAATGATACTGTATTCGTGACCTATCAGTAGGCCCACACGGAATCTGCGCGCGCAGAATTCCGCAGATTTTTCGCAGATTTTCCGCAGATTTTTAGCCCATCATTAATTCTGTTTATTTAATTACAGTTAACTATTTACTGTTAATCTAAGTGGATTTGCATTTTAAACATTAAATAAAAGTTAAAAAGATATTATTTTTTATTTCACATTTTAAGGTTTTAGTTGTGATACACCTAAAATAATTCCGCAGAAATCCGCAGATTTTTACCAAAATTCTCCGCAGAAATTGCAAAAAACGTCCGCAGATTCCGTCTGGCCCTGCCTATCAGTTGACGTTACTGAAATTTTAAAAACGTCCATTTCCTGCGAACATTTATTCGCTGGTGAGCGCAGTCTTAAACACCACTGTATGGCAAAATTGTGTTTACCTGCTCAACAGAAATTACTGTGATTGGCCGCGAAGGTCAAACACAGAAAAAGGGACACCAGATCATTTTAAAGCATCGATTCATCAGCGGATGTCTTATATGTCAGCTCATAAACACACCAGCTCATCTTTGTTTGGCTAGTTGTTGGAAGCAACTTGTAACGTTTTAATAATATCTTGGCAAATTGAACGAAATGACTCGTAAAAAAAGATTTGTTCATCTCAATGAACGTGAGAGTAAGCCTGCCCGAATTTCAGGCACGAGTCACTAACCGAAAATGCCTCCAAGTCCCCGATCCTCTTGATAGAAGCCAACACGACTACCAGAGCTGTCTTCAGAGACAGAAATCTTAAAGATACTGAGTCGAGTGGTTCGAATGGATCTGTGCGCATGCTCTTGAGAACGAGTGCGAGATCCCAAGAGGGCATGAGAGGGGAGCCGGGTGGATTAATTCGCCTAGCACCTCTGAGGAACCGGATGATGAGGTTATGCCACGTAAACCTTGAGTGTGGAGGGCAACAGCCTGCTCTCCAGCTTCTCTTGAAGAAAAGAAATCACAACGCTGATCTGGCAAGTTCAGGGGTCTACTCTGCGAGAGACGCACCATTCAGTGAATAGACTCCACTTCACGGAGTAGGCGCGCCTCGTAGAGGGGGCTCTAGCCTGAGTGATGGTATTAACCACCACCATCAATAGATTACCTAAGTCTTCTTCGCATCTAAGGACCACACGTGGAGGTTCCAAAGATCTGGGCAAGGGTGCCAGATGGTGCCCTGTCCCTGAAAGAGAAGGTCCTCTTTCAAGGGGATCTGCCAGGGGAGGGCCGTCGCGAGGAGGGAGAGTTCTGACATCCAAGTCCGGTTTGGCCAGAGAGGCACAACTAGCAAGACCTGTTCCTTATCCTCCCTGACCTTGCACAGTAACTGCGCAAGCAGGCTCACTGGGGGAAATGCATATTTGAGCATGCCCCGAGGCCAGCTGTGAGCCAGTGCATCCGTGCCGAGAGAGCCCTCGGTCAGGGAAAAAAAAACACTGGCAATGAGCGTTCTCGAGGGGAAGCAAACAGATCATCCTGGGTTTCCCCAAATCAGCTGAATCGACTTGGGGTGGAGTCTCCATTCTCCTAATGTAAGGGCTGCAGAGAGAGCGCGTCGGCTGCACGGTTGAGGTCGCCTGGAATGTGAATGGCGCGCAGCTATTTCAGCCGCGTATGACTCCAGAGGAGCAGACAGCGAGCGAGCTGAGACATGCGGCGAGAGCAGATACCCCCCATACCGTTGATATACGCTACCGCTGCTGTGCTGCCCTTCCTGACCAGCACGTGTTGTCGCTCCAGCACCGGTAAAAAATGGCGGAGATCGAGGAACACTGCCAAAAGCTTTAGGCGATTGATATGCCAATGCAACTGGGTTCCTTTCCACAGCCCCGCGGCTGCATGCCCGCAACACACAGCCCCCCAGCCCGTGCTGGAAGCATCTGTTAAAACAACAACATGACTGGACGCCTGTCCTAGAGGCACTCTGGCCTGTAGGAACGAGGGGTCATTCCAGAGGCTGAGGGCGCGGCAACACAGCGCAGTGACAGCTTCGCAGTGTGTGCCCGCGTGCCATGCGCGTCTGGGGACTCAATCGTGAAGCCAGTGCTGTAGCACTGTGCAGCCAAGCAGCGAGACAGCGGCTGAGGATGCCATATGCCCCAGGAGGCTCTGAAAAGATTTCAGTGGGACCACAATTTTGCTGTCAAACTCTCTCAGACAGTTCAGCATTAGCTGAGCAGGCTCTGCGGAGACGCGTGCTGTCATGGTGACCAAGTCAAGCTCCATCCTGATAAAAGAGATCCTTGCACGGGGGTGAGTTTGCTCTTTTCTCGGTTGACCTGAAACCCTTATAGGTGCTGGAACACCTTGTCCCTGTGCATAATCAATTGCTCCCGAGAGTGGGCTAAAATCAGCCAGTCGCCGAGATAATTGAGCAAGCTTGGAGCAAGCTCGGACCCTCCGCAAACTTGGTGAAGACCCACAGAGACAGAGAGCGAAGGGGAGGACTGCCAGGCTCGACCTTAACGCAGACCGCAGAAAACTGACGATGGCATATGGAGACATGAAGTATGTGTCTTTCAGGTCTATTACTGCAGACCAATCCCGAGGACGAACGCACAGGAGGATGCGCTTCTGCATAAGCATTTTGAATCTAGATCTAGGATTGGCCATAGCCCACCGCTACAGGCTGTAAACCCGCTCTCCATCTCGCCTGGAGGGATCGGTTAGATTGCATCCTTCGCCAGGAGGACAGCAAACTTCTCTCGCAAGACAGGGGCAGGCACAGGGCTGACCCTGGAGATATACACCACCGTGAACTTGGGAGGCCGTTTTTTACGAATCGAATCGCGTAGCCAAGTCTGATCGTGCGTATGAGCCACCGCGAAGGGCTGGCCCGTGCTAACCAGGCAGGCAGAGCCCTCGCTAATGGCTGCATCACTACAATCACTGACGTACCAGCAGTGGGGCAGCATGGAGTGGGAGTGCTGATCCGGGGAGCGATGGGGTCCCGCGGAAGAGCTGGAGGCGAGAGATTCACTCTCACCTTGCACCCAGACTCCGGAGGGGAGGGCTGGAGGTGTGAGAGAAAGGAAACCATCCTCTCAGAGCTCAAGAGCCACTGGCGAAGTGCACCAATACTGTGAGCTGGAAGGCTTTTCATCGCATCCCAGACTGGCAGTATTCGGGCTGTCACATCCAGGGAAAGGAAAAATGCCCTCTCCCTGAGGAGCCCGGCCCCCCACCGGGGAGAGAGCAAGTTGGCCCGTCTCAGGAGCGATTCATCGTCCGTTAACCAGACTTAATGGCACCCTGGGACGGGGAGCGCTGGTTGCCTGCAAAGTGCTCTACGCTGCCGCTGGCTGGAGGCGCAGGTGGGGGCTGAGCAGCACTCGTAGACAGGTGCTCTCTGTGACAAGCAGAGACAAGCATTGACTAAACTCTGACCAAATAATCTGAATCAGTGAATCATTGACTAAAGACTTACTCTGACCAGATAATCTGAATCAGTGAATCATTTACTAAAGTTTCACTCTGACCAAATAATCTGAATCAGTGAATCACTTACTAAAGACTCACTCTGACCAGATAATCTGAATCAGTGAATCACTTACTAAAGACTCACTCTGACCAAATAATCTGAATCAGTGAATCATTTACTAGACTCACTCTGATTAAATAATCTGAATCAGTGAATCATTTACTTAAGACTCACTCTGAACAAATAATGGGAATCAGTGAATCACTTACTAAAGAATCACTCTGAACAAATAATCTGAATCAGTGAATCATTTACTAAAGACTCACTCTGAACAAATTATTAATTTACTAAAGACTCACTCTGACCAAACAATCTGAATCAGTGAATCGTTTACTACAGACTCACTCTGACCAGATAATCTGAATCAGTGAATCACTTACTAAAGACTCACTCTGACCAAATAATTTAAATCAGTGAATCCTTTACTAAAGACTCACTCTGAGCAAATAATCTGATCATATAAAAGCATTGTGTCAGAGAGCCTTAAAAAATACTTAACTCAACAATGAAACATCAAACATAGATTAAAGATTGTATATTGTCAATCAAATGAACTTAAACTATAACAAAATGCAACAAATATTTGTTTGTGCCCGAACTACAAAACTAAAAAAAAAAAAATGTTTGTATTAGTTTTGCTTAAGTTGCACACTAGTTTTATCCTGTATAAATATCATTATAACCATACTGTATAAATATTACTGTAACTATAGGCCTACATCATGTTGACGATCAAAAACAAAATGTCATGATATCACAGGCGATTGTCTTCTGACTGAGTGCACCTGAAAATACACGAATGACACTTGTAGAGCTTGATAAGCAGACAGTTCTTTATGATCTATAGCATTTGTAAAATAAAGAGTTGCAGATTAAGGAAACATCATAGCAGGCAGTTGCTGCAGGCCTTGGTGCAGATGAAAAGTAAAAATAAAAAGTATTTATACAGATATATAGGTAACTAGATAGACTAGACAGAACTAAATTAATCTGTGCAACAGCCGATCTGGGGTGCGTTTCCCAAAACCATGGTTAGCCAACTAAGGTCGCAAGTTTCGTCGTTACAAGCATCGTTCGTTGATTTGCTGTTTCCCGAATCCATCGTTCCAACAAACATTCACAAACTGCGTCGCAAACTTGAGCACTTGAAACGACACCTCTGGAGCTGCAGTTAAAAGCATAGTTCCTGGCTGTGTTCTATTCCCACTTATCCCCCCTATGCCCTATTCATTTAGAACATTCTAACATTCAAAGTTGGAATTATTAAAAATAAAAAAGCATTAAGTTATTCTCTCTTAGGTGTAATTTGCTTTCAAAGTATTTTTACAGTTCAGTTTTAGCGATCTTCATGTTTACAATTGTGCTCCCTTCGCAGTGCACTTTGAAAACATTAATATCATTTTGAACACAGCCTCATGGCGAAAGCTATAGGTATATTTAAAAACGGAAATTATGTTACGTCTCCGAAGCTTGTGAAAATAAAAAACATAGCACACATTAATTCTTTTATTTTATAGTGGGTTATTTATTAAGTTTCTCTGCTGTATAGGACATGGGTCTGTTGGTTAGAACTTTCTGCTGTGGTTTGCATGTGTCAAATTGTAATTTTTTTTTTATAAATAAACAGTATCCTAAATAATAATAATGATGATAATAATAATGATAATAATAATAATAATAATCATCATCATCATTAATATTATTATTAAACTAAATGTATTTATAATAAATCGCCTCATTATTTATTTATATGATTTATATATGATATTAGAATAGTGTTAGCTTTTGTAAGTGATTTTATGTTTTAGAATAGAATATGTAATGTTCAACTTCTCAATAATATTAGTAAAGCAAACACAGCCATTTACTTATATTTTAAATACTATGGAAAGCGAGTGCATGTTTTTACCAAAACTAATATTGGATTTTATTTTAAATGCGTGTGCGTGTAAAACAATATAATTTGCACAAAGAAATGATGGGGTTGTTCTCTAAAGACGTTACTCCACCCCGTTTAGAGCAGCATTATGGGCGTTTTACATTATAACTAACGTGGTTCAAGCGATGGATCTGCAACAGAGAAACTACGGGTTTGGGGAAACACTCGTCACTACATCGTTTTTTTGCCAAACGATGCATCGCACTATGATAGTTCAGCCTTGAGTTACAATGTTGTTTGGGAAATGCACCCCTGCTGCACACTGCTGACTCAAAACTGCTCTCCATACGCGTGCGTGAAAACAGGCGTGACTCTCAACTATTTTGACACACCGGCGCTGCACGCTCACACACAACCCAAAAATTGAGTTTGTGATTGGGTCAGCCCAACGTCAATAAAGAAAAGAACCAATGGGCTGCAGATTATGTCCCATGGGTCGGTCTGTCTGAAAAAGCAAAAACATCTTTTATTACTTTCAGAGCATCACAGATCACAGCATCGTCAATTAATTAGGCAGAAAAAAACGACAGGCTGCTAAGTGTTTTATGGTTTGATCAGATCAAAAGAAGATGATCAGCCTGGCCCAAAAAGTACGTTGGCCCAGTAGTAAACTGCCCGGTCTGCCAGATGGTTAGTCCGGCCCTGCATACATGTAATGTGCGTGTAATACTAGCACAGATCAAGTATAGTGTTAACTGTCTAAGGAGCGAACTGATTACTCGTTAACTTACACAGTGGACAATAAACATTCCTCAGCAAACAAACCTTATAATAAACTATAAAACATGTTTCAGATATTATGTTATGATGTATTATTATTCGTCTTACTTGAAACCATGCTCTTGTCTTCGGCTTGTCACTAATTTGAAAATAGCTTGAGCATTGCTGGCAAAATTCAAAAACGTCTTTAGACAAATGAGATGTCAGTCAGCATCAGGAACTGCCAGCAGCAAATACATTTTGGGGTGGCACCCAGGGTGGCCAATCGGATGTCAAGGATGTCCTCTGACTCCGCCACTGGAGGCAGCACTGAGCTCTGCCTCACGTCAGATTGAGCAACCCCTTGCAAACTGGCTTGCTCCCGCCCTTTTTGGTCACTCAGAGTATGCTACAATGTAATGCTTTATTAAGATGTTTTTATACATACTAGACATTTTTATTATATGTCCTCACTTTCCAAATAATAGGTAATGTATTCCACTTATGTCTATCACTTATTTAGTGTTAGAATCTGACATAAAGCCGCACTGAAAAGACATGAGGTGAGGCAGGCAGTAGCTCTGCCGCAATGAAGAGGATGTGAATAAGCTCATGCTATTCTTGTTCAGTGGTTGCTCTTCTTCTACACAGTATAGTTCAATAGGAGTCTGTTATTTATATCTTTTTTATTTTACCTCAGTGTGTCCAGTTTACAGTTTGGACTCTTCAGTCCATCAAAGAGAAGCTTCACTCCTGAATCCTGCAGGTCATTGTTACTCAGGTCCAGCTCTCTCAGGACACCGTTTGAGGATTGTAGAGCTGAAGACAAACTCTCACAGCACTGAACAGTGAGATTACAGCACTGTAGCCTGTGAGGAAAAACAGAAATAATGATTTTGCTTTTATCTAGCAGGGTAATCCAGAGCAGAGACAAAAACATGTAAACGTTGTGTTTTAGTTTGAGCAAAGGTAAAATCACTATAATGTACTCTGTAAATACTGAATTTAAGGGAAAATCCAAGGCTGTAAAATAAACATAAAAGTATTCTTCAGCTAACATTTCACATTTTTGTGTGATAATTAATCATTAGTTATCATTAATAAAAGCTTAAAATCAATCATTTTATTTCCCTTTTCCAAGCTTATAACATATTAGAGCTATCAGTTTTGAAATGCACACTATGTATATTTAAACATTTCAATGTGTTAACAGAAAGGAGAGATTATATTATTGTATTGCGTAAAAGAAGAATCAAAGTAGTGAACAGAATATCTGAAAATGGAGTAAACATAAGGAGAACAGATATTGTATACAGCAGGTGATTAGTAATACATATTTGATGTGAAAGCACAAATAGTCTGTGCTGTTTCTGCATTACATGCATATTACTCATGGGTTGCAGATGTGTTGCAAATCGCAGATGAATTAAGCATATGTTTATACAGAAAACTCTTACAGTGATCTTCTGGTGTTTTTGACCAGTGGCATCAGTCTCTTCAGTGCTTCATCAGATCTTCTGTATTTCTGCAGTTCAAACTTCTCTTGAGTCTCTTCTGACATCAGAAGCACAAACACCAGACCTGACCACTGAGCAGAGGACAGATCCTGTGATATAAGATTTCCAGAGCTCAGACTCTTCTGGAGTTCCTCCACAAAGTCATCATTCAGTTCATTCAGACAGTGAAAGAGGTTGATGGTCCTCTCTGCTGATTTCTCCTCCTCTATTTTCTTTTTGATATAGTCAGTCGTGTCTTTGATGTTCACAGTTTTGAGCTTCAGTCCTGGCAGGAGCTCTCTCAGGTCACTCTGATTAGACTCCAGTGAGAGACCCAGCAGGAACCGGAGGAAAAGGTCCAGGTGTCCGTTCTTGCTTTGTAAAGTCTTCTCGACTGCAGCCTTATGAAGTTTAAACACGGTCTTTGTAGAGAGTTTCCATGTCAGTTCCTTTTTCCTGGAATCAAGAAATGGATTTGCTTTCTTGTCTTTGTAAGTATAATACACATAGAGAGCAGCAATGAACTCCTGAACGCTGAGATGCACAAAACTGTAAACATGTTCCCCTGAAATGGGGTTTTCCTCCTGAAACATTCGAGTGCATAATCCAGAGAACACAGACCCTTCCTTGACATCTAGTCCACACTTCTGCAGATCTGTTTTGTAGAAAATCAGTTTTCCTTTCTGAAGCTGTTTAAAGGCAAGTTCCCCAAGCTTCAGAACAATGTCATCAAAAGACCAGTCATTGGCTGCAGGTTCAGAATCATTGCTGTATTTTTCTTTCCTCTGATGCTTTTGGGACAGTACGAAGCTGGTGTACATCTCTGTGAGAGTTGTGGGTGTTTTGTCATTGCTCTCTTGACCCAGCAAACGCTGAAGAACAGTGAGAGAGATCCAGCAGAAGACGGGGATGTGGCACATGATATACAGACTCCTGGATTTCCTGATGTGAGCGATGATGTTTCTAGCAACCTCAGGACTGCTGTTTTTGATGAAGTACTGCTCCTTCTGCTCATCATTGAAGCCTCGCACTTCAGTCACCTGATCAATGTAGTCTTGCGGTATCAGACTGGCTGCTGCTGGTCTGGATGTGATCCAGATGAGGGAGGAGCGTAGCAGCTGTCTCTTTAAGAGATGTGTTATTATCTTACTCACTGTCATTTCCTGGTCAACATCTGTAAATCCATCATCCTCCTTAAAGTTCAATTTAAAGCGATATTCATCCAGTCCATCAAAGATGAACATGACCTTACCTTGTTCTTCAGGAAGAGAGCTCAGTCCTCCACTACTAAAGAAGTACTTGTTAAGCAGACCTATGAGACTGTACTTTTGTTCTTTAATCAGATTCAGTCTACGGAACGGCAGTGGAAATATGAAGACTATTTCCTGATTGTCTTTTCCTTCAGCCCAGTCAAGGATGAATTTGCTGACAGAGACAGTCTTTCCCACTCCTGCAATCCCCAGTGTCAGGACTCTTCTGTTTTGTCGACCTGTGTCAGGCTGAATTTTAAATATGTCATTACACTTGAGTGGTTTATCCTCGGCTGTGTGTTGGTTGTGCTTTGACTCCATCTGTATCACCTCATGGTCATTCTCTCTTCCTCCAGTCTCGTTCTCCACCACATATAGATCAGTGTAAATATCATCCAGGTACTTCTTACGACCTATCTGTGAATTACCAATCAATATCTGCTTATAGTCTTCCTTTAAGTTCTTCTTTAGTTCATGGCTGATGTTTGTGTAATCAACAGGAGGGGATTTACAGTTCTCTGAACCTGCACCTTTACAAGAGAGAGGAAAAAGTTGTTTTTTATTAAAAATGTTCAACATAATTATGCCCTTTGCTTTCCAATACGACAAAAATAACAATTGCACTCATGAAGTCATTTGTTTCATCATTTAAATGACGAGACAACCTGTATGGTAACTTGAATGAGCAGGGGTAGGTGATTTGACTTAAATCTTATATTGTATTGATGTAAACAAAGTTAATTACTCAGAATGATGCAGGATGTTTCAAAAAGAATTCTCCAGAATTAAAGTGTGCCTATTACAGTTTTTTGAATTACTTTACTCTGCTGATCATTTGCTGTCTCAATGTTTCCTGATGTAACATTTTGTTTAGTTTTTTTTTCCCCCCACATGTCTGCAAACAAAACATCCACACAAACATAGGGATGTTTTATTTAATAATAATAATAATAATTATTCATTGTCCCCAGAAAAAGACTCTTTCATTTGAAGATGAAAAGGTGCAGGGGCTCAAGCCCTCCAAAGCAAGATCCAAGGACAACTTCAACTCACCACGCAGAAATGTCAGAACAGCTTATTTTTTTCAGGTTTTATTATTGAGGCAAGTGCATGGACAAAATACCGCTGTAGATTTGTAATGTTTGCTGTGTGTTATCCTTTCAGAATGCAAGTTAGTGAATGTGTCATGGATGGATGACGTCCAACTTCAGATGAGCTTTCTTGTGTGTCCATGTTTGGGGCTTCTTTACTGTTGTACAGTTTGACATTATGAACACTGAGATCCTAAAGACTGACATGAGAATCATGTTCATGAAGAAGCTCCAATTATATAGGATTATTTAAAAAAGCACAGTGTGAGGCGGCTTTACAATGTGTTCTTGTTCCAGTAATGTTTCTTTTACAGCTTATCTTTGTTCTTGTTTTCCTTTGCTCAACTCTATATTCCATATTTGTTCATTCTATCTGTGTAAATGAGTAATAAATGATTGTTTTTATAGTTTTATCTTCGTGTGCTCCTGGGATGGAGGTCTTCTCTCTTTGTAAAGCATAAATTGTTGATAAGGCTTGATAGAGATCTTGCAGTTGGATTATGAGTCTGCTAATGCTCAAATATTTCAACAGCCATGCAGACTCCTGATGACAGAAAATGAGGGGCTACTTTACAGAAATCCAATTCTAACATAAACGTTAGTGAGAATAGTGTTCATAGTGTCAATTCCAGTTAATGAGCAGTGTGTCTGAGTGAGCAAAGTGCAATGATGTACCGGTTCCTGCAGGGTTCGAGCTGTTGTAGAAATTCACTGGGCCTGTGATGATGTTTCCAGTGAGTACAGGAGCATTTACAACTGCTCCTGATTCAGCTTTTACGTCAGTACTGAATGCAGTTTGAGCACTGCTGCTCATCTGATCTGCAATAGAGACAAAGATTAATACTATTTTATAAAAGACAACTATTTTATTACTGATAACACTATTAATAATCCATTACATTTATATAGCACTTTTCTCAGTGCTCAAAGCCCTTTAAGGCCAGGACAGTGTGAGCCGGCTTTACAATGTGTTCCTGTTTCAGAAATGTTTGTTTTAGAACTTATTCTAAGCTTCTTCGTTCTTGTTTTTCTTTGTTCATGAACATAGCTATGTCCTGTGCTTCCCAATACAAAAAAAGAACAATTGCACATATAAATGAAGTAACAAATTTACATGAACGAAGACAAACAATATATTAACATATATTAGTTATATACATAAAATTAAATATATTTACATTTACTTTTCAGAAGCTGTGCAACAAATGTTATGTCAATACATCTGACTCAAAAACAATTGCTAGGACAGGGTTTTAACATGAAAGATTTGAACTGATAAAAATGTGAGTCAAATGATCACATTTATAAAGTCTGACAGGGAATTAAACAATACCTTGCTTCTGTGTATTCTCCAGCTCTTCAGCCAATTCATTCTGCTTTATTTTCCTCAGGGTGTCCACTGTGTTCTTCACAGCTCTTTCTGATCCAAAACATGACACCAACTTATCCACTGTCTTCAACCTGTCTGCATTCTCCATTTCAGCTTTTGAAATATCTCCATGGTCATTCATTAAGCACCACTGAAACTCTTTTAGTTCAGTTTCTCCCAGATCATCCAGTGATTTCTTGAGCAGCTGTTTAACATTCGCCATGGTGCTTCACCCATTCACAGCTACAGGACAAGAGCAACAACATCTGCATTAGTTTCACAATAAACATATGGATCTAAGCATTTATTTATTATTTGAATAATGAAATTAACCTGTGAATAGAAACTTGACATTTCATGTTCAACTGGTTAAGCACAACCATTTTAGAAAACGAATAAAACCAGTTTTTGAAAAGTCTTCAGATGACAGGTGAGACCGGTGGAGTTTCACACACATTTGTCCACTGTTAAAAGACCCTGGCATACTACATTCTTTGAGTACAAATCATCACTGTGGTGGTACCCTGAAAGGTACCTTTCTGTACCTCTACTTTAGATCTTATAATTTATACAGGATACAAAATAAGGGCCCATTGTGAATTGGAACAGTTATAATTTCTAGTACATTTATTTCTGATGGTGTTGTAGAATTATTGCAAAAAAGTGCACTGAAAAAAACTGACGATTAATATAATATAAAAGCTCTTGGGATGTAGTTGTACATGCTCAGAATCCTCTGAATCAAATGTTATTTTTATTGTGACACACATGGCCAACTAGACCTCATTTAAAATAAGCTGAATTAACACAATTCTTGAGATTTCATTGGGACAACTTAATTTTTTATGTTCAATCCACATAAATTTGTTAAAAGTGTTAAGTTAACTTTATGGATTTGTGTTGGGACAACATGAATTAATTGTGTGGAACCCTGCATTCTTTACAGTGTAATAAATGTGTTTTTGTGCAGCTGAAAGATCCACTTGAGATCATCTGTGAAACTCTTGTGTCTCCTGTGAGTCTCGTCTCCTGAATCTGGTAGCTCATATTCAACACTGTTAACAGATAAAACTACTGTAATAATACATTTAGAGGCAAACAAACACAGAAATATCTTACAAACACTGACAATAATACATGTAGTGCTCATAATAAGGAGACAGTGGACAGATTTGTTACTTGAGTTTTCTGTTACATGTTAAATTAAGCTGAGAAATCACAGATAATTGTCACTGAATCGACAGAAATCTGATATTAATATTTACTGAAAGATCCTCTGAATAGGAAACACGGAGTCTGTAAATGTCCTAATGAATCACCAAAGTCATTTGATTCATTCACACAACTGATTCATTCAGGAATGGCTCTTTTTACTGAATTGTTGGTTCACACAAAACTGTTGATGTGAGCAACAATGTAAAACACTAAATACCTTTGGGCAGATGATGGTGTTTTGTCACTGAAGTTTGGTAGATCAAAATCATTAGACCGGTCACTCTTCAGAGACACAGAGCTGAACACACATGATCCTGATCTCACACTGAAGACAGAAACACACCAGAGGAATAAACTGCAGGAGAAACTTCAGTCTCCTTTACAAGAGTTTATCAGCCAAATATGAGTTTGTGTAGGTTAATTAAGGGCAAACTAATTATTGGCTATATATATAATAAAAGACAAATAAATAAATAAAATTCCCTTCACTATAAACTACATTTAACATGCATAGTTGTATTAATCTTTGTGTATTGTTCAAATGTACCACCCTTTTGTTATGTCTGTGGCTGTTTTTACACCAATGACTTCATATAATGAAGCAATGGCAGCATATAATCATATAATCTGTAATTCTTGATTGGTGCTGGTTGGAAAGAATGTTTACCGTTGATCATCAGTTGTCAGCATTAACCCTTTGGATAAGCCTGAGCTGAGGAGTTTCTGTCTTTTATATGGAGTTTAGTGGAGTAAAACAGCAGATTATAGTGTGTGTGCACAAATACACTTACTGTGTTCTGAAAGCTGAGGGGTTTATTTTAAGGTTCTCAGACATATCAAGATAAGCGTGCAAAGCTCTCTCTCCATATAACTCCATATAAACTAAGACTTTTTGCACTACAACTGATGATCAACAGTAAAATGACAAATTGTAGCTCTACTCAACAGGCTTTAAACCAGTAGTCCTCCAACTGTTTTCACCAAGCATCACCTCAGAAAAACCTTGTCTCTCCAAGTAGCAGCACAATCCAGTAATACAGTAGCGTAGTAGGCCTAGTTAAGCAGCTACAGCTCTGCACAGTTCATAAACCAGGCAGATTAATTCCTGTTATTCAGAATATGTGTTATTGTCAGCCACTTTAAACATTATAAATAGTTTGAACATTAACTGTACTTGCAGGAAAAAACAAAGAAACGTCAATGTTTCAATTAAAATGTGCTTTTAAACGTTAATTAGGAATGGCACTGTTCTTTACCACTACAGCGGTTTTCTTATTAGCCTAACTAGCCGAAATCTGAAGTAACAAACTAAACCGAAAGCCACGCTGCTTTACAAAACAAATAACTTTATATATTGATAACACACATTATTTTACACAACTATGAGCACACATTTAACACACGTGATAATTATTTTACCAGTGATGCAGCATGGGGAGATTCCTGAGTGTGCAGTAACTGAAATGCCAACACAACAGCAGTGGTCTGCAGCAGCGCTTCTCTAGCACGCGTGTATCTGATCCGCAAGCGCCGCTAGCCTCTTTCTCTGGCTCTGCACCAAGCGGACTGATTTTTAACATCTGATGATGTGATGCACTAAAATAAACATTCTAAGCACACTAGTGTGATCGTACGCTTTAGGGAACAGCTAATGCTGTCTGATCACATCAGTGTTATCGAACACGTCAAAGTTTTAAAAGTGTGTTCATTTTATTCTGTTATTATTCAGCGATTCATCTGCACACCACTAGGAGGAAGCCCACAGTTTGAGAAGCACTGCTGTAAACAGTAAAGAATGCCATTAATGAAAGGGGAGTAAATCTGCCAAAATATGTGTATTTTCACAAAATATGTCAAAACTAAATTTGTCAACCTTTTTAACATTGTAACAGATGGGTCGCAGCTGAAGGAATTGATTCCCTAAAAATACCATATTTCTTATTGGTGTGATGTTTATGAACAGTAGATGCCAGGGTGTCTAGTGGTAGACAGGTCCCCAGGTTGCTTGGTGGGCCCTGGGGATCCATTCTTTAGTCCATAATCTGTATTACAGATGGGATGAGAAGGGAGAAAACCTCCTTTTGTGGACACCATTTGCAACTCAAGACATTCCAAAGGAAAACCCCCACCTTTTTCGACACCCACAAACACACACACCCAAAGACACACACAGTTGAAAAGAACTATTAGGACTCAAAAACTCACTCCAAATGATATGTAACGTGTGTTTGTAGTCTATATACTCTGCCCTATAGCAAAAGTAGGTAAAATAGTATATGCATGCACTAATAAAGTCTTTTATGATCGTATATATAGTATAGAAATGCCTAGATGCTATCTAATGTGTGTTTAGAATGTCGTGTTTAGTATCATTACATTTCTCCTGCTATTTTCCAACCCATGATACTGAATACATGATAATACGGTTTGCATTCTTTAATGCTCAGAGTTAAAGTCCATTTGTATGTTACGGGAGGATCCTCATTATGCATATCAGCGGTCCAGAGACAAAGAGAATCTCCCGCTCAAAACTTCGCCATGAAACCATTGGTCAGTCAGTAGAAAATGGGTGTGACTTGGCCCATAGTTAAAACCCATTCTCTCCGTAGAAAGGTGCTGCAGAAAGGTTCCGAAGAGAGAGTCTCCACAGGAGAGCCCCTAAGGGGGCAAACCTCAGTTTTGTACCCACGTGACTCGCCTGAGTCTATGTTTTCTTATTTTCCGGCAAATTAAACTCAGTTTAAATTCTGAGCCTCGTGTATCCTCCGATCTGCGTCGCAAAACTCCACGCATCAAGAAAGGACTCCATCTTCCACGCATCAGAGAAACAACGAGAGAAAGAGACCCACTAAATCCAGGTATCTAGTTATGCCTTAAAGCTGTGCCCCTTTGTTAAAAGGTGTTTATAATCTTGGTGGTCCTTAATAGTTGTGTGGAACTGAGCGAGAATTGCCATTCTTTTATCTAAACTCTTTACTTCCTCGCTAGCTTTCTCTTCTATGTTTTTGTTGTTGTTTTGTACGTTTGTTTGTTATATGTTAGACTAGTCAAATAAATCACGCTATAACCACTATGGATTGTCTTTATTTTGCCTCACAGAAAAAGTCACTTAAATGATAGATTTCGCTACATGCTGATTTAAGTTTACCAAAACTTGCAAATGATTAATCTACTTCACAAGAAGTAGTTATAATTCCCTTTCTAAATAAATGAATAATTATTCAGACGAGCGGGCGAAGTCATTGTTATATTTATTTAGTCAAATTAACTGTAAGTTAATGCAGAATATTAATAATTAATAATAACTCGTTATTATTGATCATTAATATTCATAAACTGAGCTAATTTTGCTACAACATCAACATTCATAACAATGTATATTTGTATTAATTTTAGTAAACAAATGTTCATTTGATCTCCTCTATAAGCACAAGCTGAAACTGTTCTGTGGTCAGCTTTAACTCTGATGTTGTCCAGGACTTTAAACAGCACACATGACACATATTCAGCTCTGGTAAATATGAGCTCAGATCAAGCTGTCTGTAAGCTAGAATGATCTAAACACATTTCATGAAGGTGTAAACTGAAGCTTTGTCCATCATTTGATCAGGCAATAGCAACACAAATAAGTGCATTGCTGTTGGTCTTTGTTCTTCAGAGAAAGTGTTGAAATAATGGTGTAAAAACAGAGTCAATACCTGTGTTTCTCTGAGAGAGAGTCCTTTACTCGCTCCTCTGCCATACTGCAGCTAAAACACCAATGCAGACATTAGCAGAGCTTTGAGGAAACAATCAGCCGCTGACCATAACCTGGAGATGACAATATACTGACATTAAAAACATCACACTTTATAGCAATCAATGCTGACTTCACAAACAAGCACTTACTGAAACAGAGCCAATAGACAAACTGAGTTTGAGTCATCTCACAGCATTCACAGCAGATGAATTTCCTCTACTGGAGATATATGTATTGAAAATGATTAATATTAATGCAGTAGGTGTAACCCCTCATCTGACACCTCCGATTTTCTTCTATTACATAGAGTTTGTCAAGGTTCAAATATTCAAGGTTCATGTTGTAAGATCAAGAAAATAACAAGACCATTTGCTCAAAGATAAATCTACGAGTTGGAGATGAAGACCCCACCATATAAAAGTACACTGCAGTGTGTGAGTGTGAGGCAGGAGCTCAGAGACTCAAACACAACACTGGCACTGGGTTTTCTGGTTAAAGGAACCAAAAGACACTTTCACAGCTTAAATACTCCACATTTTAAAAGCTCCACAAAGACCTTTATCTGCTCATATGTTAACCTAAAAGCCAAAAAGTGAATCCTGACAAAGATCTTACCAAAGCCAAAACTCATTCCCATAATACAATTGACTACTGTGACATTTTAAGACTCCTTTACCAATCACACCGAGACATTTAAAATGATGCCAAACATGACAAGTTAGAAGTCATGAATGAACATTGACATGTGGGAGTTTAACTATGTATTATTTAACTTAATCATATAATCCCAGCTTCAGGACCAGACATTTAAATCACACTCACACATATAAAACCCCTTCATCATCTCCACAAATAAGCGTAATGGTAGAAGTATTAAACTTACCTGCAGAAGTACAGACGCTCTTGAGCAGCAGGAACACAATCTGAGCTCTTTGACTCTTTCGCTTCACTAAACACACCTGTGTGATCTACAGGGAGATCCTGAAATACTATTGACATGAATATTCAGGAGATTCTCCCAGCTCTGTCCTCAAGACAACACACAAACCATTGAAACTGAAAATATTTCTGCAACATCTCAGACCGTAAGTTGGTTAATTAATTATTTCAAGAAGGAAATAAAGGTTTAATGAGAGGTATAAACTTCAGCAGCTCACAGTAAATAGATAACGTTATCATATGAGCGGTGTGTTTGGCCTGATCCATTACAGGCATTCAGATAAAGCACAGCAGAAAGTAGAGCTGTTTTACACTATATTGGTTACCCACAGAGCAAAGTCTCTCAGACAATAAAGTAAACAGAATTAAAGTTGATCTGTTTATGGTTTAATAAACAGCTGCATTCAGTTCAAGTGTAAAGTCAATCATTGGTTGTGTGTTTGGGATTTCTGAAAACATAAGGATATTGAATTATCTTTAAAACGTGCATTTATATCAGACGTTATATGTATGTAACCCTTTTTCCTTTTACCTCTGGATAAAAAGAGCCTGATAAAAGGGCCTGAGTACTTTTTATATATCCACTGATCATCAGACTAACCTGAACACTTTTAATCTAGACTGATTTTGGTTATGTAACTTACTAATCACTCTAATACCAAAAAAAGAGAAACAATAAGGAGCCACAAACCACAGTGAGTAACTATAAAAGAGGATTTAAGAGATATCAAGTAAATCAAAACAACTTATATCAGCAGTTTAGAGAAATAAAAGAAAAGTGTAGTGGTGACATCCAATATTTAGATTCTACACTCAGATACAGCACAAAGATACAAATCAATGAGGAAGAAGAAGATCAGAAGAGCAGAAGCAAACGTCACACTTCATTTCTCCTTTATTCATGTACTTGCTGGAGTTTTCTACACTTGATGAAATATTTGACAGAGATTCAGACATTGACATGTTCCTCACCACATTAAAAGATCATCAGTGGATCTGACATTGACTTTTATTATGTGCACAACAATAGAGGAAACAGGAAGAACACAAATCTGTAGACAAGAAGGAGCTGATCTGAATACATCATGATCCTGGAGGACACTTCATGAAGACACACACACACACACACACACACACACACACACAGAGGGGACTCCAGATCATCTCACTGCTGCTGACTGCTCCTGCAGAGGATTATGGGTAAATCTCTCGTCAGTCTTCAGCACAGTTTCACTGATGATCCAGAATGAACCCTAAACCCAGCACAGAGCGGCTCAGTGAATGTGGTGTGGACTGAGTGGATGAGGCTCATTGTGTCTCCATAGATGTTGTAGAAGATCAGAGTTCCTGCACTGTGATCCACAAACACTCCTATTCTATTGCTGAGCCGCTTTACAGGGAGATCAGTGAGTGTGTTATTGTGTCTGAATGAGGAACTGGAGGGAGAGCAGAACAAACTCCAGGACTGAGCATTATATCCAAACAAACACTCATCACCTCCTCCCTTCCTCCTGATGCTCTTATATGACACTGATATACACACACCAACATCTCCACTGCAGTCAATCTCCCAGTAACAGCGTCCACACACACTCTCTCTGCACAACACCTGAAGATAAACATCAAATCTGTCTGGATGATCAGGATACGGCTGATCCTCTTTCACACTCTTCACCTCTCTGTTCCCCTCAGACAGAATGAGACGAGTGTGTGCTGTGTTTAGATCCAGTGTGAGGAAACAGACATCTGAACACAAGAACACACACATTTATAACTACAGCTGTGTGTGTGTATGTGTGCATGTGTGTGTGTGTGTGTGTGTGTGTGTGTGTGTGTGTGTGTGTACGTGTTTTTGTGACATATCAGCACACAAATCTGTATAATGACATGGGTATGACACAGGTATTACAAAAAGCAGGTGAAATATGGGGACATTGATGACGTCCTCACTTCTCAAAAAGCTTATAAATCACACAGGATGAGTTTGTTCAGGGAGTAAAGCTGTACACTGTCTCCTGTGATGGTTGGGTTTAGGGGTAGGGTGGGGTGAGGGCAATATAATATACGCTTTGATCTGTAGAAAATGAATGGAAGCCTATGTAATGTACCCACTTTTCACAAAAACAAACATGTGTGTGTGTGTGTGTGTGTGTGTGTGTGTGTGTGTGTGTGTGTGTGTGTGTGTGAGACAGAGAGGAAGAGTGTGTGTGCGTGTATGTGCGTGCATGTATGTGTGGTGTGTGTGTGCGTGTGTGTAGTCCTACGTTTGTGCAGTCCTGCTGTAATCCTCATGTCTCCTCCATGATCCAGACTGTAAACACACACAGATGGAGAGAATGAGCTGTTGAGTTTCATCTTCAGATAATAAGCTAAAGCTTGCACTGAGCTGCTCAGCTACACGCTCCAAACTCTTCAGCTAAAACACACAACACTTGTTGGTTCCAGCCGAGATGCACAATGAATCTAACACAGTGCGTTCTTTTACTGTGATGTTGGTGAAGCGAGCGCAGATACTGCTCATGCTGATGGAGACCCCCTGCTGCAACATTCATTTATTACAGTGATGACACTTAGCTTCGCCATCGTTCTTCACCACATGCAGCCTTTGAGCACATGTTGCAGTCCATCTCTAAACTATGTTCAGATTATTGAAGCTACTCGCCAGCGCCCAAGTTCCTGACAGATTACCAAGTGAAAGAATACACAAGTGTGCACAGAGAAGAGGAATCCAGATGTTCATTTTAGAACAAGAGTCTGAACATTAATCTAAGTGTCTGATTCCAGAATCTGAATCCATGTTCAATCCCCAACCCTGTTCCTGACCTGATATTGGAGGATTCTTCAGCAGAAATGGAGGAAGAAGTTTCTCTGCTCAGCTCAAATACAGCTGAAACTGTACAGTGTGTCCCGCTTAATGTCACAACTGAGCCAATACACTCAAACATTTACAGATCAGATTCATTTCAGACTCCATTATTTGCTCTTCATAGACATGACTGGAATACTCTACAAGCTGTATCTTCTGTCTGTCCTCACCCCATAACCCTCACAGAAAACTGAAGATCAGAAAAGAGCTTTTTACTGTCTTTTTAAAGCCATTCAGTGTAAAAGCACAAGGGCAGTGATGCTCCACATACTTGAGTTTGTCCAGTGTGTAGTTTGGATCCTCCAGTTTTTCAGAGAGCAGCTTGACTCCTGAATCTCCTGGATGATTGTAGCTCAGATCCAGCTCTCTCAGGTGTGAGGGGTTTGAACTCAGAGCTGAAGACAGAAAACCACAGCCTTCCTCTGTCACCATACAGCCAGACAATCTACAAACACAGCAAGAGTCCACATCACACAGTTGGACAATCACACATCTCTTTGTGTTGTGAAGATGCTGACTGCTGTTTCTGCTCATGTGAACAGCATTGATGAAAACACACCAGATGACCTCTCCTTATTGATCAAGCCCTGAGATCAGCAAACACACTCACACAAATAATGTATCATCTTAATATGACTTGATAGTTCATTTTAAAACAATGAAAGTGTGATTTGTAGATGATTGACACCTAGATGCATGAATACAGCTGGTTGTGTTACGTGCCAGCACTTATTTGGTTATTTTATTGTTTATTTTTGTGTCTCATCATGTGTTTCTGTCTGTCACCCAGTCCACTTCTATGCTTGCTCCACCCACTCCTGTCTTTCATTGGCTGTTTCACTTGTTCTTGCTGCAACCAATCCCATCTCTTCTTTAAAAGGTCTTCAGTCTGGTAGTTCTAGGAAAGATTCTCTGACTAGCTGTTTGATGCTCTGCTCTGTAATTTTTGTATTTTTGTTTGTTTTTTTGGGTTATTTTTTCATTTGTTTTGTTTGCTTGATAGTTTGTTATCCCCATTTATCAGTATTATTTGTCTTTATTTGATTTACACTTTGTTATTGTTGTATTGTCGCTATATCTTCCCTATCCTCATGTTTCTTCGTGAGTTTAGAAAGACTGGTAGGTAAGTACGTAACGTGACATACATATCAGCACGTAGATTAACATTTGTCTAGATACACCAGGTAAGGGGGTGTGTGCCAACCCATGTATTTTTGGTTTAATTGTTAGTCAGTGTAGATTAGATCGGATGTCATTGACGTTAAAGATTTCTTTTTCATGTCTTTTGTTTATTAGATTAGAGGGGATTTGTTGTGAATATAAGTAAGACTGTTTGGTTTTGTTTGGTTCTTTTCTTTAGCACCACCCATAGCCAGTCCTTCTAACATTTCGTGGTTAATTGTCTTTGACATGTAAATATTGTAAATACCTCACTCACTGATTCACCCTTACTTTTTGTAAATAAATCACCATTTGTTCACTAATTCTTGTTGTCCATCCTTGCTTTGTAACAATTTGTTTTTTAGGTTTTTGCGTAACCAAATCCTCAGCTCAAGAGTACAACCCCACTCTCCTAGACTGCCAGGGGTCTTAACAGTTGTATGATTGTAAGACATTTACTCAAATGTTACAGAGGTTTGAAATGTCTAATCAGGTGTAGGGCTGTGTGATGTCAGAAAATATTTATTAATAATCGTCTTTATCAATATCTTGATATCCGATAATATCGTCTCTCCCCTCACATCTGTCATGAGACATGCCCACACAACACTGCCGACCTGCACATGCATTTACATTTGTGTTAAATGTGAAAGAACAAGCAAGCACGACCTCTGAAGAGGGATATTTGGAGAAGAAAGAAACACTGGAAGAGAAAAACACTCGCGTCCACCCCTACATCACACCATCATTAAGACACATTTATTAACTACTAAAACTGTGGACAAGCAAACATTATATAGCCTATAGATACTGTCTAGCCAGTGGTCAAACTAGTATGTGTGTAATTTGTTTCCTTCAGTCTGGATGTTTGTTTGGTTTATTTCTGTTTTAAAGTCATTATAGATGTCTGTCAGCCTGTTCTTGTGGGTGAGATGGAGGGACTGACACATGAAATAAAGCTTTACCATATGCATTCATCCATAACCTAAAGGGAAGTGTAGAGTTATTACTAGACCATTTACAGTTACAGACTGGGCCTACATTTACTTGATAACTTCACTATATTATCTTTCCCTAATAATGTTGATTATCTAATCTAATCTAACCTTATCTAATTCAATCCACAATGCCCAGCCCTAATCAGGTGTCGTTACTTTAACCCTCAGTGGTCGAAGACTGCGTATAAGCTAAGCGTTTTGAGGCGTCTTCTCCGGACAACGCTGAAATGAACTTAAAATACACTTTCAGTTTTGATCGTGCTATGAAGCACGTGCTTGTATCATCAATAATTAAGAGTCCAGGTGAAACATATATTAACATTTTTATAATTATCATGCTTGGTGTGAACAGGCCTTTTACTTAATTAATACAAATTAAATAAAATGTGATTAATACAAATCTTAAAAATGTGAAAACATTTGTTTCTTAAATATTGTGTTAATTGTAAACCCAAAGTGGGTTTCTCTTTCTTTGCCATATTGGATGCCAGATTGCAGTTGAACTCTTATCTCAATCTTGCACAGTTGGACCAGCTGATCAATGTCTTCAGTATTCCTGGAAGCTACCAGGCAGATGTGTGGACAGCTATGAGCCAAACTCCAAGGGACTTTGAAACTTCAGGACAATGACTGGACATCACATTTGTGTAAACAGCATAACAGTCGATCTACATAACTGAATAGCAACACAGGCACAGGTTACTGCATCTTTTTTTGTATATTTTTAACTGACTGTCACACATTCTCAGCATTTAAAGTGCAGCAAGCTAAACTGGTTACTTATTTCTTCAAGGAATGTTTATAATTATTTACTCATGTTGTGTGACATGCAAAAGAAAATATTTAGAAAAGTTTAATATTCAGAAAGTTTTTGTTTCCAATTTTTATTTGTGCTCTAGACCCAGGCCTTTGCAGAAATGTACTTACAAACTTTTCAAATTTGTAATGGGTTTAAAATTCATTAAGGACAAATTAATCTTAATTTTATTTTATTTTTTTCACTCTTTTCTCGTTCATTTTTAGTGTGGTCAGTTTGACCCCAAACAACAAAAAAAGTCTTTTTTTTATACACATTTAAAACAACCAAATCAAGTCCAGTTGTGACAACATTTTGTTAAAGGTTGGACTGATGTGACCACAACATTACCTAACTGATAAAGCTGCCATTTCATAATTTGATAATTTCATAATTTGATCACAATGCAATCCAGCTGATCAGCCTCACAATTTTCACCATACAACTAAATTGTCAAATTTTCCCTTGCAGGAAATGTGAGATGTGCTTTCCCAGATGTGGAAACACGGTCTTTAACGGAAGCAGCTTGCAACAAGCTAAGCAGCCCTGGGAGTTTCTAATAATTTGAAAAAAGATATTAGTGAACGCTGATGCTTTTCAAATAAAATGTAAAACCAAAACCACAAGCGTTTATGGTTTGTCACATTCTAAAATAACGTATTATTTAGAACATTATCCTGTGGTACTACAGAATATAATAATACTACAGAATACTACAGAATATAATAATACTACAGAAATGTTAAAGTAATACCACATATTACCACAATAATACTACAGGAGTATTACATACTGAAAAACAGAATTCTGTGGTAAATACTAAAGAAATGGTAAAGTAATACCACACACTACCACAAGAATATCACAGGAGTATTACATACTGAACAACAGAATCCCTTGGTAAATACTACAGAAATGTTAAAGTAATACCACAAATTACCACAAGAATACTACAGGAGTATTACATACTGTACAACAGAATCCTGTGATAAATATTACAGAAATGTTAAAGTAATACCACAAATTACCACAAGAATACTACAGGAGTATTACATACTGTACAAGATAGAATCCTGTAGTAAAACGTCCCAAAAAACAACAAAGTACTACACAATTACCACATAATTTTTGTGTTGTACATTTGATGGTTTACCATATAAAATACCACACACTACCACAAAAATATTACAAGAATATGACAGTAATACCACACACTCTAACACAAGAATATCACAGGAGTATTACATACTGAACAACAGAATCCTGTGGTGCACAGAATCCTGTGGTAAATACTACAGTAATGTTAAAGTAATACCACAAATTACCACAAGAATACTACAGGAGTATTACACACTGAACAACAGAATCCTGTGGTAAATACTACAGAAATGTTAAAGTAATACCACAAATTACCACAAGAATCCTACAGGAGTATTACATACTGAACAACAGAATCCTGTGGTGCACAGAATCCTGTGGTAAATACTACAGAAATGTTAAAGTAATACCACAAATTACCACGAGAATACTACAGGAGTATTACACACTGAACAACAGAATCCTGTGGTAAATACTACAGAAATGTTAAAGTAATACTACAAATTACCACAACAATACTATAGGAATATTACATACTGAACAACAGAATCCTGTGATAAATACTACAGAAATGTTAAAGTGATACCACAAATTACCACAAGAATCCTACAGGAGTATTACATACTGAACAACAGAATCCTGTGGTAAATACTACAGAAATGTTAAAGTAATACCACAAATTACCACAAGAATCCTACAGGAGTATTACATACTGAACAACAGAATCCTGTGGTGCACAGAATCCTGTGGTAAATACTACAGAAATGTTAAAGTAATACCACAAATTACCACGAGAATACTACAGGAGTATTACACACTGAACAACAGAATCCTGTGGTAAATACTACAGAAATGTTAAAGTAATACTACAAATTACCACAACAATACTATAGGAATATTACATACTGAACAACAGAATCCTGTGATAAATACTACAGAAATGTTAAAGTGATACCACAAATTACCACAAGAATCCTACAGGAGTATTACATACTGAACAACAGAATCCTGTGGTAAATACTACAGAAATGTTAAAGTAATACCACAAATTACCACAAGAATCCTACAGGAGTATTACATACTGAAAAACAGAATCCTGTGGTAAATACTACAGAAATGTTAAAGTAATACCACAAATTACCACAAGAATCCTACAGGAGTATTACATACTGAACAACAGAATCCTGTGGTAAATACTACAGAAATGTTAAAGTAATACCACAAATTACCACAAGAATCCTACAGGAGTATTACATACTGAACAACAGAATCCTGTGGTAAATATTACAGAAATATGAAAGTGATACCACATATTACCACAAGAATACTACAGGAGTATTACATACTGTACAACATAGAATCCTGTAGTAAAACGTCCCAAAAAACAACAAAGTACTACACAATTACCACATAATTTTGTGTTGTACATTTGATGGTTACCATATAAAATACCACACACTACCACAAAAATATTACAAGAATATGACAGTAATACCACACACTCTAACACAAGAATATCACAGGAGTATTACATACTGAACAACAGAATCCTGTGGTGCACAGAATCCTGTGGTAAATACTACAGTAATGTTAAAGTAATACCACAAATTACCACAAGAATACTACAGGAGTATTACACACTGAACAACAGAATCCTGTGGTAAATACTACAGAAATGTTAAAGTAATACCACAATTACCACAAGAATCCTACAGGAGTATTACATACTGAACAACAGAATCCTGTGGTGCACAGAATCCTGTGGTAAATACTACAGAAATGTTAAAGTAATACCACAAATTACCACAAGAATACTACAGGAGTATTACACACTGAACAACAAAATCCTGTGGTAAATACTACAGAAATGTTAAAGTAATACCACAAATTACCACAAGAATCCTACAGGAGTATTACATACTGAACAACAGAATCCTGTGGTAAATACTACAGAAATGTTAAAGTAATACCACAAATTACCACAAGAATACTACAGGAGTATTACACACTGAACAACAGAATCCTGTGGTAAATACTACAGAAATGTTAAAGTAATACCACAAATTACCACAAGAATCCTACAGGAGTATTACATACTGAACAACAGAATCCTGTGGTGCACAGAATCCTGTGGTAAATACTACAGAAATGTTAAAGTAATACCACAAATTACCACAAGAATACTACAGGAGTATTACACACTGAACAACAAAATCCTGTGGTAAATACTACAGAAATGTTAAAGTAATACCACAAATTACCACAAGAATCCTACAGGAGTATTACATACTGAACAACAGAATCCTGTGGTAAATACTACAGAAATGTTAAAGTAATACCACAAATTACCACAAGAATACTACAGGAGTATTACACACTGAACAACAGAATCCTGTGGTAAATACTACAGAAATGTTAAAGTAATACCACAAATTACCACAAGAATCCTACAGGAGTATTACATACTGAACAACAGAATCCTGTGGTGCACAGAATCCTGTGGTAAATACTACAGAAATGTTAAAGTAATACCACAAATTACCACAAGAATACTACAGGAGTATTACACACTGAACAACAAAATCCTGTGGTAAATACTACAGAAATGTTAAAGTAATACCACAAATTACCACAAGAATCCTACAGGAGTATTACATACTGAACAACAGAATCCTGTGGTAAATACTACAGAAATGTTAAAGTAATACCACAAATTACCACAAGAATACTACAGGAGTATTACACACTGAACAACAGAATCCTGTGGTAAATACTACAGAAATGTTAAAGTAATACCACAAATTACCACAAGAATACTACAGGAGTATTACACACTGAACAACAAAATCCTGTGGTAAATACTACAGAAATGTTAAAGTAATACCACAAATTACCACAAGAATCCTACAGGAGTATTACATACTGTACAACAGAATCCTGTGATAAATATTACAGAAATGTTAAAGTAATACCACAAATTACCACAAGAATACTACAGGAGTATTACATACTGTACAAGATAGAATCCTGTAGTAAAACGTCCCAAAAAACAACAAAGTACTACACAATTACCACATAATTTTTGTGTTGTACATTTGATGGTTTACCATATAAAATACCACACACTACCACAAAAATATTACAAGAATATGACAGTAATACCACACACTCTAACACAAGAATATCACAGGAGTATTACATACTGAACAACAGAATCCTGTGGTGCACAGAATCCTGTGGTAAATACTACAGTAATGTTAAAGTAATACCACAAATTACCACAAGAATACTACAGGAGTATTACACACTGAACAACAGAATCCTGTGGTAAATACTACAGAAATGTTAAAGTAATACCACAAATTACCACAAGAATCCTACAGGAGTATTACATACTGAACAACAGAATCCTGTGGTGCACAGAATCCTGTGGTAAATACTACAGAAATGTTAAAGTAATACCACAAATTACCACGAGAATACTACAGGAGTATTACACACTGAACAACAGAATCCTGTGGTAAATACTACAGAAATGTTAAAGTAATACTACAAATTACCACAACAATACTATAGGAATATTACATACTGAACAACAGAATCCTGTGATAAATACTACAGAAATGTTAAAGTGATACCACAAATTACCACAAGAATCCTACAGGAGTATTACATACTGAACAACAGAATCCTGTGGTAAATACTACAGAAATGTTAAAGTAATACCACAAATTACCACAAGAATCCTACAGGAGTATTACATACTGAACAACAGAATCCTGTGGTGCACAGAATCCTGTGGTAAATACTACAGAAATGTTAAAGTAATACCACAAATTACCACGAGAATACTACAGGAGTATTACACACTGAACAACAGAATCCTGTGGTAAATACTACAGAAATGTTAAAGTAATACTACAAATTACCACAACAATACTATAGGAATATTACATACTGAACAACAGAATCCTGTGATAAATACTACAGAAATGTTAAAGTGATACCACAAATTACCACAAGAATCCTACAGGAGTATTACATACTGAAAAACAGAATCCTGTGGTAAATACTACAGAAATGTTAAAGTAATACCACAAATTACCACAAGAATCCTACAGGAGTATTACATACTGAACAACAGAATCCTGTGGTAAATACTACAGAAATGTTAAAGTAATACCACAAATTACCACAAGAATCCTACAGGAGTATTACATACTGAACAACAGAATCCTGTGGTAAATATTACAGAAATATGAAAGTGATACCACATATTACCACAAGAATACTACAGGAGTATTACATACTGTACAACATAGAATCCTGTAGTAAAACGTCCCAAAAAACAACAAAGTACTACACAATTACCACATAATTTTTGTGTTGTACATTTGATGGTTTACCATATAAAATACCACACACTACCACAAAAATATTACAAGAATATGACAGTAATACCACACACTCTAACACAAGAATATCACAGGAGTATTACATACTGAACAACAGAATCCTGTGGTGCACAGAATCCTGTGGTAAATACTACAGTAATGTTAAAGTAATACCACAAATTACCACAAGAATACTACAGGAGTATTACACACTGAACAACAGAATCCTGTGGTAAATACTACAGAAATGTTAAAGTAATACCACAAATTACCACAAGAATCCTACAGGAGTATTACATACTGAACAACAGAATCCTGTGGTGCACAGAATCCTGTGGTAAATACTACAGAAATGTTAAAGTAATACCACAAATTACCACAAGAATACTACAGGAGTATTACACACTGAACAACAAAATCCTGTGGTAAATACTACAGAAATGTTAAAGTAATACCACAAATTACCACAAGAATCCTACAGGAGTATTACATACTGAACAACAGAATCCTGTGGTAAATACTACAGAAATGTTAAAGTAATACCACAAATTACCACAAGAATACTACAGGAGTATTACACACTGAACAACAGAATCCTGTGGTAAATACTACAGAAATGTTAAAGTAATACCACAAATTACCACAAGAATCCTACAGGAGTATTACATACTGAACAACAGAATCCTGTGGTGCACAGAATCCTGTGGTAAATACTACAGAAATGTTAAAGTAATACCACAAATTACCACAAGAATACTACAGGAGTATTACACACTGAACAACAAAATCCTGTGGTAAATACTACAGAAATGTTAAAGTAATACCACAAATTACCACAAGAATCCTACAGGAGTATTACATACTGAACAACAGAATCCTGTGGTAAATACTACAGAAATGTTAAAGTAATACCACAAATTACCACAAGAATACTACAGGAGTATTACACACTGAACAACAGAATCCTGTGGTAAATACTACAGAAATGTTAAAGTAATACCACAAATTACCACAAGAATCCTACAGGAGTATTACATACTGAACAACAGAATCCTGTGGTGCACAGAATCCTGTGGTAAATACTACAGAAATGTTAAAGTAATACCACAAATTACCACAAGAATACTACAGGAGTATTACATACTGAAAAACAGAATCCTGTGGTAAATACTACAGAAATGTTAAAGTAATACTACAAATTACCACAACAATACTATAGGAATATTACATACTGAACAACAGAATCCTGTGATAAATACTACAGAAATGTTAAAGTGATACCACAAATTACCACAAGAATCCTACAGGAGTATTACATACTGAACAACAGAATCCTGTGGTAAATACTACAGAAATGTTAAAGTAATACTACAAATTACCACAACAATACTATAGGAATATTACATACTGAACAACAGAATCCTGTGATAAATACTACAGAAATGTTAAAGTGATACCACAAATTACCACAAGAATCCTACAGGAGTATTACATACTGAACAACAGAATCCTGTGGTAAATACTACAGAAATGTTAAAGTAATACCACAAATTACCACAAGAATCCTACAGGAGTATTACATACTGAAAAACAGAATCCTGTGGTAAATACTACAGAAATGTTAAAGTAATACCACAAATTACCACAAGAATCCTACAGGAGTATTACATACTGAACAACAGAATCCTGTGGTAAATATTACAGAAATATGAAAGTGATACCACATATTACCACAAGAATACTACAGGAGTATTACATACTGTACAACATAGAATCCTGTAGTAAAACGTCCCAAAAAACAACAAAGTACTACACAATTACCACATAATTTTTGTGTTGTACATTTGATGGTTTACCATATAAAATACCACACACTACCACAAAAATATTACAAGAATATGACAGTAATACCACACACTCTAACACAAGAATATCACAGGAGTATTACATACTGAACAACAGAATCCTGTGGTGCACAGAATCCTGTGGTAAATACTACAGTAATGTTAAAGTAATACCACAAATTACCACAAGAATACTACAGGAGTATTACACACTGAACAACAGAATCCTGTGGTAAATACTACAGAAATGTTAAAGTAATACCACAAATTACCACAAGAATCCTACAGGAGTATTACATACTGAACAACAGAATCCTGTGGTGCACAGAATCCTGTGGTAAATACTAGAGAAATGTTAAAGTAATACCACAAATTACCACAAGAATACTACAGGAGTATTACACACTGAACAACAAAATCCTGTGGTAAATACTACAGAAATGTTAAAGTAATACCACAAATTACCACAAGAATCCTACAGGAGTATTACATACTGAACAACAGAATCCTGTGGTAAATACTACAGAAATGTTAAAGTAATACCACAAATTACCACAAGAATACTACAGGAGTATTACACACTGAACAACAGAATCCTGTGGTAAATACTACAGAAATGTTAAAGTAATACCACAAATTACCACAAGAATCCTACAGGAGTATTACATACTGAACAACAGAATCCTGTGGTGCACAGAATCCTGTGGTAAATACTACAGAAATGTTAAAGTAATACCACAAATTACCACAAGAATACTACAGGAGTATTACATACTGAAAAACAGAATCCTGTGGTAAATACTACAGAAATGTTAAAGTAATACTACAAATTACCACAACAATACTATAGGAATATTACACACTGAACAACAGAATCCTGTGGTGCACAGAATCCTGTGGTAAATACTACAGAAATGTTAAAGTAATACCACAAATTACCACAAGAATACTACAGGAGTATTACATACTGAACAACAGAATCCTGTGGTGCACAGAATCCTGTGATAAATACTACAGAAATGTTAAAGTGATACCACATATTACCACAAGAATACTACAGGAGTATTACACACTGAACAACAGAATCCTGTGGTAAATACTACAGAAATGTTAAAGTAATACCACAAATTACCACAAGAATCCTACAGGAGTATTACATACTGAACAACAGAATCCTGTGGTGCACAGAATCCTGTGGTAAATACTACAGAAATGTTAAAGTAATACCACAAGTTACCACAAGAATACTACAGGAATATTACATACTGAACAACAGAATCCTGTGGTAAATACTACAGAAATGTTAAAGTAATACCACAAATTACCACAAGAATCCTACAGGAGTATTACATACTGAACAACAGAATCCTGTGGTAAATACTACAGAAATGTTAAAGTAATACCACAAATTACCACAAGAATCCTACAGGAGTATTACATACTGAACAACAGAATCCTGTGGTGCACAGAATCCTGTGGTAAATACTACAGAAATGTTAAAGTAATACCACAAATTACCACAAGAATACTACAGGAGTATTACATACTGAAAAACAGAATCCTGTGGTAAATACTACAGAAATGTTAAAGTAATACTACAAATTACCACAACAATACTATAGGAATATTACACACTGAACAACAGAATCCTGTGGTGCACAGAATCCTGTGGTAAATACTACAGAAATGTTAAAGTAATACCACAAATTACCACAAGAATACTACAGGAGTATTACATACTGAAAACAGAATCCTGTGGTAAATACTACAGAAATGTTAAAGTAATACTACAAATTACCACAACAATACTATAGGAATATTACACACTGAACAACAGAATCCTGTGGTAAATACTACAGAAATGTTAAAGTAATACCACAAATTACCACAAGAATCCTACAGGAGTATTACATACTGAACAACAGAATCCTGTGGTGCACAGAATCCTGTGATAAATACTACAGAAATGTTAAAGTGATACCACATATTACCACAAGAATACTACAGGAGTATTACATACTGAACAACAGAATCCTGTGGTAAATACTACAGAAATGTTAAAGTAATACCACAAATTACCACAAGAATCCTACAGGAGTATTACATACTGAACAACAGAATCCTGTGGTGCACAGAATCCTGTGGTAAATACTACAGAAATGTTAAAGTAATACCACAAGTTACCACAAGAATACTACAGGAATATTACATACTGAACAACAGAATCCTGTGGTAAATACTACAGAAATGTTAAAGTAATACCACAAATTACCACAAGAATCCTACAGGAGTATTACATACTGAACAACAGAATCCTGTGGTAAATACTACAGAAATGTTAAAGTAATACCACAAATTACCACAAGAATCCTACAGGAGTATTACATACTGAACAACAGAATCCTGTGGTGCACAGAATCCTGTGGTAAATACTACAGAAATGTTAAAGTAATACCACAAGTTACCACAAGAATACTACAGGAATATTACATACTGAACAACAGAATCCTGTGGTAAATACTACAGAAATGTTAAAGTAATACCACAAATTACCACAAGAATCCTACAGGAGTATTACATACTGAACAACAGAATCCTGTGGTAAATACTACAGAAATGTTAAAGTAATACCACAAATTACCACAAGAATCCTACAGGAGTATTACATACTGAACAACAGAATCCTGTGGTGCACAGAATCCTGTGGTAAATACTACAGAAATGTTAAAGTAATACCACAAGTTACCACAAGAATACTACAGGAGTATTACATACTGAAAAACAGAATCCTGTGGTAAATACTACAGTAATGTTAAAGTAATACTACAAATTACCACAACAATACTATAGGAATATTACACACTGAACAACAGAATCCTGTGGTAAATACTACAGAAATGTTAAAGTAATACCACAAATTACCACAAGAATCCTACAGGAGTATTATATACTGAACAACAGAATCCTGTGATAAATACTACAGAAATGTTAAAGTGATACCACATATTACCACAAGAATACTACAGAAGTATTACATACTGAAAAACAGAATCCTGTGGTAAATACTACAGAAATGTTAAAGTAATACTACAAATTACCACAACAATACTATAGGAATATTACATACTGAACAACAGAATCCTGTGATAAATACTACAGAAATGTTAAAGTGATACCACATATTACCACAAGAATACTACAGGAGTATTACATACTGAACAACAGAATCCTGTGGTAAATACTACAGAAATGTTCAAGTAATAACACATATTACCACAAGAATATCTCAGGAATATTACATAATAAACAACAGAATCCTGTGGTAAATACTACAGAAATATGAAAGTGATACCACATATTACCACACGAATAATACAGGAGTATTACATACTGTATAACACATAATCCTGTGGTAAAACGTCCCAAAAACAACAAAGTACTACACAATTACCACATAATTATTGTGTTGTACATTTGATGGTTTACCACATAAAATACCGCAGGTAATTTTGGTAAGGGTGATCTTCATTTTTATATTATATTGTGTCACATTCACACTGATGGACCATTAGAGGACTTTTATTCTGTCAGGTGAGAAACACCTGATCAATATTCATGACTGCTGACTGTCCTTCACATCCAGCCTTTCTGACAGAAGAACTTCAGTCAATATATTGCTTTACCTGAATGAGTAATCAGGGTTCATTTCAGATCCATGTGTAGTAAATACACAAGTTTGCCAGGTCTCTTTCAGTAAGGTCTCGAATATACGTGCTTATAGTGTGTGTGTTTTCATATAATTTTAGAGGTTAAGGTGATAATAATAAGAGTGTTATGAGACTTTTATATGTTTACAAGAAACTACAAACTTCTTTAGGGCCCAAAAACTCTCAAACTCCAGAGGGAGAAATTTCTCTGAATCACTGTTTTTATTTATTTTTTATATTATTGCAGGTCATTAATGTGCTTCCATTGTTTATTTATCTGTTTGAATATGTCTGCTGATGTTTACAATTGTGAATGATGTATACTATTAGTGATATTTTCTAATCATTTTGTAATTTCTATCTTTGTATTTTTCCTTTTTAGTTTTACAAGTGAATCAAGTAAAGAGCGCATCACATGTGGAAGAAGAAAGTGTGATGGTGCTTTATTTCTGTTCACTATCTGTCAACGCTTCAGTTCAGAACAGCAATGCCAGGACAGAATAAAATATGAATAAATAATTTAGAGGAAATGATTTAAAATGATCTTTAAAATAAACTGATTCCTTTAACTGTTGATCATATTTGGGTATATTAGAAAAAGAGAAGCTTTCATTTGAAAATGCAGCATTTCGCAATATACTCAGTGATGCTTTTAAATCTATTCTCACAGATGAACATACATTAGTAAAGCTATGATTAAAATCACAACCCTGTAAATGTTCTGTTTCTTCTTCTGCCAATCCACTGAAAGAGGCTCCACATTTGGTAACCCAATATGAAACTGTATCTGTTGAGTGGAGAATAGTTTACCTCAGTGTCTCCAGTTTACAGTTTGGACTCTTCAGTCCATCAGAGAGAAGCTTCACTCCTGAATCCTGCAGGTCATTGTTACTCAGGTCCAGCTCTCTCAGGACACAGTTTGAGGATTGTAGAGCTGAAGACAAACTCTCACAGGACTGAGCAGTGAGTTTACAGCCCTGTAGCCTGTGTAGAGGACAAAAAGGACATTGTATTTTTTGTGTGAGTGTGCATGTAATTATTGAAGTCCCCATGAGGAGTGATTTCTCCTCATAGGGACTCCTTTAACTTTTCAGAATGTCTTTAATGGTCATAACAACACACATGGGGAGCACTGGAAACACTGCATGTTAGCCTCACCCACTACCTCAGACATAATTCACAATTTAACTGAAAATAAACAGGAAGTGCATTTTCAGATGTTACCTATAATACCTATAATTCACACTCCATAAAGTTTATTTTCTTCTCACTTCAAATGTTACTCTTAGCTGCTTAGTTTTGCTGGAGTGATCTCATTAACATATTGAAAAGTATAATTTACACAATGATTTTAAATGACTTCCTTTATGCCGAGTTCAGACTGCATGATTGTAGCCCTGAATTTGACTTGCCGACAAGTTTTGATAAATCACAGGCAAATCGGTGACACTCACACAGTATGAACAATCAAGGACGCGATATGATAGAATCGCCGATGAGTCGCCGACACCCGTGAGATATTTGGCATGCTGAATATCTGGAGCTGTCGGCGATTTAAAATCATGCCGTGTGAAATGTGTTCTGATTGAAAATAACATTGGCGATCACCTACAGCCAATGAGAGAGCAGCATCCACTAGTGTGGGTATCTGCAGGCCAGTGGGAGGCTGGGGGAGAAGTTAAAAGTGCTCATTTTCAGTTTATTTGGACCCAAGAAATGGAGGAAAAACTAGTGTAAATATGGCAGGAGCACTGTGTCTGTTTCACGTGTCATCTGATCAATATCACAATCAGGTCGAAAAGTTAAAAAAAAGTTGAGGAGAGATTGCTAATTATCTTCAAAAGGCAGATGAGCAACATAAGTACATTTTCTAAAGCATTAAGCCTTCTGTTTCCATTATGTAGTTAATAACAAAAGATATACTTCGTGACCTCGCATTGTTTCCATGTCACTTCTCGCGTTTGTTTGGTTGTGAGACGTAGTTTGGACAAAGTTGTCTGTGATTCTTTCTATTAAAGTCATGCAGTGTGAACTCTCCTGTCGCCGATCCATCCTACAGTGTAAACACAGCACCGACAGAACACTAACCCAGATAGTCATGTGGAACGGAACGCAATTTTGTAAAAAATCTGCAGATTTATGCAGAATGATTTAAAAGAGTATCGTAACAAAAAACTTACTGCATAAAATACAAAATAATAATATTTTAACTGTTGTTTAATGCAGTTCATTTAGTTACTCATATTTGGTAAACAAAGCAAATCTCTCATATAATATCACTACTAACAGACAGAAAAGATGACTTTACAAACTGTACTGTAAATAAATCAAATGAACATTTTCATATTAGTGGATAATAGTATTTTACAAACATTTACACTAGTAAATAAAGAGACTCAATGATGGGCTAAACATCTGCAAAAACACAGTTTTTTTTACAGATGCCCCAAAAATACCAAAGAACACAAATCAATGATCATTTTAGCAGAAATTTCACTCAAGAGCAATATTATATCTGGTGTAAATAGGTTTTTCCTCATATTTGACTTCACACTATAAGTATGAATTATTCACAATAAATAAACGAAAATAAAATACATTATGGCATATGCTCATTACCTCATCATACTTTGCTGCATTGCACAATGTAAAAGTCATTTGTGGCAGCATTTATTTTACAGAAACTTTTTTTATTTTACCTCAGTATCTCCAGTTTACAGTTTGGACTCTTCAGTCCATCATAGAGAAGCTTCACTCCTGAATCCTGCAGGTCATTGTTACTCAGGTCCAGCTCTCTCAGGACACAGTTTGAGGATTGTAGAGCTGAAGACAAACTCTCACAGGACTGAACAGTGAGATTACAGAACTGTAGCCTGTTTAGAGGACAAAGAGCAACAAAATCAGCAGTAAGAAATGAGCACTGTTGAGTGTTCATTAGTCCAGTCCACAGTGATAAAAGTAACACTGGAAATAAATGATATATATATACTGATCAAGAAATAAAGGGAAAACTAAAATAACACATCCTAGATCTGAATAAGTGTACAATTCTTATTAAATACTTTGTTCTTTACATGTTCAATGTGCTGACAACAAAATCACACAGAAATGATCACTGTATATCAAATATATTAACCAATGGAGGTCTGGATTTGGAGTCACACTGAAAACTGTAGTGAATTGCAGGAATTGCTGACACACTCCAGCCACATGGGCATGTCAGAACAAGCCTATTTATTTCATTTAGAAATATCTTTATTTATTTATTTATTTATTTAAACTACATTAAAACAAAATAGGCAACGCAGTGGCACAGTAGGTAGTGCTGTTGCCTCACAGCAAGAACGTCGCTGGGTCGCAGGTTCGAACCTCAGCTGGGCTGGGTCAGTTGGTGTTTCTGTGTGGAGTTTGCATGTTCTCCCTGCGTTCGCGTGGGTTTCCTCCGGGTGCTTCAGTTTCCCCCACAGTCCAAAGACATGCAGTACAGGTGAATTGGGTAAGCTAAATTGTTCATAGTGTATGAGTGTGAATGTGTGTGTGTGGAAGTTCCCAGAGATGGGTTGCGGCTGGAAGGGCATCTGCTGCGTAAAATCGTGCTGGATAAGTTGGCGGTTCATTCCGCTGTGGCGACCCCGCAAGGGACAAAGCCGACAAGAAAATGAATGAATGAATGAATAAAACAAAATAAACCTGTATTTCATCATTCATATGACATTTATAAGAGGCATGTCTGTGAGACGGCAACACTGTGTCTAAAACTCAACTCTTTCTCTCATCAGAAAACAAACACAATTATCCAAGAGCAACACTGTGTTAGATTTGAGCAAATACACATGAACAAATGTCCTATTTAGCTGGAGGAGCACAGTGATTTGCAGTGATTTTAGTAATTTTTCAGGATAAAATGTAAAGCAAATGAAGTAGATAATTAAAGAAGTACAAATGTTGTTTGTGTGAGTAAAAAGTCAAGAAAAGGTTGTTAAATACGTTTAGAAATTATGAAATAAATGAGCAAATAAGGAAACAAAACACTGCCGCGTCCCCATGCAATAATATGGTGTATCAGTGATCTCACAGGGGGACGATATGGAGATCTAAAGATTCTGAATATCGCCCAACACTAATAAAATATGTAGAATCGTTTTAGAATCTAAGAAATCCTGCTACCTTTATAAGTCCATCTCTGGAAAACACAGTAAGAATGAAGAAACGTCATGAGAGCTGACACTGAGCCTCATTGTGTCATTCAAAATAAACATGTCAAACACACACGCACACATTTGTTAAAGCAGGGCAGTGATTTACTAGTCTTTAGTGCAGACTGATGTATCTCTTCTGAGATCAATGAATGAATACTCACAGAGCTCTTCTGCAGTTTCTCACAGCTGATATCAGTCTCCGTCTTCCCTCAGCTAATGTGTTGAATTTCTGCAGCTCAAACTCATCCAGCGGCTCCTCTGACATCTCAACCATGTAGGAGATTTTTGAGCAGTGAGCAGGAGAGAGTTTCTCCTCTGAGTGTTTGTTTGATTTAACAAACTCCCGAATCTCTCTGGCCAGAGTTTGATCTTTCACCTCCAGCAGACAGAGGAACAGATTGATGGATCTTTCAGCTGAGAGACGGTCATCTCTCTTATTCTGGAACAGATTGATAGATCTTTCAGCTGAGAGATGGCCCTCTCTCTTGATCTGGTCTTTAATGTCCTGTGTGATTCTCCTGATGTTCTCTGAGCTCTTCTCTGTGTGTGTCAGTAGATCCTGTAAGAGTCTCTGATTGGACTCCAGTGAGAGGCCCAGCAGGAACCGCAGGAACAGATCCAGATGACCAGTACTACTCCAGAGAGCTTCATCTACTGCTGATCTGAGCAGATCATACAGAGACTTCTTAGAGTCGAAGTGTATGAACTGTTGATGTTTATATGAACATTCTCTCCCATAAATCAACCTCAGCTCATCTGTGTTCTTTGTTAAAAAGCAGTAAAACACATGGAAAGCAGCCAGAAACTCCTGAAAGCTGAGATGGATGAAGCTGTAGACTTTCCTCTGATGAATCACAGATTCCTCCTTGAAGATCTCAGTGCAGATCATAGAATACACTGTGACGTCAGAGAGTTTTATGTAGCTCTTAATCAGGTCCTCCTTATCGAACATCACATTGCCCTTCATCAGCTGTCTGAAAGCCACTTCAGCAAGTATGAGGATCACTCCTCTGTTGAACTGCAGGAGTATCTCTGGATCTCTCTCTCCATACTCCTGCTTCTTCTTGTTGATTTGAATCAGCAGGAAGTGGATGTACATTTCAGTCAGAGTTCGAGGGATTTCTGCACTCAGATCTTCTTCCAGAAGCTTCTGAAGCACAGTGGAGGAGATCCAGCAGAAGACGGGGATGTGGCACATGATCTGGAGGCTTCTTGCTTTTCTGATGTGTGAGATGATTCTGCTGGCTTGATGCTTGTCGCTGATTCTCTTCCTGAAATATTCCTCCTTCTGATGATCAGTGAATCCCTGAATCTCTGTCAGACGGTTGATGTATTTGGAGGGGATCTGATGGGCTGCTGCTGGTCTGGAGGTAATCCAGATGAGAGCAGAGGGAAGCAGATCTCCTTTCATGAGGTTCGACATCAACACAGACACTGATGAAGATTCAGTCACAGCACAAACTTTCTCCTCATCTGAAAACTTCAGTGTGATTCTGCTTTCATCCAGACCATCAAAGATGAACACAACTCTACACTGCTCATAAATCTTGGGCTCCAGATATTGAAGTTCAGGATGAAAGTCCTGCAGAAGTCTGTGAAGACTGTACTGTTGATCTCGGATCAAGTTCAGCTCTCGAAATGGAAGCACAAACATAAAATCTACATCCTGATTGTCTTTTCCCTCGGCCCAGTCCAGAATGAACTTCTGCACAGAGACGGTTTTTCCGATTCCAGCGATGCCTTTAGTGAGAACAGTCTTGATCTGGGCTTTCTCCTTCTTTATCTCCTCCTCATGTCCTGCTCCAGCTGAGGCTTTAAAGATGTCATTGCAGTAGACTGGAGTGTCTTGTGGTGGTTTTGTTCTGGCTCTTTTCTCCATCTGTAAAACCTCATGTTCTTTATTCACTCCTTCACTCTCTCCTTCTATGATGTAGAGCTGTGTGTAGATCCTGTTCAGGAGGGTTTGAGTCTCTTGATGGTTGATTCCCTCAAATAATGTCTCATACTTGTTCTTCATGCTGGTTTTGTGCTGGTCTTTGACTTTCTGAGGTTCATCATGTTCTGGTTGGAGTGAATTCTGCTGCAGGTCTCCAGTCTGATCAGCTCTATCCACAATGCAGGAACAAAAACAACACAAGAGTGAATGAGCACGAGTGTAAAGATCCTCTAGTAAAGCCATGTGTGTTTTCTCTGAAACAGCTGAGACACAATACACAGATTTACTCCAGAACCAAACTATAGTAATGCAGAAACTGTCCCAGATCAGCAAGAACCGGTTTCAGTCTTCAAATGACTCTGATAGCTCTATTGTGAAGCACTTTAAACACCACACACTGATCACGTCTACTGCTCAAAATGCTGTAGCATTTAACAGTGTTTGTCATTTATTAAATCTAACCAATCAATCATTTGATATCATTTATTTACTATTATGCTGGATGCTCACTAAAATACATTTAAAATCTTTTAAGATGAAAATGTGAGAGAGCAAAAGCAAGAGGACAAAAGATCCTAAATTACCTGTTCAGCTGCTGTAGTGTGTAATGAGGTGATGTTGATATTAATCAGCTATAGGTCACATACGGCTGTAAGTTAATGTGAATTATTTATATTATTTATAAAATCCCCTTTAATTGTATTTTATTAACGTCTACCCCTACCTCAACCCTAAACTCAACCATCACAGTAATGTAAAAACAGATCTGAGTCTTCTCTTTTAGTATAGCTGATTAACCATATGGATGGATGATAACAGCCCCCTGAGCCTACAAGTAGGTGCAGAAGGCCCCAACTGAACCATATCTATCAGCTGATAACCAGTGATAAAGCCCATTCAATAGAGTGATAACATTTTAATCTGGTGTTGCATTGTGCTGTCTACAGTTATAAAGGTTGTTGTGAGCATATACTTGTTAAATGTTTTGCCATCAATAAGAAAAATAATAATCCTCTGCATCTCTGCTGTCTAATCTCCAGATAATATAAGCGTTTGCTCTCAGAGTTCAGGATTCCAGTAACAGCACTGTAACATTGCTCCAGTTTATTAAGATAATAATAAACAGAGAAGATTCACAGCAAAATCCTCAGAGTAAAATTTACTCAGTTCAGAGAACATTTGGTCCCTCTCTAAATTGAGTAAAATATACTCAACAGCAGAGTTAAAGTTAATGAGACAATGATGGGGTTAATTAAGTGATAATTGAGCACTGATGATGAACACCTGCTGTTAATAAGCAGAAACAGAGAAGAGAAACATAAAACTACAGCTGACTTCAGTCACAGTCGTAGATAAAATAAACTGAAATAAAACATCTCGAATCTCTTAAAATTTCAGCAGAGGATCAGTAAGCAACTCCACAAACAGCAGCTTTACTTATTAACAACCTGTTTGGCCTTACTTCTGCCACACTCTACAAAATTCCATATAGTGATATTATTAAGAACTAAGTCATTTTTTACAATAACAATAAAAAACACTACTTTTTGTGTTTTAAGCTGTCACCATTGAGGAGAACGCTCTGGTTACTAAAGTAACCCTCGTTCCCCGAGGGGGGGAACGGAAATGCTATGTGGAAAAACTTACACTATGGGGATTTCGTCAGAATCCAATCATCTGAAAGAGTATAGCGTGCAGTATAGTCAGCGTGCACAGCTGTCTTGAATGACAATCAGCCTGGCATAAAAGGCTAGCATGTGCTCAGCAACGACATCCTTTTTTAGCTGAAGAGGCTTTCACACTCAACAGCTAAGGGACAATCATTGTGGCGAAGGAACATAGCATTTCCGTTCCCCCCCTCTTTAGTAACCAGAGCGTTCCCCTTTGGGAGGGGAACTTCAATGCTATGTGGAAAAACTTCCACTATGGGGAAATTTATGGAAAGCGCCACAACGAAAGAACCTTACCATGTCTCCAGTGAGGGGCGCGCCACGCAGCAGTACGAGCGCACCTGCATCGCTGGAGACACAGTCCTCCAACGTGTCCCCTGGCCCTTACTTACCTTACTTACCTTTTCTGGTTTAGATATATTTTTCGGGGAGTCGTAAAAATACACCTAGTTAGTTTCTAGGAATTTTAAAATACGACAGTACGTTGGGAAAGCGTTCAGTCCCGATAGGGAGGATGCTGCGGAGGCCACCTGCTGCCCGGAGGGGGAGACCTGGTGGCAAAATAGCATATGGACTAGCCCTGAGAAGGGGGAGTGCACATATGAAGAGGTGGTTAGCGGGGAGGGAAGACACGAGCCCGCCAAGGAGGGGGGACTACATCGTGGCTGAGTGAGCGTATGGGATCGCCAGCGGGAATCGCACATAGCAGGCACCTATACCCAGAACGCGGGATGACCTGCGGGCATACTTACAACGTAATGGGCCAACATTTGACTCCTCCGCTGAGTCAGATGCTGGGGGCCTCGGAGGAACTCTGCAGGGTTCGCCGAGTGGGGAACTCAACTGACAAAGCGAGAAAAGCGCACGTATCTCTGTGTTAGAGAGAAAGGCGCAGCAAGCGTTTTACAACACCTAACCGAATTTCCTCATTCACCGCTCGTGAGGAAATCAGTTCACTCGAAGATAAAATCTCACAAATGCTCAGGTGTCGCCCAGCCCGCAGCTCTACAATGTTTGTTAGAGAGGCGCCGCGTGCTAACGCCCAAAAGGATGTGCGCTCCGAGTGGAGTGCGCTCTCACTCCTGGGGGACACGGCTCGCCCTGGCTCGATAAGCGAGGGAGATGGCATTCACTGTTCAGTGGGCCAACCTCTGTTTAGATACGGCACTTCCCTTCTGCCGATCACCGTAACAGATAAAGAGCTGCTCAGAGGATCTAAGCTCTGAGTACGGTCCGTATAATACGCAAAGCGCGAACAGGACACAGCAATAATGGGCTGGGTCTGCCTCCTCCGTGGGCAGCGCTTGCAGGTTCACTACATAGTTTAAACGAGCGCTGTAGGAACCTAGGGCACCTAGGTGGGCCGGGGTCTCAGGTAAACGTGAGAGTGGGCCGGCCCAACACGCTGGCACATTTCGCTGACCGAAAATGCCTCCAGATACCCGCCCATTTGACCGATGCCAACGCGACCAGCAGAGCTGTCTACCTGGACAGAAATCATATAGATACTGAGTCGAGTGATCGAGCAGACCTCTCCTAAGAGAGATCTTCAAATGGGTAAGAGAGGGGACAGGATATATATCCACGTCTCGCGCCTCTGGGGACTGGATGATGAGGCGATGCTTCCCCAGCGCGCCGCCATCGCCGCGTCCTCAGAGCGGGGATGATCGCAACGCCAACCCCTCAGGGCGGAGGGGACAGCCTTGGCTCCAGCCAACTGAAGGAGGATAGCATCACACTGATCTGGCATGTTTGGGGTTTCCTTCTCGGAGAGAAGTACACCACACAGCGAATAGACTCCACATCAGGGCATAGGCATGCCTCATAGAGGGTGCTCTAGGCCTGAGTGATGGTGTTAACCACCTAACGGTAGGTCACCTAAGTCCTCCGCGCTCCATCTATGGGCCACACGTGATAACCATAGATCTGGGCGTGGGTGCCAAACGGTGCCTGTCCCCAAAGAAGAAGTTTCTTCCAGGGGACATGCCAGGGAGGGGCCATCACGAGGAGAGAGCTGGAATACAGGTTTGATTGGGCCTGAGAGGCGCAATGCATAAACCTGTTCCTCGTCCTCCCTGACTTTACACAGCATCTGTGCGAGTAGGCTCACTGGAGAAATGCGTATTACGCACGCCCCGGGGCCAGCTGTGTAGCCAATGCGCAGAACGCACCCATAACAGCTGGACAGTCGGGGGTGGAGCCTCCATTCTCCCAGGCGAACTGCCGTGAGAGCGCAGCGGCTGCACGGTTGAGCTCGGCGGGGAAAAAATGGAATGCAGCGATTGCGCCGCGTATGACTCCGGGGGAGCAGACGGCGAGCGAGCTGAGACATGCGGCGACAGCGAATGTCTCCCTTGCGGTTGACATACACCATCGCCACCGTGCTGTTCGTCCTGACCAGCACGTGTTTCCCTTCTAACACCGGTAAAAAACGGTGCAGCGTGAGATACACTGCCAACAGCTCCAGGCAGTTAAGATGCCAATGCAACCAGCTTCCTACCACAGAACCACAGCTGCATGCCCGCAACACACGGCCCCCCAGCGCGTACTGGAAGCATCCGTCAAACGACGACATGCCTGGACGCTTGTTCTAGAGGCACACGGGCCTGTAGAACCCAGGGTCCATCCAGAGGCTGAGGGCGCGGCGACACAGCGGAGTGACAGTCACCCGGTGCGCGCTCGCGTGCCATGCGCGTCTAGGGACCCGATCGTGAAGCAAATGCCGAAGTGGTCTCATATGGAGCATCCGAGCGGCGAGACCGCGGCTGCGGATGTCATATGCTCCAGGAGCCTCTGAAATAATATCAGTGGGACCACATTTTCCTGTCGAACTCTCTCAGACAGGCCAGCATCAGCCCGGCGCGCTCTCGGGGGAGGCGCGCCGTCATGGTGATCGAGTCCAGCTCCAACCCGAGAAAAGAGTTGCTCTGCACGGGGGCGAGGCTGCTCTTTTCTCGGTTGACCTGAAACCCCAATTGGTCGAAGTGCCGAAACACCCTGTCTCTGTGCGTAACCAATTAATCCCGCGAGCGCGCTGAAATCAGCCAGTCGCTAGAGATAATTGAGTATGCGGATGCCCGCAAGCCGAAGCTGGGGCACCCTCCGCGAGCTTGGTGAAAACCCGCGGAGACAGAGAGAGCCAAAAGGGGAGGACTTGTACTGCCAGGCTCGACTTCAGACGCAAACCGCAGGAAACTGACGGTGGCGTGGAAGTATGGAGACATGAAAGTATGCGTCCTTCAGGTCTACTGCTGCAGACCAATCCCGAGGACGAACGCTCCGGAGGGTGCGCTTCTGCGTAAGCATTCTGAACGGCAGCTTGTGAAGCCAGCGGTACAAAACGCGCAGATTGAGGATTGGCCGTAGCCCACCGCTCTTTTTGGGTATGATGAAGTGCGGGCTGTAAACCCGCTCTCCATCCCGGCTGGAGGGACCGGTTCGATTGCATCCTTCGCCAGGAGGACAGCAATCTCCTCTCGCAAGACAGGGGCGGACGCAGGGCTGACCCTGGTGAAATACACACCCGTGAACTTGGGAGGCCGTTTCGCGAACTGAATCGCGTAGCCGAGTCTGATCGCGCGGATGAGCCATTGCGATGGGCTGGCCCGCGCTAACCAGGCAGGCAGAGCCCTCGCAAGTGGCTTCCTCCGCACGATCACTGACGTACCAGCGGTGGGGCAGCGCGGAGTGGGTGGGCTCAACCGGGGAGCACTGGGGTCCCACAGGAGAGCAGGAGGCAAGAGCTTCACTCTTGTCTCGCACCCGTACTCCGGAGGTGGGGCTGGGAGGGAGAGAGAAAGGAGACCGTTCTCTCTCGCTCCGCGAGCCACTGGCGAAGTGCACCGATCCTGCGAGCTGGAAAGCATAGCGTCCCAGACTGGCAGTGTTCGGGCTGTCACATCCGGGGAAGGGAAAAATGCTCTTTCTCTGAGGTTTTGATAGCGTTTTTTAACGCTGTTTAGAAGAAGAGCCCCGCCCTCCAGCGGGGAAAGAGCAAATTTCCTTCTCTCCAGATGGCCCGTCTCAGGGACGCTTCGCGGTTCGTTTACCGAACTTAGCGGCGCCCTGGGGCGGGGAGCGCTGGTTGCCTGCGAGATGCTCGGCGCAGCCACTTGGCCAGAGGCGCAGGCGGGGGCGACCGAGCAAAGCCGCAGGCGGGCGCTCTCGGCGTGAAGCAGCGGATGTGGATGGCTCGGCGGGGAGGAGCGGTTTTACGATCCCGCCGAGAGATGGTATTACCCATCGCCTCCGACTGCTCGCTCACCGGCGTGAATTCCTGGGCGAATTCACTGACAGTGTCGCCGAACAGGCCAGCCTGGGATATGGGTGAGCTAAGAAAGCGAACTTTGTCAGCATCACGCAGATCACCAGGTTTAGCCCGTGGTGGCGTTCCTGGGCCACTAATGTGACCATCGTCCTTCCCAGGGGCACACACAGCCGACTTCAGTCGATTGCTGTGCGGAGCTCATGCTCAGTCCTGGGTCGGAACCATCCCCGTGCAGCTGGGCCAGCGCCTGCGCTAGGGAGCGCTGGTAGGTGGCCGTAGCATGCATAGTGAGGGCGGAGGCGCACGCAGCGCACTGCATGGGCTTCCTGTGCACATCCAGGAAGAAGGGGACGTGGAGGTTTAGAAGGTCTTGCCTTCTTTATCTCCTCCACATCACACCCCTCTAGTCGGTCCGTCCGCGGGGCTGGGGGATAAACCATCTCCAGACCCATGGCCGAAACAGCCTGGGAAGCACGGCTGCAAAGTCTGCTTCTGGATTCGACGCCACGCTCATCATCCCGGAGGGAAAGAGCGGGTTCGAATCCTCATCAGACAATGACAACCAACCCTCCAAGGATGGTGAGGATGAAAACGCACGCAGATCGGGCAGAAAAAAGTGCCCTCCAAGACTGCGTGAGCTTACTGCGCACTTTCCGGGAAGGGGACGGAAGGCTTAGAAGGTCTTGCCTTCTTATATCCTCCACATAACACCCATCTAGTCGGTCCGGCCGCGGGGCTGGGGGATAAACCATCACCAGACCCACGGCCGAAACAGCCCGGGAAAGCACGGCCATCATGTCTGCTTTTTAGATGCCAACACCGTGCTCTCCACCCCGGAGGGAGGGAGCGAGCGGGTTCGCACCCTCATCAGACAATGACAGCCCATCCTCCGATGCAGCGATGGACATCTGATCCTCGGTGTCATCAAGTGAGAGGGCGACCACCCGAGGATGGAGCGCTTCTCTCACCTGAAGCTTGGATGGAGCGCGTGGAGGAGCGAGAGGTCCGCGAGCGGCGGATTTACTCCCACTGAAACCCTCAGATCTGCCCGAGTGCCAAGTAGGCCGAGTGCCGAGTGCGGGGGACAACTGGGGTGGGTCGCTCTTTTGCAAGAGCGAGCCGCGATCTTAACTGCGCAGCAGACATGACATCACAATGATGGCATGCACTGCCCGCGAGCACCGCATCAACATGCTGGACCCCCAGACATGAAACACAGTGCTCGTGCCCATCATCCGGGGACAGGAAACCACCGCAACCAGAAACGCACGGTCGGAGCAACGTCTTGAAAAAGACGCGCTGCACAACCGTGTTGCTCTTTTAGGAAACTTGCTTCCTATATACATACCGCTCTTGGAGGACCGGACCCAAAGGACGCCAGGCAAGGGAGAACAACCCAGCTCGACCATCTGCCACTGCGTATACGCGCTCTGGACTGGGAGAAGCTGCTTCTCGATCTCCCTCTGTAGACACAAGTTGGAGATACCCTCATAGACTCTCTCAGAAGCTCGTGAAAGGCTCTGAAAGCGAAAAGGATGTCGTTGCTGAGCACATGCTAGCCTTTTATGCCAGGCTGATTGTCATTCAAGACAGCTGTGCACGCTGACGCCGCCAACTCATTGGCATTTCATTGGCCCGTTTTTATACTCTTTCAGATGATTGGATTCTGACGAAATCCCCATAGTGGAAGTTTTTCCACATAGCATTGAAGTTCCCCTCCCGAAGAGGAACAGTAGTTGCTTTACTTGGGCTCTGACTCGATTACTAATGTTAATTTCTCTTTGCTTGCCAGATAGTGTATTGTGGCAAATATTGAATAAAGAGAGCAATTGTGCTCTGGATAATTGATTCTCTGATGATTTAGTCACTGGTCAAATCAGTAAAATTGGTTTTGACCTATTAAGTCTGAATAGTGTTTTATCACAAATGTAGCACTTTATCAAGAAAATGGAACTCAGTAATACTTTTATCAGCTCATAAAACACATTGAACATCTGAAACACTCAAAACACACAGACATAATGAATCAGAGTATGCTTCTCAACTATGGTGAGTTTTTTTTTTCCTACAGTGCATGCTGGGAACTATGGATGAATGTTAGCAGACACTGCTGCCACAAAAATACAAAATCTCTAACCACTGTTGAGATAGACACGCTGATTATTGATGTTTGTGTCTCTAAAGTGATTCAGATGCTCAATGTGTTTTAAAAATGTATAAAACCACAGCTGAGGTCCATTCACTTGAAAAACACAGAATGTTGTTTCTTATATGATAAACCATCATTTAAACATGATTTACAAAGTCAAACATAATCTATTATACAGTAATTCTTATCAAGAGTAAAAATCAATACAAGGTCAGTCAACCTGATCATAATTGCTCGCTTTATACTTGTCATAGCAAGCTAAGAAAAGTCATCATCAAAAATCGAGTCAAAGAGCCCAAGTAAATCTACCACTTTTCTCCATGATGGTGACATCAGGGGAAAAAACATGTTGTTTTTTTGTAAAATGTAAATACCTAAAACAGTTAATTATCAATAAATCTCATATGGACTTCTGTGAACATCTGACAGAAATAAAGTCAATCAGGTAATCAATGAGCAAAGCTGCTGCTGCTTCTCTTCTGTTTCTGCTTATTAACAGCAGGTGTTCGTCATCAGTGCTCAATCATCACTTAATTAACCCCATCATTGTCTCATTAACTTTAACTCTGCTGTTGAGTAAATTTTACTCAATTTAGAGAGGGACCAAATGTTCTCTGAACTGAGTAAATTTTACTCTGAGGATTTTGCTGTGTTTGAATACAGTTTTATCTTTTATCATTATCTATTTTGCCCATAATTATTTATCAGTTGAAATGTGGTGTGTTTGTCTCACTGAACTTGTTTATTAACCGTGTCTAAAATCTTTCTTTTAATTGCCCACACGGCTGACTACTGTAAAAGCATGTAAAGTCATTCTACTAGGAGTTTAAATTTCAATACTTTATCAGTACTTCACTAATGATCAAATGTGAGTGTGTGGACATTTAGTTTTAAAGTTACCTGTATTTTGTTCTCTGTACTAAAATGTCTTGACTGGACTGTAAGAATAAAGTGTAATCATTTATGATCTTCTAGAAACACATGATCATATAAATGTTGCAGTGTAATCATGTGTTTGTAGAGATGATCTACCTGACAGCAGGTTGTGTGATTTCACTTAGACGCGTCAATCTTCATAAGCTATGTTCACACTGCAGGCAAATGTGGCCCGAATCTGATCTTTTGGCCCACATGTGACTCAGGTCTTGACAGTGTGAACAGCCCAAACCGCATGGAATCTGATCTTTTCACTTCAGATTTGTGCCACTTTCATATGTAGTCTTAAATCAGACACAGATCTGATGTTTTGCAATGCGACCGCAGTGTAAACGGTTACGTTGGATTTCATGGGACTTTTACATAATTTTCGAGCGACATACGTCATCATTCTGTGCTGCAGACATCATCTACTCCTCTGCAGCATAATAGAATAACACACAGGGCGATTACTTTACCACAGAAAGTTACTTTTTCATTTTGAAAAAGATTTTGAAGGCAAAACTGGTGCTTGTTTACCACTCTGGTTAACGATCGGGACACGGGTTGATCGCGATGCTAAAGAGCGTCTGGGTGTTGCGGAAAAGGGATCCGTGCACAAAGGAGGGGGCACTTTCATTTTAAGGACGAACATTATCTCCGAGTGAATAAAGGGCAGGAGCTCAAGCACCCAAACCCCCCATCTGCACGTGTCTGTTGTTTATAACGAAGTAAATTAAAATAACTGCAAACGGAGATAAACCAACTCCGCCTTCACAGTTCAGTCTGTGGCTGCTCATTAACCCTTGATGAGTTCACTGCACCTATGCGGTTGTCATAAATCACAAATGATCAGTGTTTTCAATCACAAGGGACTTATTTTTGGTTTCAAATGCCGAAATACACATTAGTAGTAGCAGAACAACCCTTTACAGTTTATGTAATACACCACGGTTGTCTGTGAAAAGGGCAATAATCATATTAAGCATAATCTGACAACGTGCTTCATACAGTATACACGCTGTGTGCATAATTAGACATTTTGTGTTGTCTGTAACTATACTTCTGTGCATGAGGGTCAGTTTACGACCATGATCTGGGGGCTATTCCATAAAAGTCGTTTAGAAAAGCGGGGATTAAAGTCAAAAGCCTGACTTCAGTAAGCCAAACTAAATATCCACGCTTAATTTGGATCCATAACAGTAAGTTGAAGATCATTTGATCTAACTAGTCTGAGTTCAGTTTAAATAGTCTAGATAACTGCTCGTGCACGTTTCTGTCGTGAAACCTTAAAGGTCGATCATAGATACATCGATTATGTTTTGAGCTACCATGGCAACTTCGAGAACTGAAAGAGCTCTGAGATGAGACCGCTGTTCACAGCGAGTGAGCCGCATTAGTTTTTAGAGTTCAAACATATAATAATTTAAACATAACAAAATAAGAGAGAAGGCTGACAAGAAATTGCAGATCGTCTCAATAGGCCACATATGTAGCAATATATTTTAAAATATAAGCCATTATTTAGGCCTATTAACATCAAATATTTGTCATAGTAGATAGAAATTGTACTTGACCGCGCGTGTGCGAGAGAGAGAGAGAGAGAGAGAGAGAGAATGCGTGCTTACTGCCATTTGTTGCTTGCAAGGAAAAGCTTTATTGCATTGCAGCCTCAATGTAACATACAAAATGTGCTAAATGTAAGCACATTAAAATGGCAAGAAAGAGCCGTGCACACACAAGCGGTGGGATTTTTAATTTGCTCCCGAAACTGCTGCAAATAGCTGCTTTCTCTTTAACACTTGTGTTTCCCGCGCCCCGTGGGAAATATCTTTACATTAAAGTGAGCGTACTGCTCGGCCCGGATCATCTCCCGATTATATATATATATACCCCTCACAGATCTTTCTTTTAAGTCAATATTTTCTACAGGATGCTTTACAATAATATATTTGTGCATATACATTAAATTATTCACTAAGGAACATTTGGAAATAATTTATCAAAAACTAAACTGAAGATCACAGTGCAAAAATTAGTACACCCAAATAAATATGTTGGGGAAATACAATAAATACAATTTTAATAACGAGGAAAAAAAAAAAAAAATTCAACAGAACCTATATAAAATTTAGTTGAAAAAATCTAAAATATAATTGAAATGTTGTAGTTTGTATTTGTTTTGTTTGGAATAACTTATATGAATTTAAATATATGGTCACACTTTATTTTGATGGTCCGTTTGTTGAATTTAAGTTACACTGCATATATTTGCCAACTAATTCCATTAGATATATATTTACTATTAAGTGACTATAAAGTTTTAATCATTATTAAGAGGTTAACTAAATTAAAATGGCATCAAACTATGGCAGGTGAATGTTAACATTACTTTGATTATGCTTGAGCTTGACTTAGCCTGAGAGTTAGCCTGCCCCAGACCAGGCTAGTTTCCCAGCATAAGTTGCCAGGGTAACTAAGTTTGAACTATCGTAAATTTGATTTATGAAACCGAATCCGCCATTAATAAACTTGACTTACCAAAATAAGCCTGGCTTTTTCTCTAAGCTTGCTTTATGGAATAGCCCCCTGTTCACACTGCAAATCTGATATTGGCCACATTTATAACAACAGTGTGAACAGCGAGGCAAAAAAATCAGATCTGAGAAAAAAATCAGAGTTGAGCACTAAGCCTTGCAGTGTGAACGTAGCCATAGACACACAGCTGGGCTCTGCTTCTGCTCTCTTCTGATGAACTGAACTAAAACAGAGAAGATTAAATCTGGTTTGTTGCACACACTGGAGTCAACAAACCAGATATTTTAAAACAGGACTTTATAATCACTTTATTTAGATTTGAGCAAAAACTTTCTGAATGTGTTAAATAAGTTCAGCTCCAACCTCAATCCTAAAATTGTTGTTTAATCTTATTAATCAAAACACATTTTTAAAAATTTATTATGAGAATATAAACATTATGTAACGAATCTGCTTTTTACTGTCAAACACCAAGACAACACCAAGAACTGTTTTCCACTATTTTATTGACTCCTGTAGAAGATAATTAAACACAAATATATTGTCTTCAGACTTTAGTGCACATCTGACTCCCTCATCAATACTCAGCAGCATTGTCTGGTCAGATTAATTATTTTCTCAGCAATATACTGTATGTAAGGACATTTGATAAATTTTACAGTTTGTCCACAATTACACATAATCTCTTATAATTTGTGACACTTTAGGAAAGGATAGATTAAAAATTACAGGAAAACACTTTTTTTTTTCTTTACAGTTACAATAAAATGAACACATCTTTCTTTATCACTTAAACCAAACTTAACTACATACAAACATTAATTTTCTTTTCGACTTAGTCCCTTTATTAATCTGGGGTCACCACAGAAGAATGAACCACCAACTTATCCAGCACATTTTTACACAGCAAACACCCTTCCAGCCGCAACCCATCTCTGGGAAACATCCATACACACTCATTTACTATGCACAATTTGGCATACCCAATTCACCTGTACCACATGTCTTTGGACTGTGGGGGAAACAGGAGCACCCAGAGCAAACCCACGCAAACGCAGGGAGAACATGCAAACTCCACACAGAAACACCAACTGACCCAGCCGAGGCTCGAACCAGCAACCTCACCTTCTTGCTGTGAGGCGACAGCACTACCTACTGCGCCACTGCATCGCCTACATGCATACATTTATATGTAAAATAAAGTACAACAGCCACCTTGTGAACAACTGAGAATGTGCGTTTAGTTAAACAAAATGCAAACAAAAAGGACAGTAAAAGAAGACAATTGATCAAATGTGCATTTAGTAGGGATAGCTGCGTTCAAATCTGCATTTGACTGACAGGGTCAGAAAAATCGTCTGCCATGTAGCCTAGTGAACCGTGCATGTGCACATTGTTACTGCACTTCAAATTACTTTTGAGTTCGAATCCCGACTTGTACAAATACTCCGAAATCGTGATTTTATGTATTTTAATAAGGTTACTGTTTTATGGTGTAGTCTAAATACTAGCCATCAATTTAGCATCATTTTTGTAACACTATAAAACAATAATTATCATTTACAGTACTGCGATGGTTGGGTTTAGGGTTTGGGTAGACGTTAATAATATACAATAAATGGGAAATTTTATGAATAATAAAAATAATTATTGTTAACTTTCAGCCACAACCATGTCTGATCCAGCAACAACCCTGTTTTATGACCAAAACAAGACATATTTATACACAAAGTATTTATTCTGATGTCAGACCAATGTTAAAACAAAACAATACAAGAACAAAGCATTTCAAACTAGCTGTATAAGCCTGGATTCGAACCCACTATCCCTGCATGCTAATAAGGAACTCTCACCACTCCACTACATTACTTGAAGGTTCAATTCTACAAAGTGAGGTTTAATGCTGCGTTCACACCAGACGCAGAACGCGCGGCAAAATCGCGCTATTCGCAAGTAAATAGACGCGTGAACATTTGAGTTTACTCGCTTCATTCGCGCGTCAAATTCACTTCAGAACAGACGCAGATTCGCGTCATGGGCAGGGCTTCTGTCTGCCCGGTGACTGTAGCTTCATTGCTAAATGCTAACATGGATTTTATTGATAAAAATAACTGTGTTTATGTGCTTTATGAAGGCTGTAAAACATCGTCAATACGTTTGAAGCAGTGTCTGAGTCCACTAGATACTTTCAGAGGTGCACCCAGCGCTGTGGGCTCATAAACTCCTCCAGAAACTTAACCTGGATGACTGGGGCTTTCAGCGGTGCTTCTGACAGAGCCAAGCCCAGTTTGATGAACTGTTGTCGGTGTCGGCTGGAGGATTTCCCCCGGACACCAACAACAGGTGCTACGTCACAATCATGCCCCCACAAGAGCAAGCTCCTGATTGGTTAACGCGGCGTGAATGTCCGCAGAAGTTCAGATTTTCCAACTCGAGCGGTTCGCGCGTCAAACGCGCCATTCGCGTGTATTGCGCCATTCGCGCAATTCGCGTCATTCGCGCCGCAGGATGCCTATTCGCGCGTTTGCATTGACTTAACATGTAAATCACTCGCGCTTGACGCTTCTTCCGCGTCTGGTGTGAACGCAGCATAATACCTCAATTTGCTCAACTGGTTCTTTGCTAAAGCTGTTCCAGTGCAATACATAAAAATGACCACTAGGTGTAGAGACGGGTTTCGAAAACGTTTCAAAGCTTCGACACATTTGCTTCGACTGTTTCAGTGTTTCATAAAGCCTGACTTTGCCCACCACTAGCTTTTAGCACTTATGTTAAACTCCTTAATATAACAATAAAAATAAACAAAGGTGACATAATCATGTAATATAGTTGTCATGAAATGACAAACATTTGCATTACAATACAAATATGAAATACTCTCAGGAGCAACTCTCTACAATGAACTACGGCAACACAAGAGGTACAAAAAGGGGCGATGCGCAGGTTTATCATTGCCACCTAAAATAAATAAAAATATTTGCAAAATGTGTTCTCAAAACGATAAAATTCACTAATTATAAATAAAATATTTAAATAAAAAAAAATCACAATATAATTTGAAAATATTATAAATTTAACAAAGTGCAATTGTGACTTGCAGACCTAATTGTCTTAGTTATCAGCTGGAGTTACGAGTAGCAGCTGGAGTGCCCATAAGACTCACTAGAGGGCACTACAAACATCACATCACCTCTGCCACACTCCAGGGCTGCGTCCGAAACCGCCTACTACTCAGTAGGTACTGCATTTGAAATTAAACGTACTACTCGACCGTTTGAAAAGTATGTTCTATACATTATGAATGTAAGAAGTATGAATGGAATTCGAACGTACTACATCCGCCATTTTGTCATACCTGCGTCAGTTGCGTCGCTTCACTTCCATTCATGAATTCTCTCGCGGGGCATCATGGGATAGCGCAGCGTACATGGGATGCGCACTTCATAATCTCACCGGAAGTAGTAAGTCATCCGGGTACTTCTTGCATACTGATTTTCGAATTCTATGAATTCGGACATACTACTCGGCTTGCATACTGATTTGAGCGTACTGTATAGTATGGAAGTATGCGGTTTCAAATGCAGCCCAGGTCTACAACCCCTATCATGCTTTGCACCAATTCAGACCCTGAGTACCATCTGCAGCTGTTAGCAATCTAGAATCTCACACAGGCATTTGCAGGTCATCATCACTGATTACTAGCAATGGGAATCAGGAGAATGTAAGATTCTGATTCAAATTTTGATTCCATTTATTGATTTTGATTCAAATATATGCCTAGCTTTGATTCCAATGTAAAAAAAAAAAAAAAAAAAAAGTCATTTAAGCCCTTTTAGCATGGGTATTCAGGTCTGTTTTCATCAATCTGATCACAAATGGACAAAGGAGGCACATTACTGATGCAATTTTTATAATTTACATAAAAAATTTACATAAGTTCTAGATCAATTAAACACACTTCTACATTATGCATTAACCAATAAAATTATATATCCTTGATTTCCATTATTTCTGATCTATTATGCTGTGTTCACACCAGACGCGGAACGCGCGGCTAAATCGTGCTATTCGCGAGTAAATAGACGCGTGAACATTTAAGTTTACTCACTTCATTCGCGCATCAGACTCCACTTCATTCGCGCGTCAAACTCCGCTTCATTCGCGCGTCAAATTCACTTTTGTGTGTGTGTGTGTGTGTTCGAGGCTGGGGCGGGACACATAACTGTAAATGTTAGATGATCACACGCACACATGCAACTAATAGCTTCTAGCTTGTTTTATTATGTCCTTTAGCAGTAACAGCTTTTTTCATTCTCTCGCTCCCGCCACCAGTTTCCCACCCACTTCTGTTATGTGATTTAACAAACATTAAGCAAACCCCCCCCCCCCCCCCCCCCCACCACCCCTTAGCAGGTGACAAGGCAACAGTAAAGAAAAAATAAAATTAGGTGTATATTCATTCATTTTCTTTTCAACTTAGTCCCTTTATGGCCCATTTCCACTGAGTGGTACGGTTCGGTACGCTTTTATGGCCGTTTCCACTGTCAAAAGGTGTGTCCTGCCGTGTCCTGTTGTTGTTTTACGAGGCCGTTTAAAAGTGTGAGCGGATTTTGTTTTCTCCAAGGAGCTCGCGATCGCATCTGTATTTGAAATAAACTTCTTGAGCTGATGATAATAATGTGTGTGTGATTATTGAAGTGTCTTTGATGTCTGATCCTTTCAGAAAAGAAAAGGACAAACACGAGAGTGAAGCGCGAACAAACACAGGAAAAGCAGAAGATAATGACAGAATTACTCTCTAACAAAGGTTACATGTGCTGGTGAAGATTAGAGACACAGATTTAGACACAGATAGAGACACAGAGAGGTTTGCTCTGACTGTGGGCTATGTTGCATGTTGTTTTTGAACTCAAATAAGGACTAAATGTATGCTGTGTGTAGTTTTTCTGTAATTGGTAACATATCGGGGACTGTAAGGGTCTGTATGTGTTCATATATTGTCACCTTAGAATTATAAGGTTCTATCTGACATTTTTGTCAAAATTGAGTTATTGACATATTCTTATTAAATGACAACTCATTTACAATATGGCATGTTTTTTATAAGTTGTTTACATTTTAAGACGTTTTATTTAAAAAACAAAAAAAACAAATGTTACACACATACTGTTTGCTATATGGAATGCAAAAACTTTGAAGCTCAATATCTCAAAATCATTTAGAGCGCAGATAGAACCTTATAATTCCAAGGTGACGATATGTTGCATTTATTTATTTATTTTATAAAATTGCAGACGTTACAGTAGGCTATTTCACACTGTCATTGATCTGCAGTTATAATCAAATTATGTTCATAGAAAAGTTAGTAATAAACATTTATACACCAGTATTTATGTGTATAAAGCATCTGTGTTGTGAGAAGTGCTTTTTATATGATATGTGAACGACCTGTACAGCTTTACTGTAGACATTTATTTGAGCGAGAATGACGTCGACTGAAACATTCTGTCATACACCACGCCCACCAAAAGGGTACCCTTGGTAGTGGAAAACCAAGCCTGATAAAGGTGACCCGTACTGTACCAGTCAGTGGAAATGGGCCATTATTCAGGGGTCGCCAAAGCGGAATGAACTGCCAACTTATCCAGCATATGTTTTACGCAGCAAATGCCCTTCCAGCTGCAACCTATCACTGGGAAACACCCATACACTCTCATTCACACTCATACACTACAGACAATTTTAACTTGCCCAATTCACTTGTACCGCATGTCTTTGGACTTGTGGAGGAAACCGGAGCACTTGGAGGAAACCCATGAGAACAAGGGGAGAACATGCAAACTCCACACAGAAACACCAACTGACTGCCGGGACTCAAACCAGCGACCTTCTTGCTGTGAGTCGACAGCACTACCTACTGCGCCACCCCGTCGCCCCTAGATTAAAATGGCTCATTTGAATTCTGCCGAAGGCATTCAGAATATGTGTGCTCAAGCCAGGTGGCACATTAGACCAGGGGCTCATCTCCTGTTCCCAAAATGCATCACAAACTGCTTGAGAAACTGTTCTACTATGATAATTGGTGATGAAAATAAATGATGTTCAATAAGATGTACTTGTGTTTACTAACTGTTTAGTCAGTTAAACATGAATTTATAACTGTAGGCCTACATAAGCTCCAAAAAGACGATTTTTGATGACCTTAATCCGACTAAAGTCGTAACTGAACTAAACAGAAATGGAATTAAGACATGTGGAGTATGCAGATATTAATGGAATTACTGTAATTATTAAAAATTATTATTTTCCGACAAGATCCACACACACGACTGTCAGTAAAGGACCACACACACATCGCGAAATGTGGAATTTTTTTTCTTTCCATTTGGCGTGAGTTATTAAATTCCATAACACTCTTTGCTTCTGAAAGATTACAAATTTCTTTAAATATATAAATATATATATATATATATATATATATATATATATATATATATATATATATATATGTATATATATATCATTGTAAAATACATTCTGAGGTAGCCTATATGTGAAATACAGTCTCATATCTCTAAAGTAATGCAAATTGTCAGTTTCAAAGCACAGCTGTGTCTATTGTCTAACAAATGGTGAAGTAACACATTCAGGCTGGTCAACGGGTTCTGTTTCCAGTACTCCATTTGCATACTTTGTTTTCATGCTAAAAGGTATCGTGAATGGGTACTTATATGCTGATGAGATCGGGGCTGGAAAGCCAATTTACCCTGCTGACAACAACAATTCATTTACATGCTTTGTTTAGGTTTGACCTCCCTCTCTATAAAATGTATAAAATCTTAGTGTCTGCTGTACTAGTTAAGAGTTTCTTTTGATGATGCCACAGTGATGAGGAGTTCTTCTTATTAAAGGATTCTGCTTTGAACATACCCAAAAGTATCTCCCTGGTTTTTGGCTCGTCTTAGAATTTCACAACAGTTTTGGTGCCATGAGCCAGACAAAAATTTACAACACTTCTAATACCCCAGTTTGTCACGGCGGCATGAATGAAATGTTCATGAATTAAAGTGAATTAAAGTGAATTAAAGTGCCAAACTGCAGTTAAAGTCAGGCATTCTGCTGATTTGATTCAGAAGGGCACTTTTTGTCAGATGGCTCACCGGTCAGGTATACATTCGTGCTAAAATATCAAGGTGAAAGTCATCATAGCTTGAGAAGAACAGACCCACCTCCCAACCCAACTTTGAGAATAGATTAAAGGCAATATTTTTTTATCACGTGATAAGAGTCTCACGTTAACGCAGATAACAGCCCACCACTAATATATATATATATATATATATATATATATATATATATATATATATATATATATATATATATATATATATATTAGATCTGAGTAAAATAAAGCAGGCTCTTAATATATTATATGAATGATTATATGAAGACATAATGGCCTAATAAAAAGTAAGCACAACAAGAGCACCAAAACAAGCTGCACACATAAATCAGGTAATAACATAATCTTTGCAACATTGGTTAGGACGGCTGACTCTTTCTGAATGAGTCATCACTTGACATTTGACATCTGTATTACTAGAACAATACACTTTAGGGGACTCCTCACTATTTGATGGTGTTGCATAACCGGCATTTGCTACATAAAAGTCATCCTCAGCAGAGTTTCTGAGACCTGTAGAAAATGTCACCTGTTCCTAGTGTCCTTGGTACCATGTGATGTGGCATCATAGCTGTTTGGTTGCTTTGGAGGAGAAATCACCATTGCCAACCTATCAAAACCACGTGCTGTCTGCATCCTGACTAGTGATCTGTCGTTCGCGAACGAGCCGGCTCTAAGAGCCGATTCTTTGTAGCGAACGAGAAGAGCCGACTCCCCTCGGGGAGAGCCGAATCTTCTGCCGTAAGTAGGGGCGGGGCTTCATTTGGGAACAACCATGCGGCTAATCACATGGGAGGACCCACTAGGATCGTACCATGATGATCACTCGCGCTAACAGCTGATGTGAAGCACGCATCATGATGCAACCGTGTCTGGAAACGCAACTGTGATCGTTTCTCTTTCAAATAGACTAGACAAAAAGTGATGAACATGCACCCACAGTCTTGCTGCTTTCAAGAGCTCAAAATTTGTCTTTTTGTAAGCAGCACCGGTTGCTTTCACTTTGAACAGATCCTTTCATTATCACACATGGTATGTTTTTCACCTGCTTTCATTTGCTTACGTTTTATTTGCTTTTATTTTTGTTAATATGGTTTCTTTTTTTTTTTTTTTTTTTTACAATATTGCTTTAATGGGAGATTAACTCTCCATTTTCGTATGTGTAGTTAACTGGTGATCCGAGAGACCTTTAGCCAGGACAGATTACTGTGCATAGTTTTAGATACAAGACAATAATTATTTTTTTTTAAGTCAATTGCTTTTCTTTGTTTTCTTTAAGAAATGTTTTGTTAAATAAAAATTATAGTATACAGCTATATTTGGCTTGTTTTGACACATTTAAAATTTGTTGCTAAGAAATAATTATTGTTTGGTGTGGTCAGAAATAAATTTGGTAAACCCTTAAAAGTCATGTGAAATAAAAACTAATTGCAATATAACACTATGAAACCATGACCCATTTGCTCATGCTCATTGAGCAAGCTCATACACGACACACAAAAAGTGAAATTAATGTCGAGGCATGGGGACATAACACAAAATTTAAATCAAGTATTTAGCATGTCAAAGTCAAATTTATGCATATAAAATCTATTTTCCCAACAACAAAATTATGGCTAGTGAAAATGCAAAGTGGCTAGTAACGTTGGAAAACTACTAGCCGTAGTGGCCGGTGATCAAAAAAGTTAATGTCAAGCCCTGGTTGTGTTCAATTAAAGTTTTATTAAAATGTTAAATAATAGTAACTGTGTATTTTTTTAATGAAAAATAAGGAATTAAAAAGTTGCTCACCCATACACAACATTCACAATTGATAAATTGGGCTAAAATAGAAGGCTCTGAGTGATACTAAATAAAGAGCCATTTGGGAGCCGTAAGAGCCGGCTCTTTTAAGAGAGCCGAGCCAAAAGAGCCGAATCTTTGAAAAGAGCCGAACTTCCCATCACTAATCCTGACAGCTTGCCTTGGCTTGAGTGCAGGAAGCTGATGAGCATTTCTGTCATAAAAGTCTTTCCCTTCCTTCTCAGTGTAGTGATAGATTTCTTCACATCAGTGTGAACAACAGGCTGAAGCTGTGCTTTGGTCACAGGAATGAAAGTCCTTGTTTGCCTAGAAAGAATGCGTTGTGCAGGGGATGGCAGTCCGTCTCTGGGAATATTACGAACATGGAGAAGAGCAGCACGGATATCAGTGCATATTCAGCATTTTTTCAGAAGATTCTTTGCAGATCTGACAGCACTTTCTGCCAGTTCATTGGATTGGGGATAGTGTGGACTACTGCGAATGTGCTCAAAGTACCACGTTCAAATTCCAAACCAAAATTTCAATCTTCAAATTCCTTGCACACAAATCGAGTCGCGTTATCTCTCATCAAAGTGTGTGGAACACCATGCACAGAAAAGTGCCTTTTCAACTTTGCAATGATTGTGCTGCTCCAGCCAGAGAAGGAATCTGCAAGGACTAAATGTGTTTTTTTATGCAGCTCAAACAGGTCATCAGCGGTGAAAGACCAGGCAAGATCTGGGACATTATGCAGCTGCAGTGGTTTCTATTGGCTGATGAGATTAAAGCACATTACATGGTGCACAACGAGAAATTTGGTGTCAATGTCAATGTACATGGATGGCCAGTACATTGTTTCCTTAGCCCTGCACTTTGTTGCTGCAATGCCAGGATGACCCTGATGTAGCTAGGCAACATGAATTTTTTTGTAGTGTTGGAGGAACAATGAATCTCTCCCCATGAAGAAACAGGTCATCATGAATGGTCAGCTCATCTCTCATTGAAAAGAGGGAACATAATGAAAATGGAAGCTCTTTTGAGGTAGCTGGCCAGCCATTCCTAACAGAAACAGATGAGAAAGTTGTTGGCATGTGATATCCTTTTGTTTGGCAGCTTTGAGTTCGTCAATGTGGCGGGAGGAGAGTATCTGTACAGTCATGATCTCCAGTAGGTCATTCGTTAGTTGAGGATCAGATGTGGAAAGGTGGGCCCTAGACAAGGCATCAGCCACAAACAGCTCCTTGGCACATTTGAAAATCACATCCAAGTGGTAGCAGTGCAGTTTCATCATCATACCTGTAAGCGGGCAGAGGCAGTGTGAAGGGGTTTTCTTAATAATGTTATCAAAGGCTGATGATCAGTTTCTACAGTGACATGGCGGCCATAGATGTAATCATGATTTTTTTTTGTTGCAAACACGAGTGCTAGCATTTTAATTTCAATTTGTGCATAGCATTTTTCAGTTGGTGTGAGGGCTGGTGATGCAAATGCTACAGGCCGTCCCTGCTGTAAGCATACTGCACCAAGACTATGTTGAGAAGGATCAGCAAAGAGAACCACTGGTACAGATGTATCATTCATTCATTCATTCATTTTCTTGTCGGCTTTGTCCCTTGCGGGGTCGCCACAGCGGAATGAACCGCCAACTTATCCAGCACGATTTTACGCAGCGGATGCCCTTCCAGCCGTAACCCATCTCTGGGAACTTCCACACACACACATTCACACTCATACACTATGGACAATTTAGCTTACCCAATTCACCTGTACTGCATGTCTTTGGACCGGAGCACCCGGAGGAAACCCACACGAACACAGGGAGAACATGCAAACTCCACACAGAAACGCCAACTGACCCAGCCCAGCCGAGGTTCGAACCTGCGACCCAGCGACGTTCTTGCTGTGAGGCAACAGCACTACCTACTGCGCCACTGCGTTGCCCACAGATGTATCAAAAAACTGCAAAACTTGGGGGTTTGTCATGGCTTGTTTCAATTTTGCTAAAGCCTGATTTTGGGTCTCATGCCAGCACCACTCTGAATCCAGATGAAGTAATTGCCTCAATGGCCCAGTAAGCTCACTATATTGGGGAATTAATTTTGATAGATAATTAGTCATGCCCAGGAACTGCTGCAGCGCATGTTTGTCTTGAGGCATATCGCATACTGCTTTTTGTTTTTTCAGGGTCAGGTTTGACACCATCAGCTGTTTGCAGATGACCAACGCACTGGACTAAATTGACTCTGAACTTGCATTTGTCAGGATTGAGTTTCATGTTGATGGATCGGATTTTGTTTAGTACCTGTCGTAAGCGATTGTCATTTTTCTCACGTGTGGGGCCCCAGATAAGAATATCATCTACTATTATTTCACAAGGAAGTGCATCAAATAGTTGCTCCATTGATCTCTGAAATACCTCACTGCCTGTTGAAATTCCATATGGCATCCTTAGGAACCTAATAGGGCCAAATGGGGACATAAATGTGGTTAATTTAGATGAAGCTTCATCAAAACCCACACTTAGCATCCAGAATGGTAACCTTAGCACCAGGCATATCTGCAATGATCTGTTAAATTGTTTTATGGGATGTCGTGGTCTGAGAAGGGCTTTGTTGAGATGAACTGGATCTATGCAAATCCTCACTGAGCCATCTTTTTTTAGCTGCAACCATGGCAGATACCCACTCCGTTGCTTCATCTACAGGTGTTATCACACCAATCTTAGTCATGTGATCTAGTTTTGCTTTGACTTTGTCCTTCATGACTATTGGTATTTTTCGAGGTGCACAGACTACAGGAGCAACTGTTTCATTCAAAATCTCATATGATAAATACAGGGCTGCCAACTTTTGGCTTTAGCTTGGAGTGAGAATTTAAGCAACAAAATGATAAATATATTATTTTAATAAATACTTCTAAGATATTTATTAAAGTAGAGTATTATTACTATTATACAATTATTCTATTATAAATAAATAAATAAAAAACAATGTAAAGATACAACTGAAGTGATTTGCTAAGAACATTTAGGAAATCTTTTGCGTAAATATATTAATTTCAGAACAGCATGGTGGCTCAGTGGTTAGCACTGTCGTCTCACAGCAAGAAGGTCACTGATTCGAGTGACACATGCGCTATAGGGGAATTGATTAACTAAATTAGTTGTAGTCAGTGGTGTAGTCCTAAAAAAAAGGTGGTGTACTATTACACCCGACCCAAATTTTAAATGAAAGTAGGCAAAGAAACGACGAAAGTTAATGCTTCTTTGATTCATTAGCTTCCACAAAAAGAAAAACAAATATATGTCAATGTAAGTCAATGGTTACAGGTTTCCAGCTTTTTTCAAAATAAATTATTTTGTGTTCAACAGAAGGAAAAAAAGACAAACCAGTTTGGAACAAGTAAATGTTGATTAAATGATGACAATTTTCATTTTTTGCGTAAACTATCCATTTAAAAAGAAAAAATTCAAACAAATTTGTGCCATTATTTTTGATTGTCACATTCGTGCATGCTTGTTTTAAACCAAACTATTAGGAGTCTGTCTTCTGTTGTCGCTAATATATAGTAGTAGTTACCCTTTTAAATCGCATATTGTTATGCGATTTATGTGTAGTCTTTGCCTCCTCGTTTTTAGTCTTTTATATATACAGTAGTGTCAATTCCTGTAGCGGTAGGCACAATTAAGACATGTGAAATACTGTTTTACAGGGGCTATTTTAGGATTTCTCTTGCCCTGAACAGATGTGGTTTGCTGATGATTAAATGAAAAACGAGCTGAAAACGGAGCGGCGAAAGTCTGCCACTGTTTTCATATCAAAATTAAAGGGGACTGAGGCGATCATTTAGTAGTGTACAGTTCATGAGCTAATCGCAAAACCTTTACAGGTGCTGAATAGAAATATAGGAGGGCTACAGCGACACCCATGCTGTTTCATAAATTTGTTGACTTGTCGTGGTCTTCAAAAAACTCTCACGAAATTCTCTCACATGCAGCTGCTGCGCTTGTCAGGGTCGGGGAATAGCACAAGTTAAACAAAAATGCACCAGTTGCAACAAAAATGCAACAAATTAAGATGCGATACAGTGGTATACAGTTAAAGGGAACATGAATACACATAAATTAGGGAAGTTTAATCAGAAAAACAAGTGAGTATACCAAGGGTATACGCAATTATTGATCCTCAGAAGTGGTAATACCCAAACAGCTCATGGAAAAAAGTAAGCATACGGAGTATATGTGCGTATAGCAAGGACTACACCACTGGTTGTAGTGTATATGTGAATGAGTGTGTATGGGTGTTTCCCAGTACTGGGTTGCGGCTGGAAGGGCATCCAAAGCGTAAAACATATGCCGGAACAGTTGGCAGTTCATTCCGCTGTGGCGACCTCTAAAATAGAGACTAAGCTGAAGGAAAATGAATGAATGAATATTAATTTCATTAGAATGAAATTCTATAGATTGTATAGAACACAAAAAATATGTTTTATAGAATTATCTGTTGTGTGTTGTCTTAGACCTGACTTATGGCCAAGAATTAGGTTTATTAAGTCTAAACTCCCTGACTTTATGCCTCCTTTCTGCTTCATAAAAAAAAATTATTAGGAGATATGCTAGTCAAAATAAGATCATAATCATATTAGTTAAACTTTAATTTAGCCGATTTACAAAACTCACTAGGCGCTGACACCTGAACATTAAAGGCTGTTACCCCTGCCATAAAACACAGCCCCTCTGAAATGTGTATCTATTAACTTAAATTGATATTTTTTTAATAACATCATTATGACACTAATGAGAGTAAACCCTTCCCTTACAGAAGATTACAGATTTGTTTTTACATTTATTTGTAAAACTAGTACGTTTTAAAATGCACTTCACTTATTGTTTTGCTTTATCCATCAAGATAATAATCATATTATGTTTTAATCAATTATGGCCTTTGGTTTTCATGTAGACAGAATCCCAATGAAAGTCTATGAAAGGCAGGCCCGGACTAAGAATTCAGAGGCCCCTGGGCACAATGTCTTGTAGGCCCCTCACCTGCAACACCCCTATAGTTGAATTAAAAAAAAAGATTAATAAAATATGTTTTTATGAAATTAATCTATAATGTATTGCCCGCATATTTAAAATAAATGATATACAGTACATATATTTCTAGTCTACAAAGATTTAACTTATTTTTAAAGCATTTAAAGCCCACTTTGAAAAAAAAATACTAATAAAACTAGTGAAAATGAATGGATTTTACTATACTTGTTTAAGTTCACAGAAGCAGTACTAAAATTTATATATAAGGGTATTTTTAATGTATAACTTCTACAAACCTATAATGCATATGATTTGCATATAACACCTCTGCAATCCAGTTCTATGAATCTGAGTCTTCCATAATACACACAACTGATTAATGATTCCTACTTGTCTTCCTCGTGATGAAGAAGAGTAGGCAAAATCTGATAGGTAGAAAAATGCTGGATTCGTACCAGATTCATGATCAGCCGCATCAACACATGCCATGCCAGGCGCTTTACAAACTACGCCACTGTCACAGCTATTTGTTGTTCTCTTTAGTTATGTTGTCTCTGTCAATCAAAGTGATGAACGGGAATCACTCAACTAGCTTATTCCAACAAGGTGCGCTATTTGCACTTAGCCTAAATAGGGGTGTGTTTCTCGTCACAACACCTGTTGCACAAAGTGTGAGCAGCGCCTATTTTTTTCGGCATGCATGTTCACAATCGGGACTCATACCGTGAGCGGCAACGCGAGCAGCGCATCAAGCAGGGGCGATGCGAGAGGCTCGCGGGTATGTTTTCTGCGCGCATGCGTCAGTTTCTTTTTCTATTACATTGCTTTCACCAGTGTTGGATCGGTTGCACATAGAGAGAATAACATCATTATAAAGCAATAAATATCTTTAACACCGTCTTTATTATAACAGGAAAAATATTACGGGATGATTTTCCTGCGTGAGAAAATGGATGTGTGGCGTGAGAGCGTGAGAATACTGCCAATTGCGTGACTCTCACGCCGAATGCGTGAGAGTTGGCAGCACTGTAAATCACAGGTAAGTAGCCAATGACTTCACAATCAAAAAGATCTCTGTATTCACGTACCTCTGGTGGTTCATTCTCTAGCATGTGCACATCAGGTGCCACATGAAGTCCCATGGCAATGCTGTCCTGCAGACCAAGGAGGGGTTTTACATCTTGATCTACGACATGAAATTTGAAGTCCCCGTGATCACACTGCAGCACTGTGGTTCCCTCAGTGTTAATTGTCTCTCCTCCATAAGCCACAAGATTTACTTTTTCCGATTTGTTGATGGGGTGTTGTGTTTCAGGCTGTTAGTTTGGATACAACATTGCATTTGGCGCCTGTATCTACTTTCAGTTGGCCATTTCCATTTTTCAGTTTTAGTATTGTGAATATTTTACTCTTTTTACTGGTAGAATCAACAGGGTCACAGTAGAATGCAGCTTACCTGCACGTTATCAGGCTGTGTTTGCAATTTGTGGACTTTATCTCTTTGCTGGGTCCCAGACTGGTGGTAATTTTTAACACCTGTTGGATGTGACCGTGCAGATCTGCAGCATCTCGCAAAGTGATTTAGTTTACCACAGTTGTTGCAGCGTTTACTGTATGCAAAGCATTGACTTTCCTCGGGTGAATGTTGGCCATTACAGTTTAAGCGGCATCTTTTATACAGAGCACATACTTCAGTGTCTTTTCGCAGCTCTCTCATGCCCCTCTCAGACTGTTCATGCAGCAAGGGTATGTTAATAGCTACATAGCTAAGAGTTTTTTTTTCACAGAGTAACTGTTTGTGAACTGTATTGTTTTCTATGCCACACACTGCATTTTCTGATGAGTTCATCTAGTAAGGCTCCGAATTCGCATTTCTTTGCCAGAATTTTCAGCCTAGAGATGTAAGCTTATATGGATTCCCCAGGTTTTTAAATGGAGGTAATAAACATGTGCCTATCCGTGATGACGTTCTTTGCAGGTAAACACAGCTCGGAGAATTTTGTTAAAAGGACAACTGAATCTTCACAATCTTCCTCATCCGCATACTCAAACATTTCTGCTTTATCGACAACTTCGGGACCTTCTTGTACCTTCTTCAATTTGTCAGACAGCAGATGCTCCACTCCTTTTCAAACTTTTTCCAGTTATCAGCAATGTTGTCAACAAAAACCAACGAATCAATTTGACGAAGTTAAATTGTAAATGTTAGATCATCACACACACACACACAACCAGGGGCGCCGCTGGGGGGGGGGGGGGGGAGTTAGGACGATTCTAAGGGCCCACATTTTCAGGGGGCCCACAGAGATATTATAAAGGGCCCGCGAACCACCTTTGGAACTTTTCCATTGTTTTCCAATCAGAGGCAGAGTAGTGCATGTTCACACACAAGCACACACACAGTCAGTGTCACACACCAACGATTAGGAGTCAAAATGATTGCAAATTCTCCAAGTTCAAAGGCAGCGTTTGCAAACTGGAAATATAATGATCAGATATGGCCTTGGAGTTTTACTCTTACATATTTACTTACTAGTTTTATTTGCACTACAGTGTATATTTTTATTATTATTATTTATTTTTGGTATATTGTTCAGTATTGTATTCAGAGCACTTCTTGATCAACTGTTTAGTTTTGTAAGCAAGAAAATACTTTAAGTAGGATACAGTAGGCTGTGTCTACCAGTTGTGTGACAGTTTCATAATTTTCATTTGCATAATTCATATACAAAGAGAGTATGTTTGTGTATTATTCATTAATTTTCTTTTCGGCTTAGTAACTTTATTATTCTGGGGTTGCCACAGTGGAATGAACACCCAACTTATCCAGCACGTTTTACACAGCGGATGCCCTTCCAGCTGCAACCCATCACTGAGAAACATCCATACACACTCATTCACACACACATACACTATGGACAATTGATGTCTTTCACATTGTCCCACAACAACATTAAAATAGTCTAGATTATTAAACAATGTTTATATTAATTTTATAGTAATTTCGTCACCTTGGAAATATAAGGTTCCATCTGCCCAACACTGATCAAAAGTAATTAAATTACTAGTCTCTGATTAAAAACATTATGCAAAGCATCAGGAAGTGATCACGCGAAAAAAAAAAAAATAATAATAAATAAACACATGCAACGCCATCATGCAATATTTGAGGCTAAATCCACATCCACATGAATGGTGCCTTGCCTTGAATAGAATAGTCCCTGTCCTGTGTTTGTGTATTTCTGTTTAGTTTTTTGTCTTCTTGTGCCACATTCTGTTACTTTAGTTTACCCTTGTTATATTGCTTAATAGTTTTCTCCCCTATTTATACCCTCTCAATTCAGTTTTCTAGGTCATTAATGTTTAGTTACATCTATGTCTGCATGCCCGTGTTCTTTTGTGTTTTAAGGACTGTTAAATAAGTCATCAATGGCCTGCTTTTGTATCTCACCCCTTCATTTCTTCAAGCAACACACAAGACGTGACACTAATAGAGATGTTCTACCTGAGAGGAGGTTGTGTGTTTTTACTCCTGAGGTTCACAAGTCGTGTGTCTCAGGGGCGCCTCCAAGGGGTGGCCACGGCCACCCCTGTGGCCACCCCAATATGATTTTGCTGTTGACATTATTAATTTAAATGTACTTATGTAAATTCCCAATATTTCAATAAATAAAATGCAGCCACTAAATTATTGTTGGTGCCACTGACGTAGCTGATTCACTGCTCTCCCCCTCAGCGCTGGTTCAACGCTGGTGAAAGCAAACTGACGCATGCGCACAGAAAACCATTCCCGTGCGCCTCACGCACTCCTGTGAGAATCCCGGTTGTTTGCATGCATTCCGATAAAATATGCGCCGCTCATGCACCGTGAAACCGGATTAACAGCCTTTTGTGCAGAGGTGTCGGCACGCATCGAGTTTTGCAAGTCGACTAAACTAAAGTTTATATAATATGATGAAGTAGTAACTTTCACTAAGCATGGCTTTAAAGCAAAAAGGAGGGATAAAGAGTCAGGGAGGTAAGACTTCATTACATTATGTTGTGTATGGGATGGTTCGCCCATGGTGTCATTTAAACTAGAACCACCACAGCCCTCCCTGATCGTCGTTGACAGCACACACACACCTTCAATAGACAGCAATGACAATTTAATATTTACCTTAAGGTTCATCAATAGAAGAAGCTGCATTAATAATATTGTGGCTCAAAAAGGAATATGGATAAATTATATTATTAGGGTCTCTATAGTGAATGTGTGTGTAGTAATGCCTTTTGTTCAGTTTGTTCATTTGTTTGTTTTATTAATTCATGAATCTTCATAAATTTTAGACTTGGCATATACCATATTTTGTGCAATAAAAGTATGTGAAAAATAACTAAAAAGTTTTATATATATATATATATATATATATATATATATATATATATATATATATATATATGAAAAGTGTTTTTAAACTAAATATAGATTTTTATTTGATTTGCACATCTACTTGCTGAATTATTTCAAGGAATAAATTGCAATATTTTAAGAGTAATTAATTAAATGAATTAAAACCACATTATTTCATTTACCAGAAACAAAAATATAACATTACACTGAATTCATAATTTTTTTTTTTTTTGTGTGCCACCCCAAGATTTGGTGCGGCCTCTTCTGGCCACCCCTAAGAAAATTTTCTGGGGGCGCCACTGGTGTGTCTTCATGACTAAAATGTATTGGTGTACCCATAAGTGCATCACTCTTCATAGACACAAAGCTGGGCTCAGCTTCTGCTCTCTCCTGATAAACTGAACTAAAACAGAGAAGATTAAAGTTCAGCACTGCACACACTGGAGTCGACAAACCAGATATTAATCATCAGTTCCTCATTGAAAACACTTTTGTAAGAAATGGATGCAGATCAGACACACTAAATTGTTACATCTAGCAAATAATTGCTAAGGTCCTAAACCAATTTTATTTTATATCCCCTCCCCTCTACCTCCCCTTGACCCTTAAAAAAGTGTGAAGGTGTCAGGATGAAAATGTTCCTCTATGAAATGGAACACCACATACATGCATCATCAATCACTCACTAGCCACTTTATTAGGTACACCTGTCCAACTGCTTGTTAATGCAAATATCTAATCAGCCAATCACACAGCAGCAACTCAATGCATTTAGGCATGTAGACATGGTCAAGACGATCTGCTGCAGTTCAAACCGAGCATCACAATGGGGAGGAAAGGTGATTTAAGTGACTTTGAACGTGGCATGGTTGTTGGTGCCAGACAGGCTGGTCTGAGTATTTCAGAAACGGCTAATCTACTGGGATTTTCACTCACAACCATGTCTAGGGTTTACAGAGAATGGTCTGAAAAAGAGAAAATATCCAGTGAGTGGCAGTTCTATGGTATCAGACTGGTTTCTTGAACATGACAATGAGTTCACTGTACTCAAATGGCCTCCACAGTCACCAGAACTCAATCCAATAGAGCACTTTTGGGATGTGTTGGAATGGTAGATTCGCATCATGGATCAACTACGTGATGCTATCATGTCAATATGAGCAAAATCTCTGAGGAATATTGCCAGTACTTTGTGGAATCTATGCCACAAAGGATTAGGCAGTTCTGAAGGGAAAAGGGAATCCAGCCCGGTACTAGTAAGGTGTACCTAATAAAGTGACCGGTAGGTGTCATCACTAGACACTGTCATCTGCAGTAAGCATTACAGAGAACCCAAGCACATTTAGCAGATTATTTGCTTGCACAGTTGTTTGTGTTTAGGATTGTTCATTGAATGCTATTTTTTCCAGCTGGAAAAGATTTCTTATAGATTTCCTCAAACATCCTGTTATGACAGGCGGATCATGTTGCACGAAGCATGAAACACTACAGTACTGTATTTACCATGCTCATATTCATGGATATAACAACAATATACCAGATGTGCTGTAAAAATTCACTGCCACCAGATGTTTCTGACAGACTGGCCTAATCTGTCAAATCATCAGGTAACATTATCAGAATTTATAATATGTTGTGTAATATTTTGCAGTTTTTATCATAACAGACTATTGTTAGCAAAATTTAGCAATTTAGGAAATATCTTTTTTTGAAGATCATGATTGTAACACATTAATGTCATTATGAATCTTTTCAATTATCTAGTCAATTATGAATTCACGTAAACATACAAACTGGGGGCTTAAAGGAGTGGAGGAGCTAAGGGGTAAAATGGGGATTGGGCTTTAGTTTTAAAGTCAACATTTTTGTATATGGTTTTCCTTGTATTAAAATGTCTTGACTGGACTGTGAGAATAAAGTGTAATGATTTTTGATCTCTTCTAAAAAAAAAAACATAATCATATAAATGCTGCAGTATAATCATGTGTGTAGAGATGATCTACCTGACAGCAGGTTGGGTGTCTTCACTCCTAAATGCCCATTTACACAAACATTGTATTAGTTGATCCACAGTTGGACAGCTGGGCTCTGCTTCTGCTCTCATCTGATGAACTGAACTAAAACATCAACAATTATTTAAAACACTTTTGAAACAGATATATGATTATTTTCATGTGTCTACAAAAAAATTACAACTAATTGAGATTAAAACCACAACAAACAAAGAGCAAAAATAATTTTCTTGTAATTATTGAAAATCATATGAAAAAATCATGTAATGTGTAGGTCTAATACCTGCGTTCTGTAGACAAATCCTGATTTCCAGACGTGAGTGTGTCCTCCATGATGTATCTGAAGAGTTTGATCTCCAGCAGAAACTCTAGAAGAAACTGACAATCACAAATCTACACTACCTGACAAAAGTCTTGTTGTCGATCCCTGTTGTAAGAGCAACAAATAATAACTTGATTTCTAGTTGATCATTCAGAAAAGTGGCAGAAGGTAGATTTTTCTTATGAATCATCTGTTGAACTGCATCCCAATTATCACAAACACTGCAAAAGACATACTGGAACTTGCATGGAGCCAAGATTTTCACAGAAATCAGTTTGGGGTTACATTCAGTATGGGGGCATGCGAGAGATCTACAGAATGGATGATCAACAGCCTGAGGTATCAAGACATTTGTGCTGCCCATTACATTACAAACCACAGGTGAGGGCAAATTCTTCAGCAGGATAGCGCTCCTTCTCATACTTCAGCCTCCACATCAAAGTTCTTGAAAGCAAAGAAGGTCAAGGTGGTCCAGGATTGGCCTGAACATGAACATTATTGAGCAGGAGGAGGAGGATGAGGCATTGAATATGAATCTTAAGAGTCTTGATGAACTCTGGGAGTCCCACAAGAATGCTTTCTTTGCCATTCCAGATTACTTTATTAATAAGTTATTTAAGTCATTGCAGAGATGTAGATACAGTCCTCCAAGCTCATGGGAGTCATACACAATATTAATTCTTTTTCCACTGCACCATGACTTTATATTCTATACTGTACATTATTTCTGTTAAGTGACAAGACTTTTGTCTAAGCAAAGTCAGACCTTACTGTCCTAATAAAATAATTAAGAATCAAGGCATGATCATATTCATTCATTTATTTTCTTGTCGGCTTAGTCCCTTTATTAATCTGGGGTTGACACAGCGGAATACACCGCCAACTTATCCAGCACATTTTTACGCAGCGGATGCCCTTCCATCCTCCCATCTCTGGGAAACCATGATCATATTTTATTTTGGTAAAATCAGCATAATCTAGAGGCCTTTGCATTTCATATAAGCCACTTCTGATACCAAATGATCAACTTCAAATGAAGTCAAGTTATTATTTGCTGCAACAAGACTTTTGTCAGATAGTATATATTCCAATTTAAATGTCTTTGGGATGAGCAGTTTTGTGGTGTTAAGAAATTAAGGGCGTACTCACAATATGTACAGTTGCCTTGAACCGGGTCAAAGCACGCTTGTCCCCCCTCCCGTCTCCCCCGATGGCCCGCACTACACATTACATTCGGGCCTGGGCACGCTTACGTCATCGATGATGCGCTGTTCAGTAAGCGCTCTCACTCAGCACAGTGGAGATTTCTTTAGTTATATCGTTTAAGTTGTTTGATATGAGGTGACACACAGTCAAATATTTCGCCCAACAGATCAGCCACTTTTGATGCTCATAAACAATCATAAAGTCCTCGTGCTGCAGGAATTAGGAGGTTTGCTGAAGGTGCAGCTGTCGTGCAGTGAGGGGTTTGCATCTTTAATAAACTACGACAGTTTGTGTTCATTGTACAGTAAGAATGATTAATTAATCCATACAGTATCAAACAGTCCCTTAAAAGTCACGTCTCGCTTTCAGTTTCGGGCTTAGGCATGTTTTGCACTCACACACAAGCATACCGTGCCTGAGCCCAAGTGAACCGCGCTCTGGCACACCTCTTCCAACCGGGCCAGGGCCGGCCAAGTGAACCGTGCCTGAGTCCGATTCAGAGCACTCACACTTCTCAAACGATCCGGAAAACGGGCATGGGCACGGTTCAGATAGCATAATGTGAGTGCGCCCTAAATCACAAGCAATGCTTGAGAAAGAGAGGAAGAGAGATTTAGATTTTTTACCCATAATTTATTACATTAAAACCAACACAATACAACTAAAAACAAATTAATTCAAATTGTATAAAGGAAAACCATACGTTTCAAATAAAAGTAAAAACAACATTGTTGTCATCTACACAACACAAAGCACCGGTATAATACCAAACATTTTCTAAAGTGTCCAAATCATACATTTGAACATAGTAATTATGTAATACAATACATAGTAATCAGTACATACAAATACATAATAATCAGTTAAAACCCTTGCTTGCACCATGCTTGAAAATACAATTACTACATTATGTTCTACATTATTTTCAATTTTCCTTCTTCTGCTCATATACACAGCCATTTTTGCTTGTCCTAGTATAAAGTTCAACAATTAACAAGGAAATCTCTTACTCTTTACATATTTAAAACCAAGGATGAACGTCTCAACAGAGAAAGTCTTACAACACCTAGCAAAAATGCTTTCCAATAACCTAAACAATGGACCCAACCTAACACATTTCACAAAGACATGAAAAATGGTTTCTCTTTCATTACAAAAAGGACATACCGGACTAATTTCAGGATTTAAAATTGAAATGAAAGAGTTTACAGCAATAGCCCCATGAAGGACTCTCCATTGAAAATCACCTATTTTTTTCATTAATGGTGGTTTGTACAATGCTCTCCATTGAGGTTTTACTTCACCATAAAGTTTAAAGAAATCATGCCAGGGAGTATCACTCCTTTTGTCCAACATTTTCTTATTTAAATTGATGAAACAAAACTTATACAAAACTGAATCTACAGTTTACAAAAAAAAAAAACACCAGAAAAATTTTCCATTTTATCTGAAATGTATAAAAGTGAGAAAGAGTCTATTGGATATGGAATGCTTGTTCCATCCCAAAAACTGGACAACAATTACCATTCTGCCATTTTGAGGACAGTTCCAAATTTTTGATAATTAAAATGTGGCCTCTGAATGACATTTTCGGTGATAAACATTTCCATTTCCCAAGCCTACCTTAAATATTTTCAAACACCCCCTCCCAATTTCGGTGTACTGTCAAATCATCACCTAAAAAAATACCCAAATATTTAAAACCTGATGTTTTCCATTTTAAACCTTCTGGTAAACTAGGGGGACCAGTTTTACCAGAAGTAACCCCCCCCCCCCCCCCCCCCCCCCCCTTCCAATTTCCCAAAAGTATTGCATCCCATTTCCTCCAATTTACCTCTGCAGATGATAATTCTTTAAAAATTGAAAGCAACTTTATTAACACTTGAATGTCAGTTTGATTACCATAACAATCCATAACAAGCTGACAATGTGTGATTATTTTTATAATTTGGTAAAACTATGCCATGCAATTCAGTTCTCATTTAATTTAAAAGGGGTTCGATTGCTAAAGAATACAGCATACCAGATAATGTCTGAAGGGGCACACAAACCACCATTAATTTTTCAAATACTCTCAACGCCACTGTAAAGAACTTTAACATAGTCAATACATTTTTGAGAAAAGCCAAAAACACTTAAAACTCTCCAAAGATAGTGGTGTTCTACACCATTGAAGGCTTTCTTAAGATTCAAAGAGATTAAACCATCTTGGAGACCTCAAACAAGTCACGAACAAGTAAGATATTATCAAAAATTTACCTGTTGGGCACACAGTAAGTTTGGTCAGGATGGATGACAGAACTCATTACCCCTGCCAACCCATTGGCCAAGACTTTCGAGAGCAGCTTGTAGTCGCTACAGAGTAAAGATACGGGTCTCCAACGTTTGATATCCGCCAGGCCACCTTTTTGTGGCAAAAGGGTTAAAACTGTTCTACGGCAGCTCAAAGGCAGTCAGCCCTCAGCCAGAATTTAATTCAGCACCTAGATCTTCCTTTAGATCAGACCAAAAGGTTTTATACCAGTCAACTGGTAAACCATCTATCCCTGGAGCCTTTCCTGACTCCATCTCTTGTAGGGCTTTACACAGCTCTGTTTCACTCAGTGCACCTGAGATTTCCTTATTAGCCTCCTCCTCCGAGACCTGTGGCAACCCTCTGAATAAATAATTTTCAACCCCATAACTTACTCTGAGCTCTTTTTTATACAATTCTTGATAAAAACTTGCTGCTCTCCTGCAAATTTCAGTTGGCTCTGTCAACAATACTTCTGATTCAGAGTATAAAGCATGGATGGTCCTATTCTGACCATTCTTCTTTTCTAGTAGGGATGTGCACAATTATTCGATTAATCAAACCCATCAGCGATGATCGAGCATGAAAACGATGATCGATTGGCACTAAAATTAAATTACTTTCAATTGTTCTGATTGGTTATGCTGGTATTTGGGCGGTAGCTTGATATTTGATTGGTTATGGCTGCAGGGAGTTGTGGTCTAGAGACGAGACCTGAGCGCAGATCGAGTATAGGTGCGCGGGAATGGTTTTCTTCACGCATGCATGCATCAGTTTGCTTTCACCACTGTGGTTTCGGTTGCACATAGACAATAACAAACTTGCACATGCAAAATACGCCAAATGTGAATGTCCTCTAACATCTTTATTCTGGGATTACTACTTTAAATTAATACACTTGCATAAAGTAAATCGCAACTCAAAGCTTTTACTGGGGCTTGTTTTTTTTCGCACCGAAGAAGCATCCATTTGATTAATACTCTGAAATCGTGATCTGACCAGAGCTCCATGTGTTTTAAAATCCTACAAATCAGCTAACTGAATTTCCCCTTCATAAGAAACTTCGACATGTATCTGGAAACCAGACTATGGGATTTCGTCAGACGACCTATCACTCTGAAGAGTAAGAAAACGGGCCAATAAAATGCCAATTGAATTGGCGGAGCTTGGCTCCACAGCTGATCTTGATGAGCTCATCAACGCTATATCAGTCAGCTGCTGGAGTCAGCTCACCAGAATTGTTGCTTCAAACCCGATCACGAGACTGAAATCTGCCAACCTGATTTCAAGTTTACTCACCAGTGCGGGAGAAGGCGCGACAGCGGCGGTCGATCTGGGATACCTGTCCCCTGAGCATTTTGCTGGTGTGCACAAAAGAGCAGTTTCCATTAAAGAGGCAGATTCCCTAAGAGAGCATCAAAGGTCAATCAACACATCTTTTTCAAAACGCTGTTCTGATTGCGTTTCTGGATGCGGTGGTTCCTATCTCCGGATGATGGACACGGGTATCGCATGACAGGTCTGGGGGTCCAGCATGTCGATGCAGTGCCTGTGGACAGCTCATACTATCACTGTGTGGGCGTGGCTGTTGCACAGCTGAGATTGCGGCTTCAGCCACCCCTGTTGCTCTCCATGAAAGCGGTTAGCACGCGGGCAGATCTGAGGATCACAGTGGGGGTTTATCTGTCGCCTCCGGGCCCGCAGACCCCCCACTCCTCCACAGCCCACCCTATCGAAGCTTAGCGCGGTTGTACGGTTCATCCCCCGGGATGCCCGCGCCTCCGATTGATGACACCGGAGATCAAAGGTCCATCGCGACATCGAAGGGCAAGCTGTTATGCTCAGATGACAGACTGGGCTCGCTTCCATCCTACGGGGTTCAATGCGCGGTCACGGTTCTTGAATCAGACATAATGGCTGCGCTTTCTGGGCAGTTTCGGCAGTGCGGCTCCCCCAGTATCACCACCGGACCGACTAGAGGGTGTGACGTGCAGGCTGATGTAAGATGAATCTCTGCCCGGTTCACGTGTGCTTCCGCCTTCACCTCCCTTGATGGCGGTTCAAGGGGCGCCAACACCTGGAGAGGTAAGCTGAGACCCCCGTCTAAGGTGGGTGGGTTATCTGTGTCTCTCATGGCTAGAGTCCACACCGCTGTGGGCCATGCCGCTTCTGCTGTGCCCCACAGCCTCCTGGCTGTGCTGCACAGGGGCGGTTCTTCCCCAGGCTTATGCGTAAGCATCGCACGGTGATTGACTATGCTCTCATGACCTTTAAGTCAGCCGCCTGTGCCCTGGGGAGGACGATGGCTACATAGTGGTCCAGAAATGCCACCCTGGATTACCCTGAAGATATTCACCGCACTGAAAAAGTACGCTTTCTTAGTGTGCCCATATCCCAGGCAGGCCTTCTCGGCAATACCGTCGGGGACTTTACCCAGGATTCCTCTGTGGTGAAAGATCAGCCATGCGCGATGGAGCAGGTTGTCTCTTGGTGGGCTTGGAAAACTGCTCTCCCCGTCAGACCCGTCTGCGCTGGCTGTTCCTCGCCGACTGCCCTCTTCCTGCGGCTCCTGCGGGGAGTTGATGCTCTCGTCACAGGTCGTCGTTAAGTCCAGTAATCGGACCGCAAAGCGAACCTGAGGCAGGCCACATGGAGAGGGGGAGAACCGTTCTTTCCCCGGTCGAGGCCGGGCTCCCCCGCGAATGTATGTAACCTTGGGATCCCACAGCCGTATGTGTCCGTGGTATTGGTTGCAGCTATAGACCTGTAGGACGCTCACTCCATGTCTTGCTCTCTCCCTCCTTATACTGTGATTTTTCCGGTGTGCGAGCGGGGGCCGAACATGGTAGTAACAGTCCCCCCATTCGGGCTCTCCCTGTTTCCATGCGTGGAGGATGCCCTGTGCCTCTTCGGCGCACGCGCATCTGCATTTTTGATTATTCATTGACTGCTATTATCATTTAGGTCTCTGAACTGATCGATTATGCACAGGGACCTGGTGCTCCGGCACCTTGGCCTGTTTGGGTTTTGGGTCAACCGAGTAACAGTCGTATTTCTAAAATCCCTAGTCTATATTAGCTAGGTAAAAGCACTTTTACAACCCCCGATCTAAATTCTTATTATTCCTATGTAATGGTAATATTTTGGGCCTAGGGGACGTTGGAAGGTTGCGCTTTTGGTGATGTCAGTGCGCTCACGCTTCACTTGGCAAACTGCACATCAGGAGCGTGACTGGCTTAGCTGCTGTGGCTATTTTCCATACAATCTCCCATAGTCTGGTTTCCAGACACATGTCAAAGTTCCTTATGAAGGGGAACGTCCTGGTTATGTCCATAACCCACGTTTCCCGAATAGGGAATGGAGACATGTGTCTCTACTGCCACAGCACCTGAGTCTCCAGCTGGAACCTGAGTGATCGGCTCTTCAGCAGGCAAATTCTTGTGAGCTGAAATTTCTGGTTTCCAGTAAGCAGGTTATGTGACATACCCGGGTAAGTTTGAGAGTAAGTAAGTGCATAACCTCATCTTTCGGTTGCAAAATCGGAGGTAACTTCTGGGGTACGTTAAGTAGCCATAGCAACTTACTCTCTGAAGATAACTAAGGAGGTTTTTTCCCCCCTCACATTTTTCTGTAGCCTACATATAATATTATAAGAAGTGGCAGCTTGGTCTTTTCTATGAAAATAAATCCATATATAAGGATGTAGTCGTTCATACGTATACATCTGTTCCCACTGCACACACACTTGATACATATTTTTAATATATTTTTTTCAGAGTTTTTCAAATGCTATTGGGTGCATTAATTGCAGCCTCTTCTAAAGCTCCATCAGTCAATAAAGGACACTGATAATATGAAACATTTTTAACATTAACAATTTTTTCTGTCCTTAATCTGTTGGTGTTACAACTATTAAACTCATTACTGCTTCAACTAACTAGCTCATATGTGATGACCCCACCTCATCACTATGTTGAGGCTAAATGTCCAGGGTCTGTACATGATAACATAATTTTCAGGGAGTCTTCATTATGGCACACATTCCAACAGGATACATTTGCTTTACACAATGTTTTTTTTATTTACTATATTTGTATTATACACCTCAATCATTACTGGGCACTACATTGGTTACTTGCTGGAGGACAGAGGATACCCTTTTCTGCCTTACACCTGACACCCTACCCTGCACTCAGCCTGACCCAGAGGAACCCTCAGTGACCCAAGCAGACCAAAGAGATGGAAGAAATCTAAGAGAAATTATTTGTCAAAAATATGTTTAATTAAATAGTTTGGTGTGAAGCACTGCTCATTTCTTTATTTCCTGAAATAAAATGAAGGAGTTTCACTTGATACACACACCTTTCAACATGTAACATTTTTTCCTATACAATTCTCACCTTAAGGTGATGCTCACGTGACTTTATTTGTCTCTGAAGATAGACCTTATACAGCTACTTTAGAATTAATATACCCAGGTGAAAAAAGTGTACTACAGTACACTAAAATATACTGAAAAACAATTTCACCATCATGGACCACGCCACACTTTAAGCTAAACTTTACTGTAGGGATGTAGGGATGAAAGGGATAGTAAGAGAACAGCGGGATGAAGGGGAAGGGGAGTAAGAGTTACTGTAGGGATGTAGGGATGAAGGGGATAGTAAGAGAACGGCGGGATGAAGGGGAAGGGGAGTAAGAGTTACTGTAGGGATGTAGGGATGAAGGTTATAAAAAGAGATCAGCGGGATGAAGGGGAAGGGGAGTAAGAAGATGACTGGTGAATAGGTGGGTAGGTTGATCGGGCGTCCTACTATGCCCGGAGACTCAGAGTGGGGGTACTGTCTCTGTAGTATTTTGGCAGAGTGGTTGGACCCCCCGATTCAACCTACATGTAGGAGTGAAGAGGGTTATAGGATTGTGAAAGGGATACGAGGAAATAGGGGAAGGGAGGGTGGGTTCAAAAGAAAGAGAAGAACAGTGCTAGAGGGATGGTCTTCCTTAAATAAGTTTAAGGTAGTAGGTGATTGGTTGGAGAGAAAGTGAGGCGTGGTTCCGCCGCTAAACTTTTATTAACAAGTTAACTCCATTTCACCATCATGGACCACGCCACACTTTAAGCTAAACTTTACTGTAGGGATGTAAGGATGAAAGGGATAGTAAGAGAACAGCGGGATGAAGGGGAAGGGGAGTAAGAGTTACTGTAGGGATGTAGGGATGAAGGGGATAGTAAGAGAACGGCGGGATGAAGGGGAAGGGGAGTAAGAGTTACTGTAGGGATGAAGGGGATAGTAAGAGATCAGCGGGATGAAGGGGAAGGGGAGTAAGAAGATGACTGGTGAATAGGTGGGTAGGTTGATCGGGCGTCCTACTATGCCCGGAGACTCAGAGTGGGGGTACTGTCTCTGTAGTATTTTGGCAGAGTGGTTGGACCCCCAAAAGTAGATGATAGCTGGGATTGTCTTAGGCTTGTCACGAGTCTTGATGGTCTGTGTATCCTGGTAGTTAGTCTGGATCTTCGTCGCCCGGCTGATCTTCGTCGCCCGGCTGGAATTGATGTTCCGATGGTGGTCGTCGTGGTAGGGATGGTAAATTTAATGACCTATCATTCTTCCATGTACGCTGCTCCTCTTCTGCTCATTTAGGACATAACCATCGATGGAAGATCTGACCTCTGTGTTGTAGAGTGGATGGTTTGTTTTCGGAAGGTTCAAACCCCCAAGGATAGTGGCTATGGTTATGGTTGCGTTTCATAGAGTGCTGGAGAGAAGGTGCCTGGCTGTGGGTAGGGAGAATTGACCTCTGAGTCTGTTTGAAGTGAAACTGAGTCCTCTAAAACCCGCGAGCCTGTGGGTATTGGGATATGGAGAGGTGTTGGCGATGAGCAGGGAAGAGTAGGCTGAAGTAGCTGCAAGGCGAGTGGGGGAGCCGTAGTAGGCTGGGAGCTGTACTCGGGCGAGAGCCGTGATGGCTGAGAAGCGTGAAGGAGGGGGAGAGTTGTGATGGAAGTAGAGGTGTATGAGAGAGAGAGCCGTGGTGGGCTGAGAGGTGTGCGCGGAAGAGGGAGAGAGAGATAGTCTGCCCAGAATTGATTTCCAACCTGGGACTATACTGAGAGCGAACACCGACATTTCACGTAGATGTGAGAAATACCAAACGTTGCATCACCCTGCACTGGGCGTTCACCTTTTTTATGCTAATCAATTATTGAATTGGATTAATAGGGGGAGGTGCCCTTAGTGGGCTGAGAAGTGTTCTTGAGATAGAGGGGGGAGAGGGGGATGGGTGGGTGGATGGATGGATGGATGGATGGATGCATGGAGGGATGAATGGGTGGAGCGTTAGTGGGCTGGTGGGTGTGCGGAGGGAAAGAGAGAGAGGGGTAGATAAGTAGAGGAAGCCTTAGTGGGCTGAGAAGTGTGCTAGAGATAGAGGGGGAAGAGGGGATAGGTGGGTGGGTGGATGGATGGATTGATAGGTAGAAGGATGAATGGATGGAGCCTTAGTGGGCTGGGGGGGGGGGTATGCAGGAGAAAGGGAGGGAGAGAGAGGGAGGGATGAATTAAGCCTTTGTGGGCTGAGGAGTACGCTGGAGAGTAGGAGAAAGAGGGGTGGAGAAGATGAATAGAAGCCTTAGTGGGCTGAGAAGTATGCTGAAGAGAGAGAAATCGTGACAGATGGATGGTAGATGGACAGGCATGCGACTAACAGACAGGCGGACAAACAGACGGACAGATAGACTGGCGGACGGACAGGCAGACAGACGGACAAACAGACGGACTAAGTGGGCTGAGAAGTGTGCGAGGACGGGAGCCCGAAGGCTGTGATGCAAGAATTTGTGGGATGGATTCCGCTGCTGCTTGGTGGAGTCGGAATAGAGGATGTGTGATTTGAAAAGTTAAGGGTAGGGTAGAGTGGGGTTTGTAAGAATAGACAAGTTGGTAGGTAGGCTTGGGATGGAGGGGGGAGAAGGGGATGGGCGGGTGGATGCATGGAGGGAGCCTTAGTGGGCAGGGGGGGGGGGGGGGTGTGCTGAAGAGAGAGAGAGGGGTAGATAAGTAGAGGAAGCCTTAGTGGGCTGAGGAGTATGCTGGGGAGAGGAAGAGAGAGGGGTAGATAAATAGGGGAAGCCTTTGTGGGCTGAGGAGTAAGCTGGAAAGGAAGAGAGAGGGGTAGATAAATAGAGGAAGCCTTTGTGGGCTGAGTAAGCTGGAGAGGAAGAGAGAGGGGTAGATAAATAGAGGAAGCCTTTGTGGGCTGAGTAAGCTGGAGAGGAAGAGAGAGGGGTAGATAAATAGAGGAAGCCTTTGTGGGCTGAGGAGTAAGCTGGAAAGGAAGAGAGAGGGGTAGATAAATAGAGGAAGCCTTTGTGGGCTGAGTAAGCTGGAGAGGAAGAGAGAGGGGTAGATAAGTAGAGGAAGCCTTTGTGGGCTGAGGAGTAAGCTGGAAAGAAAGAGAGAGGGGTAGATAAATAGAGGAAGCCTTTGTGGGCTGAGGAGGAAGCTGGAGAGGAAGAGAAAGAGGGGTAGAGAAGATAAATAGAGGAAGCCTTAGTGGGCTAAAAGTATGCTGAAGGGAGAAAGAGATAGTGACAGACAGATAGATAGACAGACAGGCAGGCGACAAACAGACGGACAGATAGACGGGCAGACAGACATGCGGACGGCAGACAGACAGACAGATGAACGAACAGGCGGACTAGGTGGGCTGAGAAGTATGCTGAAGGGAGAGAGAGAGATAGTAACAGGCAGGTAGATAGACGGACAGGCAGGAGACTAACATACGGGCGGACAGACGGACAAATAGACGGGCAGACAGACATGCGGACAGGCGTAGAGGGGGGGGGGGATGAATTGAGCCTTTGTGGGCTGAGGAGTAAGCTGGAGAGGAAGAGAAAGAGGGGTAGAGAAGATAAATAGAGGAAGCCTTAGTGGGCTAAAAAGTATGTTGAAGGGAGAGAGAGATAGTGACAGACAGATAGATAGACGGACAGGCAAGCGACTAACAAACGGATAGATAGACGGACAGACAGACATGCGGACAGATGGATGAACGAACAGACGGACTGGGTGGGCTGAGAAGTGTGCGAAAACGGGAGCCGGGCTGCGATGAGAAGGGCTGTGATGAGAATTTTGTGGGATGGATTCCACTGCTGCAGGGTGGAGTGAGAATAGAGAATGTGTAATTTGGAAAAGTTTAAGGGGAGGGATGAGGGATGATGGGGGGGGGGGGGGGGGTGTAAGAATAGACGAGTTGGTAAGTAAGAGAGTGGTAGAAAAAGGTGACTATAAGAGACAACGGGAGCCATATAGCAGTGTATGGCTTAAGAAAGTGTTGAAAATGGATGACTGGATGAAAGGATGAATATGAATGGGGATGTTTCATTTGTGAACGAGGAGATTAAGCGTAAAACGATATGGGATGATTCGTTGAACAGCGTTTTTCGGCTGGGGAGAGCTGGCGCTGTCTGGAGTGTAGGGTCTGAAGCTGCGGTAGAGCGGCGCGCTGGATGACGTCATGGATAGCGCGACATGGCTGGCTTGTTGTTGCCGGAAGTGTTAACTGGTGGGTACGTGGGTTCAGTAGTCGGAAAATAAAGTTTAAAGAAAATATTCTTGCTTTATCTGAATCATCAAATAGACGCCTCTTCTTCGGTGTATGTTGGAGGTGGCCGCTGGACGTTTAGAGATGCCGTCGGTGATTATGGGGCGTGTGCCGACGGGTGTAGTAGCCGGTAGTTTAGCGCCGGTTGATACAGGAGATGGGAAAGCTGATTTTGCCGTCTATGGTGGGCATTGGTGATTCTGTTTGAGGGTTTCGGTGCCTGAGAAGAGAGAGCTCGTAGGAGGACTGGGTTGAATGGTTCCATGAGGAGATATGAAACGAGGATGGTCGCGAAGTTGAGGAGTGTGTCCAGCTGGACGCGAATGCTGAGGGTGCGGTTCGGTTGGATTCTGATTCTCGGTTGAGGTGAGTAGGAATGTGAACGGATCGCGTGTAGCTTATCTCTGCGTGCGCAGTTTTCAAAAGAAAGAGAAGAACAGTGCTAGAGGGATGGTCTTCCTTAAATAAGTTTAAGGTAGTAGGTGATTGGTTGGAGAGAAAGTGAGGCGTGGTTCCGCCGCTGAACTTTTATTAACAAGTTAACTCCATTAAGTGCATTGTAAGTACAATTTTATTTTTATACTAAATAAAGTAAAAAATATATATATATACACTATAAATATACTAATTAAATGTATATTTTTACTTAAGTAGAACTTAAGTAAAACTGTGAAAGTATACTAAATATAAGTGGAGTTTAGTCATAAACTAATTTCGAGAGGAGCACGTGATTATGATTGAACACGGCTGGTTACACGTTAACCACTCATGATTATCCAATCAGACAATCCCTGACTCACTATAAAGAGCCAGGGTTTCTTATCACAGTCATCTTCGTTTTGAAGAACCCCCCCCCCTCCTTCCACCCCTACTCCTCCTCCTTCCCAGATGGGTGACACGGTGGCCCAGTGCCTAGCATTGTGGCCTCACAGCAAGAATGTCCACGGTTCAGGCTTTACCGAACTTGCAGGCATTTCTGTGAGGAGTTTGCCAGTTCTCCCCGTGCTCACGTGGGTTTCCCCTGGGTTCTCCGGTTTCCTCCCACAGATCAAAAAACATGCAACCAAATCATTGTCAAAAATAATTATAGACCTGTTCAATACTTGGTGCCATCTCAAGAGAAGCACTATCTGATATTCAATTACCACGAGGGGGAGTTCTCGAGATCTACCTGAGCTCAGCGCTCCCCTCTCGCCCTGCAACGGGGGAGAGCCCGGGGCTCGGGGACCTTCTGAGCTCAGGGCTCTCTCCCGGGACAGCATGCCAAACTTGCTTATAATCAATCATCAGCTAAGTGTGAACTCTTGAACTGATATTTAAATAGACTTTTAGTATATAGCATCAGAGTATACTACTTGAAAAATATGTTATAAATGTATTGCTTAAAAGTATAATCTGAATGCATTTGAAAAAATAGTTAAAAGTTAGTACACTTTTACATAGTTATTTTAAGTATAAATTAAATTGAACTTTTAAAAATATATTTAAATATATTTTTTAGAATATAGAAATAAAGTGCACTACCTTAAAATATTTTATTAGTGTAATGCTGAAAATTATAATTTGAATGCTACAGAAATAGTTTAAAGTTAGTACACTTTTACATATTTATAAGTATAAATTAAATTGAACTTTTTAAAAATATATTTAAATAGATTTTTAAATAGCAACAAAGTTTACTACCTCAAAAATATGTTATACATAATGGTTAAAAGTGTAATTTGAATGCATTTGACAGTATGACCCAGGTGAAAAAAGTGCATTATAATACATATTATTTAAGTGCACTTAATACACTTCCAGAATGTACTTAAAGTGCTCTATTTTCGGTCACTAATTTTGTACTTAATGTACTAACAGTTGATCTTTAGTACCATTTAAAAATAAACTTAAGATGAACTAAGTGTACTTGACTGCTATTTTGACACACCATTAGGTTGAACTAAAATATAATTTTAATATACTACTTGTATACATATATATATATATATATATATATATATATATATATATATATATATATATATATATATATATATATATATACACACACACACATCATAAATATATGGAATAGTATATACAAAGATTGAATAATAAGATTCTGAGTTCCCCTTCAGGAGGGGTTATGTTTGCAGTTAATTTGCTATAAGAGCCCATGTGCGAGCAAAGCCAAGCGTCATTTTTACTTCAGAGACTTCAACAGCCTTCTAAGAGAGTCGATGAGGGTTCCTCCAGCTGAGTTTCAGACAGAGAGTGAACGAGAGCGATCTCCCGGTCCAGAGTGTGTGACACACAGTGGCAGACGGTCGAGCTGGTTTTCTCCCTTGCCTGGCGTCCTTTGGGTCCGGTCCTCCAGAGCGGTATGTATTGTTGCGAATTCCTAAAAGAGCAACGCGGTCGTGCAGTGCGTCTTTTTCAAGACGTCGCTCCGACTGTGCGTTTCTGGATGCTGTGGTTTCCTGTCCTTGGATGATGGGCACGAGCACTGCGTTTCATGTCTGGGGGTCCAGCATGTTAATGCGGTGCTCGCGGACAGTGCATGCCATCACTGCGGTGGCATTGCTGTTGCGCAGTTAAGATCACGGCTCGCTCTTGCAAAAGAGCCACCCACCCCAGTTGTCCCCTGCTCCGCGGTGGGCACTAGGGCAGATCTGATGGTTACAGTGAGAGTAAATCTGCCGCCCCTGGGCTTGCGGACCTCTCGCTCCTCGACGCGCTCCATCCAAGCTTCGAGTGAGAGAAGCGCTCCATTCTCAGATGCCCGCCCTCTCACTTGATGACACCGAGGCTCAGATGTCCACCGCTCCATCGGAGGTTGGGCTGTCATGATCTGATGAAGGATTTTCCCCCCCTCCGCTCCCTCCCCTCGGGGGTGAGCGCGGCAGCAGCCGATCTTGAAACAGACATGATATCCGTGCTTTCCCGGTCTGTTTCGGTCGTGGGTCTGAAGATGGTTTACCACGGGCCAGGCTGCTTCCACCCTGCACGCCAGGGTCCATGTGCGCGCACTGGCTTAGCTGCACGAGGGTGGTTCCAACCCAGGCTTGTTACAAGCCCCGCACCGCACCCGACTGAGCTCCACGGACCTCAAGTCCGCTGCGTGTGCCCTGGGAAGGACGATGGCCACGTTAGTTGTCCAGGAGTGCCACCTCGGGCTAAACCTGGCAAAAATATGCGCGGAGTCGACAAAGTCCTTTCTTGACTCCCCCATATACCAATCTGGCCTGTTCGGCGACACCGTTGGTGGATTAACCCAGGAATTCACAGCGGTGCAGTCGGATATGATGGACCATCCATCGGCGGGGATGTAAGACCGCTCCCCCCCCCCCACCGAACCATCCACATCCACTCCTTTTCGCTGAGAGCATCTGTCTACGAGTGCTCTGCTCCGCCCCCGCCTGCGCCTCCGGCCAGCGGCAGCGCCAAGCACCTCACAGGCAACCAGCGTTCCCCGTCCCAGGGTGCCGTTAAGTCCGGTTAACGGACCGCAAATCGCTCCTGAGACGGGCCATCTGGAGAAGAGGGAACCTGCTCTCTCCCCGGTGGGAGGCCGGGCTCCTCAGAGAGAGCATTTTTCCCATTCCCTGGATGTAAAAGCCCGAATACTGCCAGTCTGGGATGCAATGAAAAGCCTTCCAGCTTGCAGGATCGGCGTATTTCGCCAGTGGCTCACAAGGTCTGGGAGGACGGTCTCCTTTCTCTCACATCTCCAGCCCTCCCCTCCGGAGTCTGGGTGTAAGGTAAGAGTGAATCTCTCGCCTCCAGCTCTTCCGCGGGACCCCAGCGCTCCCCAGATTAGCACTCCCACTCCACGCTGCCCCACTGCTGGTACATCAGCGATCGTAGCGATGCAGTCATTAGCAAGAGCTCTGCCTGCCTGGTTAGCGCGGGCCAGCCCTTCGCGGTGGCTCATACGCACGATCAGACTCGGCTACGCGATTCAATTTGCGAACGGCCTTCCAAGTTCACGGGGGTGTTTCTCACCACGGTCAGCCCTGTGCCCGCCCCTGTCTTGCGAGAGAAGATTGCTGTCCTCCTGTCGAAGGATGCAATCTAACCGATCCCCCCAGCCGAGATGGAGAGCGGGTTTACAGCATGTACTTCATCGTACCTAAAAGAGCGGTGGGCTATGGCCAATCCCAGATCTGCACATTTTGAACCGCTGTCTGCAGAAGCTGCCGTTCGAAATGCTTATGCAGAAGCCATCCTCCCGCGCATTCGTCCTCGGGATTTGTCTGCAGCAATAGACCTGAAGGATGCATACTTCATGTCTCCATACTCCGCGCCACCGTCAGTTCTGCGGTCTGCGTTAAGGTCGAGCCTGGCAGTACAAGTCCTCCCCTTCGGGTTCTCTCTGTCTCCGCGGGTCTTCACAAAGCTCGCGGAGGGTGCCCTAGCGCCCCTTCGGCTCGCGGGCATCCGCATACTCAACTATCTTGGCGACTGGCTGATTTTAGCCCACTCTCGGGAGCAATTGATTATGCACAAAGACGAGGTGTTCCAGCACCTCCACCTACTGGGGTTTCAGGTCAACCGAGAAAAGAGCAAACTCGCCTCCGTGCAGAGGATCTCTTTTCTCGGGTTGGAGCTGGACTTGGTCACCATGACAGCGCGCCTCTCAGGCCTGAGTCCCTCTAGGACAGGTGTCCAGAAATATTGTCGTTTTGACAGATGCTTCCAGCACGGGCTGGGGGACTGTGTGTTGCGGGCATGCAGCCGCGGGCCTGTGGAAAGGAACCCAGTTGCATTGGCATATCAATCGCCTAGAGCAGTTTGCAGTCTTCCTCGCTCTCCTCCCTTTTTTACCGGTGCTGGAGCGACCACACGTGCTGGTCAGGACGGACATTACGGCGGTGGTGGCGTATATCAACCGTATGGCGCAATCGCTGCATTCAATTTTTCCCCACCGAGCTCAACCGTGCAGCCCATTCGCTCTCATGGCAGTTTCACCTGAGAAAATGGAGACTCCACCCCCGACTGGCCAGCTGTTATGGGCTGCGCCTTTCTCTCTAACTCAGAGATTCGTGCGCTCTCCCTTGAGTTCCTCACTTGGCGAACCCTGCAAGTCCACTGGCTACACAGCTGGCCCCGGGGCATGCGTAATACGCATTTCTCCACTGAGCCTACTCGCACAGATACTGTGTAAAGTCAGGGAGGTCGAGGAACAGCTCTCGTATTGCGCCTCTCTGACCCAGAGTATCTGGGTATCTGGAGGCATTTTGGTCAGTGAAATGTGCCAGCGTGTTCGGCTGGCCCACTCTCACGTTTACCTGAGACCCCCGCCCACCTAGGTGCTCTAGGTTCCTACAGCGTTCTATCAGCTACGCAGTGAACCTGCAAGCGCTGCCCACGGAAGAGGCAGACCCAGCCCCTTCATTTGCTGCGTCCTTCGCGCTTTGCGTATTATACAGACCGTACTCAGCTCTTTTATCTGTTACAGTGATCGGCAGAAGGGAAGTGCCGTATCCAAACAGAGGCTGAACAGTGAATGCCATCTCCCTCGCTCATCTGAGCCAGGGCGAGCCGTATCCCCCAGGAGTGAGAGCGCGCTCCTCGAAGCGCGCATCATTTTGGGCGTTAGCACGCGGCGCCACTCTAACAGACATTGTAGAGCTGCGGGCTGGGCGGCACCTATTGCGAAGATTTATTAATCTTGAGGAGAGCCGATTTCCTCAGGCGGTGAATGATTTTGGTTAGGTGTTGTAAAACGCTTGCTGCGCCATTCTCTCTAACACGGAGATACGTGCGCTTTTTCACTCTGTCAGTAAAATTCCCCGCTGTCGAACCCTGCAGATATTCCTCCGAGGCCCCCAGCATCTGACTCAGCGGAGAAGTCAGGCGCTGGCCCGTTACGTTGTTAGTCTGCCCACTGGTCAGCCCGCGTCCTGGGTATAAGTGCCTGCTATGTGCGATCCCCACTAGGCGATCCCATATGCTTATACTGCCACGGTGCAGTCCCCCCTCACAGGTGGACCCGTGTCTTCCCTCACCACTAACCATCTTATATTCATATGCGTACTCCCCCTTCTCAGGGTTAGTCCATTTGCACGCATTCCCAATGTAATGTCGTATTAAATTCCTAGAAATTATTCTAGACGAATTTGTGGTTCCCGAAAAATATATCTAAATCCGTAAATCTTCTGTTGAAGTGGGATAAGTAAGGGCCAGGGAACACGTTTGAAGACCGCGCCTCTGGTGACGCAGGTGCGCTCACGCTCTCTTTTGCCTGGCAAACCTCTCATCGGGGCGAAGGTAAGGTTCAATCAATATGGCGTTTTCCATACATTTCCCCATAGTGGAAGTTTCCACATAGCATTGAAGTTCCCCTCCCGAAGGGGAACGCTCCGGTTACTAAGGTAACCCTCGTTCCCCGAGGGGGGGAACGGAAATGCTATGTTCCTTCGCCATAATGATTGCCCCTTAGCTGTTGAGGTGAAAGTCTCTTCCGCTAAAAAATAATGTTTTAGCTTTGCTCGCACATGGGCTCTTATAAAAAATTAATTGCAACGAGCATCAGGTGCGCAAGCTGAAGCTGCCAACTCATTGGCATTTCATTGGCCCGTTTACATACTCTTTCAGATGATTGGCTTTCTGAATGAAATCCCCATAGTGGAAGTTTCCACATAGCATTTCCGTTCCCCCCCTTGGGGAACGAGGGGTAAGCTTAGTAACCGGAGCGTTAGTTTTGGCCAGAACGTACACAATACAACATTTTTTTTTTTTGCAAAACGCTATACTGTATATCCACCTTAGGCTATATTCTACTACTGTAATACCATTAAGAAAAGCTAGTGAATCAATGTTTTGTTTGATAAGTAAGATTAACCGATCACACCAGTTGCGTTTCCAGGCACAGCTTCATGCAAGGAAACGGGAGCGCGCATGCGTTTTAAACAGTCGCGCGCATCACATCAGTTTTTGGCGCGAGTGATCATCCTCTCAATCGGTATTCACCTGCTCACACGAACACAGTTATCTTTGTCAGTCGTGCTGCTTCTCGATTCTAAGATCGCATTTGCCATCCTTATTGTCGAACCCTGATTTTAAGAAAACTACATCGGAATCCATGACGTTATACCTTGACTCCCTGACTGACAGACAGTAGCTGATCAGTGATGTAGCCTTCGTGACTGACAGCTCGCCTACAGTATAAACAATTAAATGGTAAACGATTTTTAGTTAGCCTATTGAATCCTCTTTTTAAAACTACAAGTTTTTTGTTTTGATATTATCGTTAAATCAATAAGCAAACTTGGAGCACTTCACCGGCGGTGATTCTCTTCCCAGGGGTTGCTGAGCTCGCGCAGCATCCTGAATGTTCTATAACCAGGGCCGGCGCGTCCATAGAGGTGACCCAGGCAGCCGCCTAGGGCGGCAGAATAGGCTGTGTCTGCGACAATCTCCCCACCGCCCCGGTCCTCGCTGTCGTATGCGCAATCACACCCGTCTCTCGTTTTCGCTTTCAGTTTGAGGGCGGCATGATCATCTTTTACCTAGAGCTCCAGTTCAGTTTGCTCCGGCCCTGTCTGTAACCGTTATATCGCACTTTGTAAAGAAACTGGTCTGGCGGACATCGCGTTTTGTGAAGTAGGCGTAAAATGTACATTCTTCAATGTTATTAATGGCAGCAATTCACACATAGATTGAGGTACATCTGAACAGTGATTTCCAATAATAAAATCCAAATGTCAAAAATGGCGTTTATCGCGTTTTGTAACCAAACTTTTCATATATATACAGTGAGGGAAAAAACTATTTGAACCCCAGCTGATTTTGTAAGTTTGCCCACTAACAAAGAAATTATCAGTCTATAATTTCAATGGTAGGTTTATTTGAACAGTGAGAGACAACAATGACAAAAAAATCCAGAAAAATGCGTTTCAAAAAGAGTTATAAATTAATTTGCGTTCTGGGTATAGGTGCCCGCTATGTGCAATCCCCACTAGGCAATCCCATATGCTTATACTGCCACGGTGCAGTCCCCCCTCACAGGCGGATCCGTGTCTTCCCTCACCGCTAACCATCTTATATTCATATGCGTACTCCCCCTTCTCAGGGCTAGTCCATATGCTCTCTCGGCATGAGTCTCCCCACTTGGGTAGCAGGTGGCCTCCGCAGCGTCCTCCCTATCGGGACTGCACGCTTTCCCAACGTACTGTCGTATTAAATTCCTAGAAATTATCTAGACGTATTTGCGACTCCCGAAAAATATATCTAAATCCGTAAATCTTCTGTTAAAGTGGGATAAGTAAGGGCCAGGGAACACGTTGGAAGACCGCGCCTCTGGTGACGCAGGTGCGCTCACGCTCTCTTTTGCCTGGCAAACATCTCATCGGGGGCGAAGGTAAGGTTCAATCATTATGACGTTTTCCATACATTTCCCCATAGTGGAAGTTTTTCCACATAGCATTGAAGTTCCCCTCCCGAAGGGGAACGCTCCGGTTACTAAGGTAACCCTCGTTCCCTGAGGGGGTTAACGGAAATGCTAGGTTCCTTCGCCATAATGATTGCCCCTTAGCTGTTCAGGTGAAAGTCTATTCCGCTAAAAAAATGATGCTTTGGCTTTGCTTGCACTGTGCTCTTATAGGCAAATTAATTGCAACAAGCATCAGGTGCGCAAGCTGAAGCTGCCAACTCATTGGCATTTCATTGGCCCGTTTACATACTCTTTCAGATGATTGGGTTTCTGAATGAAATCCCCATAGTGGAAGTTTTTCCACATAGCATTTCCGTTCGGGTTACCTTAGTAACTGGAGCGTTCTTTAATAAAACAACTTTATCAACAATATTTTTATGAGCGTAATCAATCAATCATTTTTGACACATGGTGCCCGCTATTCTCTCTAAGATTGTTTTGTGATACAATAGTGAAATTTAAATATGGAAAAGTGCAGACAAATTCTTACACTGTTTGTTTGTTAGTTGAGGCAAAATGAACTTCATCTGCATGCAAAGCAAAAAGCACAAAAAGCACCTAAAGCTATCTGACAACAATCACTTACAACAGTGACAGTGTGGTTTAAGGTCAAATAATTCAACCACTGATGAGCCTTTATCAAGGGACAGAGCAACTGCTCAGAGTTATCTGGTGGTCCACAGCAGTTAGACAGGCCTCAGGCTCCTGTAATTTAATAAACGAATTAATTATTAATTCTTTTCCTATCTATTTATTATCTTATATTTATTTTCTTCGTCGATGCAGATTTGTATTGCTTTTTCTTCATAATCGGCCTTAATTCCTCGTACGCCAGCATTAAAACCTCCAACTTCGCTTCTGTAAAGAGGCTTGCCCTTTTTTCTCACCGTGACTTTCTATGGTGATTTGTGAATTCCGCGAAAATGCCTTCAAGTATGTACCGTGTGAGCGCATTAACCCGCGGTTTTCTTCAGGAGGTTGATTTAACTTACTCTTATCAGCTATTTTGGAGCCGACATGCTCACGGTAAGCAGGTTTTGGGTTAATCAACCGAGAGTATAGGGTTTAGCAGATGGTAAGTTAATCAAGCTTTCTGGAATACCCCCCATGTGTACTGTTTTTGCATCCCATTCAACTGCCTCCAAACATCACATAGCTTATGTGTCTTAACAAGTTTAATTAAGTGATTTTTGGGAAGGCAAATGGGGTTCTACATTATTCCTGTCTAATTTAGACATTGTGTAATTAAAATCCCCACAAAGAAAAAGGTATTCTTCCACACAACACTTTTATATTACAGAGCAAAGTGTATGTAAAAACATCATCCTTTCCAGAGCTGAAGTAGGGACATATACACAAATTAAATTAAAAATAACTTAATCAAAGGTGGCTCCAACTTTTAAGAGCCTCCCATTAACAAATTCTTCCACTTGATAGATATGAGAAGCACAATTTTTATCAAAAAGAATTGCAACCCCCCTCAAAGTATGTGTCCCATTCAACTACCCACTCAGCAACATTTCTTAAGTCGCTATGGGTTTCCTGCAACATCAACTTTTTTTGTTTTTTCACTTCAAAAACTTTAGCCCTCTTATTAGCTTCTCTTAAACCATTAACATTGGCTTTCGCAATACTTAGCTCACCGATAATTAATTTAGTTTTCTTTATATGTTTGCTTTATTTGCATGAAACCTAAATAAACATCCAACCAAACTCTGTTCAAGAGCCATGATACAAGTGCTTGCTCCTTTAAACATGTAATGTATTCACACAATTAAACTCAGTAGCCATTGAACCAAGTAAACTGTAAAATAAATGAAAATAAATATAGAAGATTCATTATAAATGTTACAACAAGTTATTGTCAGTTTAAGATACAAAATGTATGCAGATTCACTGACAAGTCTGAAGCGTATCATGCATTAGTGCAGATCAGCACTAACAATAATCTTCTATCATACATTTAAACAGATTGTAGTCTACTACAATATAAAATAAAACATTAAACATTCAGATAAACTTACAGCCAATGCTTTCAGCAGGCTTTAGAAAGTGACAGAAACCCTTCACGTCCTTTCTGCTTCACAAGTCTGTTGCTTTCATTTCTCTAAAGTGCGAAACTGGCGGAAATTCATCAAAATAAGGTTCAGGCGGAAATGTGTCAAAATAAAATTCCAAGCATAAAGACTTACATAAATAGCGACAGGAAAATTAAACTTATACTAAAATAATAATGTATTACAACAAATATAATACTGTTGTATTACACATTGGGAGGAATCTCCTCATCCACCACCATTAATGCTACTATAATTTTCTTAGTATTCCTTGGCCAGCAGTAAAATCACATCAGAAATTGGCCTTATGAATGTTTTCACGTTATCGCCTGAGATTGTTCTAACCTCTCAAGACTTTTTTTCCACCATCACTCAGGAAGACAGATGTAATTAACCCTAAAGGCCAGTCATTCCTTGGGATTTGAACTTGCTTCAATAGTACAACATCTCCAGGCTGCAGATTTTGGCGAGTCTCGTGCCATTTGCATCGAGGTTGGAGTGTGTTGATGTACTCTTTCTGCCATCGACTCCAGAAGTCATTAGCCAATGCCTGTACTCTCTTTCACTGACATTTTAAGTGGTCCTTTTCGGTGTAATTCTCAAACAGAACTGGTACTTCGGGCTTTTGGGTTAAAAGCATTGTTGGACTGAGTATACATGGAGCGTAGGAATCTGCTGAGACAGAAACCAAAGGTCTATCATTTATGATTGCTGACACCTCTGCCATCAAAGTGCAAAATGTCTCATTTGTCAATGAGCATATTTCTTCTGCAGCAGCAAACCATCTAAAATCCTGCATGTGGTAATTTGAGTTCCCATGTACAACCATTCTCATGGAGGTATTTTAAAAGACAAGTCTAGTTTTCTTTGGTTTGTTGCATTCCTAGTTCCTGATTTGCTCTGATGAAGTTAGTTCCCCTGTAAGATCTAAGCTGTTTTGCTGGTCCCCTCAAAGCAAAAAACCTTCTCAGAGCATTGATGCAACTGTGACCTCTATGTGTCTGCTTGCGTACTCCTACATGTGAAGAGTATAGCCCACCTTTTGTTTTCTACTACACGACCTCTGGTACGTCAAGTGACCACTGTCCGTGGACCAAAAACATATAACCCTACATACGTAAAAGGAGGAGATGTACTGAGGCGCTCAGGAGGTAGATCTGCCATTTTCTGAACTTCTAGCTTTTCTCTGAGTTTGTGGCATGTCACACAACGACGAAGAATAGAGCTTATCACTTTTTTTCCTCCAAAATCCATAAGCCAGCTAGTCAGATCGTTCCTTCCGTGATCTGTCTCTCTTGATGATGCACTTTGGAGTGGTAATGACTCACTAAAAGTTTAGTGACATGACTTTGTTTTGGGAGGATGACTGGATTTTTTTTTTTGTACCTCTGACTCAACCGAAGCATGTCTCAAACATCCTCCTACTCTCTAAAGACTGTCATAGATGTAAGGGTCAAGACTCCACAGTGGACTTGAATGTGAAACTTGTTCAGTTCTTTGCAGAGATGCATACTCCTCTGGATATAGTTCTTTCTGGGCATGCATAAGTATCAGTCTCTTTGCTGCTGTCTCTTCTTCAGGTGTACATATTTTGCTACAATGATGCCATCCTTTACATGTATGGGATGTGTTGATTAGGGTTGGGCCGATAGACGATTTCATCGTCCATCGCCGATGGCCAATAAACTTCACGATGCTGAGCCGGCATCACATCCATCGCCCCGCCCCACATGTATATTGATATATAACTTACTATTTGCATGTCATCTTAATAGCAATAACGGTCTTTTCATGAGCTGTGTTATACTTATAGCTGCCGTTTGCACGGCTGACAGCATGGTGAGGACTAAATACATCGTGAGGATTATACAGCACCTCTCGCGCCTAAAATGTGTAGATTCAGAGACAAACGCTGTTACCTGCAACCCCCGTCCCACAGACTTTACAGTGAATGCTATTTTTATAGCGGACTTGAAGCCACTGGAAGTCTTTTATCCACTCTTGGAAAAGTGTAAATGGTGGATTAACATTCAGCACATGATCATTAATAAGATGTGCCATTATTAGTAACGTTAGAGTTTCTAAAACTAAATCTGTCAGTGTTATTCTCATTCTCTCTTCTTCAGCGCTTCACATTTCCGCGGCTGTTGCTCCTGTCATGTGAAGGCACTGACTGAGTGATTGACAGCTGATATTAACCAATCCATTCGCGTTCAGTTCTAGCGCAGTGGGCCAATAAGAAGAGCACAAAGGCGGGGCAAGCAGTGTTGCCAGATTGGGCGGTTTTGAATCCAAGTTTCCAAGTTTGCGGGTAAAAAATAACATAGGCGGGTAGTGGATATTTGGGCGGTATTGTAAAGGTACGCCCGCTTGCCCGCGATCTCCCGTAACCCCCCCCCCACTATTCGGGTAATTTGGGACCGTTCCCCCCACTTTTCGTGAAATATAGGACGATCCAACCACCCCTCATACATTTTGGAGCGTTTTTGGGCTGGAAAAAGTCAGCTACATCTGGCAACACTGGGGGCAAGCAGTCCGGGCTTTTTTTACTTCAGCAAGTTCACAATCGCATAACAACAGTTTTAATCTGTTCCTGAGCGCTGCGTTTGGCGTCTTTAGGTGCAAAGATGCATCCTGCATAAATCTCTCCTAAATCTGCGCACGCGGTGAGGATTTTGCAGTGTAAACAGGTCGCACATGCACTAGCACAAATGCTTTTAAATATATATTTTAGGTCGCGTAAAATTTCGGGCGCATACGTAGAAACGGTCGAGCCCTAGCATCTTTACTTGTTATTATTTTCTCATAATAATAGTAATAAAATAAGGAAGTTATCATTAAGCACAATACAAATTACAGTGAACTCCAAACGAACTCTCGTCTGGTCTCCGCCACCAACTGTGGGGAAAAAGCCACTATGACACAGATCACTCTGCTTATTCATGCCAGAGTCCCGCGGAAAAAAGTGATTGACAGGTGGTAATTTGTGTGTAACTTTATTTATTTATGGTTTGGTTATGGGTAAAACAAAGACCATATGGGTCAGGTAGTGAAAACGATAGGCTGCAATTATTAAATTCATTATGAATTATTGATATTTAACAACAACCACCCCCACCCCGCATACGACGACGATACCATCGTCCATCGGCGATGTTCACATCAGACATCGTACGATGCCAAATTGGTCAACATCGCCCAACCCTAGTGTTAATGCAACATGAAATGTGAAACCGTGCTTGATGAATCAAAAAAGAAACAGCTCTTAGCAAAGATTTCCAGGTTAAAAAGTGTTGAAAGGAAGGAAGTTTCTTTCAACCTGAGTAGCAAAACTGGTTACACATGGTCTGACTTCTGCATCTATCTCAGGATTAACTAGTTCAAAGGACTCACACTGTTGCTCTTGGGTCAGTTGCTTAAGGAAGCTAGGTCCTGTGAACCATATAGTGTTGAAAATTGTGATGCAGATACAGATCTTGTGGCCAAGTCAGCTGGGTTTTGAACTGTAGGCACATAACTCTACTGGTCTGGAGAAGTCGACTGACAAATCCGCTGAACAGGGTTGTGCACATAAACAACAAAGTGTCTGGACTGATTGGAAATATATCCTAGGACCACTTTGCTATTACAATAGAATTTCACTGCATTGGGCTTGTAGTCTAGCTCATCAAGAATATGTTCAGCCATCTCTACAGCAAGCACTGCACCACACAGCTCCAGGCGAGAGATTGAAGTCTCAGGACGAGGTGCTAGCTTTGCCTTGCCAAGCATAAAATCCCACTTTGATCTCACCCTCATCAGTCATAGTTCTGAGGTAAGCCACTGCCCCTATAGCCCAGCTGGAGGCATCCAAAAAGACACACAACTCAGTGCACTCAGTGTTAGAAAGTGATTGTTGTAGGTATGTGCGTGAGATGCAGAGTTTACTCAGATTTTGAAGTGAGGATTTCAATTCTTCCCACATGTTTTTCTTCTCTTCAGAAAGCACAGTGTCCCAATCTTGTACATCTTTGGTCAACTCACGTTTCTATGCTCTGCTCCAGATTGTTACTGGTGCCACAAAACCCAAACGGTAAAAGAGGCTATTCACAATAGAAAGGATTCCACGATGAGTGTAGGGCTGGTAGTTTGCTGCAACCTTGAAGGAAAAGGTGTCTGTTTTTATGTACCAATACAAACCCAGGTTTCTTTGTGTAGGCCAAGTTTCATTTCCAAAGTTTAAATCTTGTAGACCAGATGCAAGATCTACCAATGGGAAAGCTTGCATGACTTTGACACTGTTTGAGGCTATCTTGTGGAGTTTAATATTTGACTTGGAAAGTGCTTCTTGAGTTCGCTTTAGAAGGTTTATAGCTTAGGCTTCTGTGGGAAATAACATAAGGCCGTCGTCCATATAAAAGTGCCTGGTAACGAAGTGTGAAGTGTCATGTCCATACTCCTGTTCACCTTTCTTAGCAGCTAATCGGAGATCGTATATAGCTACTGATGGAGAAGGAATGTTTCCAAAAACATGTACCCTCATACAACAGTCTATCACTTCTTTGTTCAAGTCACCTTTGGTGTACCAAAGGAATCTCAGATAGTTTCTGTGGTCCTTTTTCATCAGGAAACCATAGAACATCTGCTGGATGTCTGCTATAATCACAATGCTGTGTTTCCTAAACGTTAGCAACACACCTAACAGTGAATTGTTCAAGTTAGGGCCTGAGAGGAGCACATTGCTCAGAGAAATGCCTTGGTGTTGCACACTGGAATCAAACACCACCCGTATTTGCCCAGGTTTTTGTGAATGAAATACTCCAAAAATTGGTAAGTACCAACATTCTTCATCCTTTTATATAGGTGGTGCTCTTTTTGCATAGCAAATTCTGGAAAAGTTTGTCCATGAAGGCAGAAAATTGTTCTTTTATTTCAGCATTTCTACTTAGTGTGCGTTGTAAAGAATTATGGCGAGACAAGGCTTGTTCCTGATTATTAGGGAGCAATGTTCTAGGTGACCTGAATGGCAAAGGAGCAACCCAGTTTTTTTCCTTCATCTTGGTGGAACTCTGCTTGCATGATCTTTAAAACATCTCATCTTGAAAATACATAGCAGGTTTGTTATCATTCTTGGTTCTGTCGAACAATTTAACTCCCAAGTTGATCTTCTGTTTGCACATCATGAGAACAAAGATTCAACACAACAGGGGAAAACAACAGATTTATGCTCCCCACCATGGCACAGTTTCTCTTTCACTTTGATGTGGTTCTGACATAGAGGGAGAAATGATGGTTGCCCGTTGTCCAGGATGTTAGTTTAAAACACACTCACCATCGGCTTATGGGCTCTGTCAATGCAGACATCACCTACAATCACCCAACCCAAATCTAACCTTTGTGCAAATGGCACATTGTTTGGCCCATTGATTTGTTGTCTCACTTTGTGTACCCGGATTATATCTCTTCCCAGCAACATTAGGATGTGAGCATCAGGATGTAACTCTGGGATGAACTGTGCCATGGATGTTAAATGTGGATGAGCAAGAGTGAGTTCTGGAGTAGGGATTTCAGATCTGTTACTATTGCTTTTCTTCCAGACTTTTCCATAGAACAGCACATGTTCTCAACAAATACGGAGCGGGGTTACTTTGGATTCCGAACAGTCGACAAATTCCTCTTTGACCAGTGAGTGGTTGCTCTGATCGTCAATTATGGCATACATCTTGATAGCTTGTTCTTGCTGCTCTCTAGAAAATACAGTATATGCACTAAACACATTTTTGCACAAGATCGCATTGTAGCATCTCCACAAACTTTAGTACACTTTGAAGTTACCTTAGAGGTAATAACATCCTGTTGTTCTAGGTTTGGTTCTTGCATAAAAGGTGTAACGAGAGGCGGTGTCTGGATGCATAACTGGGCAATGTCTTTCAGAGTTGCAATCAGTATATTTGAGAATTGCAAAACATTCTCTGGCTACATGGTTTGGTGAACAACACCTAAAACACCTCTTATGTTCTTTCAAGAGGTCTTTGCATTCTATTAACAACATTTTTCTGAAGGCTCTACATTTGTTAAGGGGATGTGATTTGTTGTGAATAGGGCAGTGCTTTATCATTTCTCTCTTAACAGGCTTCTATACGTTCAATGACTTAAACTCCTCACTTTTAGAAACATCTCTTTTGTGCACCAACACAGGAAATTTGCTAGTACCATGTTTGTAGAGGGGTCTGTCGTTTCTGAGGACTGTGTGGACATTGTTTGAAAGCTTGAAACCAGGATCATTCTTTGCTTTAGCTTCAATACAAACAAAATTAAGGAAGAATGAGAGTGGAGGAAAACTGACCTTGTTTTCTTCCTTGTAACATGAGCCAGCAAACATCCATTTCTCCTGCAAACTTGCTGGTAGCTTCTCCACTATAGGGTTAATACCGCAAGGAGTATCAAGGTATGATAATCCAGGTAAATAAGCATAATTTTTTGTTGTCAATATTTCCATTAGCAAGTCTGCAAGCTCTGTGATTTTCAATTTTGTCCATCAGATATAGATGTGGAAAGTTGTCCAGTCATTTGAACAAGGCATCTTTTCTGGGGTGGCATAACATTCCTTAAGTCTTATCTACGACAAACGGAGAGCAGCATGTAGGTTAGTAACATACACTGCTCGTATCCTCCTCAAATGATCTATTGATTATTTTCCAAGCCACTTAACTAACAAATCCAACTCTTTACTAGCTGATAGCTGCATGTCTTGTGTGGCGTTAACAAATGAAGTTTCCCAGGCTCTGAAGTTTTCTGGATTGTCATCAAAGTTGGTAAAGACCTTAGGTGACTAACTTTCTACGTGCTAGGAATTTTGCGTCTAACACAGTCTAACACATGTGTGGTCTCACTTCGAGCAAGCTGTTGGGTATCTGTATGGTTTGTAGATCTTGAACTGGAGATGATTTGAATGCAGCAATTGGGGTGGAATGTAGGAACTCTTGTATTCGGTAGATTTATATCACCTAATTTGCACTGCTCCTGAATTGTACTCTCCGAATTTTTGATGTCCGATCACATGCCTATTCTATTTACGCTGTCTCTCCCGAAGATCGCTTATTGTCCTAATACGCCCACCATGCTGTCAAGAATCTACTCTCCCAATTTTAGCTCGGATTTTAACCAGTGTTTCACAGATTTCTACGTCAAATCGCGCCTAGATCTCCCCTTATCAGATATGGATGCTGAACAACATCTTGATCTGTTGTACTCGGTCTGTCAAATGGCTGCTAATAAATCTGCACCCCTGAAATTGTGCAGATGAAAAATAAAAGCTGAACCTTGGAAAAAGTCAGAGACACGCACCTTAAAACAAAAATATAGACAAGCTGAACGTAAATGGAAAAAGGACAGACTTATCATCTCTCTTCAAATTTTCAGATCTGCTTTGTTTTCTTATCAGTCAGCTATGAAACAACCAAAAGCTGCTTATTTTGCCAATTTAATTGAGTCAAATCACTCTAAACCTAAATCACTTTTTGCTGTTATTCAGTCTGTTGTAAATCCTCCAGTGAATGTACTATCTTGACGCTTCCTCCTCTCTATGTGAGAGCTTCTTGAACTACTTCAGTGACAAAATTACAATTTTAAGGTCAAAACTGAGCTTATCTGGGTTCTCAGTGGATCTCTCAAACTGCCCTCTCCCTGTATCTGTTTTTACTACTTTTTCTCCTGTTACCTTAGCGAATCTGGAGTCTGTAATTTCAAAGTTAAAACCCACTTCTGGCCCTGGCTAAATTTTCCACCCTCGATTTTATACTTCGCTCTTTGTATCTATGGGTCCGGTCTTGCTCACTGTTATTAACAAGTGCCTTACAACCGGTACTTTGCCGGCCAGCCTAAAGACCGCTACTGTCACACCTCTGCTCAAGAAGGCCTCACTAAATCCATCTGATCTCAAAAATTTTAGACCCATTTCCTCCTTACCTTTCATCTAAAAAATTGTAGAAAAAATTGTACTTAATCAGTTACAAAGTTTTCTATCCCAAAATGGTATGGCTGAGCCTTTTCAATCTGGCTTTAGGCTGGCTCATAGCACTGAATCCGCTCTATTAAGAGTTCTGAATGACATCTATCTCCTCACTGATGCTGGTAATCATGTGGCCTTAATTTTGCTGGATTTATCTGCAGGCTTCGATACCATTGACCACTCTGTGTTGTTATCTCGGCTAGGGTCCTGGGTTGGGCTGAAGGGGCACAGTGCTGAAATGGTTTAAATCATACATCTCTGACAGGAAGTTTTCTGTCAAAATTGGAAACTTTTCCTCCTCCACGGCATCGTTAATGTGTGGTCTTCCCCAAGGCTCGATTTTAGCACCTTCACTCTTCTCTCTCTATATGCTCCCATTAGGTTCTATTTTCAGGAAATATGGCCTGCACTTTCATCTTTATGCAGATGACACAAAAATCTATTTGTCACTCAAAAAGGAAAATAAGTCCTCTGTTGTGAACTCCCTGTCACTGTGCCTGGAGGAGGTAAAAACATGGCTTTCTGAGAATTTTTTATTTTTAAATGAGGAGAAAACTGAGGTTATGGCAATGATTTATCAGATTGTAAACGCCCCAGGTTTGGCAACCTGGAACAGTTCAGATCACCCCAGGTACGTAACCTGGGTATAACATTAGACCAGAACTTAAATTTGACAAACATATCTCAAATGTGGTTGGAAACAGTTTCTACCAACTCCGCCTTCTTTCCAAATTGAAATCCTCTATTCCTTCACACTCTCTAGAAATTACACGCGCTTATAACCTCCCAGTTGGACTATCAAAACGGTCTTTGTTTTTAATCTTGTCACTGTGGTCAACTATGGTACCATTTTTAATTAGGCAAAAAAAAATTTTTTTTTTGCTCTTTTATGTCATACTTTCTATGCTCTCTTTTATTATGTGTCTATTACTGTTACTGTTTTCATGCTCATGCCGTTTGTTTATTTTATTTTTTTCTCTCTCTATAAAGCACTTTGTGCAGCCTTGTGGCAGTTGGAAACGTGCTATATAAATAAATCGAACTTGAACTTGAACACTCTCCCACATTTTAAGATATTATTACTGCCCTTATTTCTGTTTTTGGTATAAGATTGCAGAAGGATGGTTTTACTAGAAATGTAGTTTTTTACCATCAATACTGATAACGGTTTAGTCACTTGGCAAAACTAGTTCGAACTGCTGTAGTTAAAAAACATTCTTACATTATTATCAGTTTAGAGATACAAAATGTTTGTAGATTCATTGGCATGTCTAAAGCGTATTATGCATTAGTGCAGATCGGCACTAACAATCATCTTCTATCATACACTGTTAGACATTTCTGTAATTGCAGTTATTTACTGTATTTCACCCAGTATAATACTGCAAATTCTTTTTACAGTAAATTACTGGATTTGCAGTTCCATTATGGGAATTGTTTGGGACATCAAACAACATATACAGCGATTTACTGTATTTTTAGATTCGTGTATTATACTGTATTTTCCACAATGGCTTCAACTTCATCTTGTGTCGATTCGACTACTCTGCACCACAGGATTTGCCAAATTTTGTCTAAGGACCCTGGAGCAATTCTGGAGGACAATCATCAACATGCCTGATGAACATGCTGGATTTAACAAACTTTACTGTGGTAAGCTTAGGTAGCGTATCATTTTACAGAATGTTTTGTGGACGAGTATAGAAAAGTAATGTATAAAGTTGGCAAAAATTATCTTTTTCTGGTTTGGAGTTATCGCCCATTTGAGAAATGTAACATCTATTTAGTTGTTACACTTATTTAGTTTATTACATTAACACTGCTATTACTTTAAATAAGACTGTTTATTACTATTAGCCATTGTTATCGTCATATCTTTTTTATTTATTTACACAGGAACTGGTGTTGCAGCGGGTTTTGGTTTAGAAGGGAACCAAGAGTGATGCAGACAGATTCGGAGGACACATTAGCACAAACGACGGTCCGACGGAGAGTATTTTTCCCCAGAAGATGAAAGAATGAAAGACCAACAAATAATCCAGGTAAAAACGCGTCTGTCTGTGCTGACAACACTCGACGTTGATTTGAGCACCTCTATAACTTAGTTAGCATTTTTTTTGCTCGGCAACATTGGCTGAAGCAATCTTAAAACGGTAACGTTAGCTAAACTGAGATAAGTTAACACCGAATTGAACTCAAAATCATTTTAACGAGGAACGTTTAACTTATATTGATTTTATATTATATATTAGCTGTTATGAAGTCATTTTTTTCTCTGGTTTGGAGTAGCTAACGTTAGCTTGAGAAAATAACATTGTGACGTAATGTATAATCATAGATATTTATGATGTATATATCTATAATGTATGATAACGTTACTCACACTAATGTAAATCTATACAATATGCTGATAACCACGTTTTTGCTAATTATTGTTTTAGATTTCTTTTGTTGGGTTCCAGCCAGCCAGATACTTTATTTTGTAAATTGATATTAACTGTAAAGGCTTCTTGGGGCAAATGTAGTTTTTTATACATAAAGACGTTTTTTTTTTTCTTTATCACAACTCTTGACATTTGGTTAAACATAATTATTACTAGGGATGCACCGATCCCGATACTTGGATCGGATATCGGTTCAATATCGCATATTTTTGCTGGATCGGTATCGGCCAGCTGGTACCGATCCAAATCCAATCTTCCGCATGCGCTATATTCTGTGTAATTTATAAGCCAACAAAAGCCACGAAGTTACCCTATTATGTGGCACTAGAAAGTTGTCATGTAGGCCTACTATATCCCAAATGTTCTGAAGCCATTCTATAGTTTAATGTGAAGCACAGATGAATATTCACATGGTTAAATTCATGGTTAGCTCAGCGCTTTCCGCCGCTGCACCTGTCAATCATTCTCCATTCATTCACTATTCAAACTGTGTCGCCTTCATGACAACACGAAAAACACTCCAAAACTATTTGTTCCTGTTAGTTTTAATAATCAGTGGAGAAATACATTTAGTTTAGCAATAAATGGGTTCATTTTGACCCGTAACATGGAGTTTATTGCTGTTTCTGAATCATGTTACGCTGTGTCTGTTAGACCAGCAGATCGCATTCAGAAGAGAGGATTATTGCCTGCTCTTTACACACAAAGTAGGCCTACCTGAAATTTTAAATTAGAAAAGGCTCAATAATACATTGGACAGATCCTCAACGCACTGATTTCTTCCCTTTGTGCTGCTGTTTTGAAAGTGTCCGCAGATACAGGAGGGCTGCGCGCATGCATCAAGCGATTCATCAATCGCACCGCAAAAGCGACATGCGCCGCTCTGTAAAATAAAGAGTTTCTGTACTCTATTCTTCCGACTGAGTTTATTCTTTCGAGGTGAATACGTTAAGTGCTGCTTGTAAAGCCTGGCTCATTGTGGTCAATGTAGTTGATTAAATTAATAAAAGTGAAACTGATGGGCACATATGAATTGTCATTAACAGAAAACTATTTAGCCTAATATAGGCTACTCTGAAACTGAATATTTCACTGTCATTTTATTTATATTAATATTTTATTCAACAGACCTGTTTGTCAGTTTATGCACTGAAGCATAAGCGGACCTTGTTTTTAACTTTACCTTAAATATTCTTATTTATTTTGTGGATAAATGACCAACAAAAAATACATTAAATAACCAACAAATTACCACACGAAATTCGTGTCAAAAAGATAATTTTTCAGACAAAAAAGAATTTTTTAGACATGCTTTCAGTTTGTCCATCTCACTCACGGCGAGTTTAGGCGAGGGAATGTTTATTAAGTAAAACTGGCCCCAGACAGTTTAGTTTAGTCTGCTTCAAACCTGCAGGAAAATATTAGGCTTTGCTAAAAGGCAGGTTATTTTACCAACGACTAGGTTCAATAGTGGTAGCCTAGTACAGATTTCATAGAAAAATCATAATATTAAAAAAGGAAACATAAGCTGGACCCCAACAGATCAGATCAATGTCATAATGAATGCTCAAATAATGTAGCCCATAGTTTATAGAAAGCAGGGATGCTCAAAATAAGTGATTAACCATTAAACAAAATGGTGCGTTTGTAACCAATTAATGGTAACAGTTAAACGATTAAAAAATATATTTTTATATATTTTTAAAGTTTGGCTGCAGAAGGGGCCGATCACCGAACACGCTTTTTGTGTTAAGAAGGGCATTTTTTGAATGGTTTATTAACTGTTTTGCCCGCGCTGCTTTTGCTCCCTGCACGCCTCGCGTTATGCTGTTGCGTGCTGTGTGCTCGCGGATGAAATAAAACTCAACCCTGAGCGTAATAGTGCGTAATGTCAGTCACGTATTTTTCATTCTTCAATCAAATGAAAGCAGAGCAGGGTTTCTGTTTAGGTCCCTTCAGTATTTGTGTTGTCAGGACGACGGATATTTTTTTAATGATGGAGGAGAAACTTGTCGCAGTTTCAAGGTAGCCAGAGCTGTAGGCATATATTACTTTACAAATCATGGATATCACAAGGTTATTCTGTATATTACAATTATAACAACATGGACAGCAACACTCGCGCACAATAGACCAGCTGATTCAGTTGTTTCCTAAAGTGACATAAAAAAGAGCACCGCGCTTCTTTTTTCTTGTCAACATAAAAGGCAGTGTTGTGCGGTGCGCCTTGCATTTTTGCTACGGAAAAGCGCGTTAGCTGTGATCGGCCCCTGATGTGCAACAAATATTTGTTAACTTGCGGGATGGTAACACGTGCATCCACACATGTGTCAGGGTCGGTGGGTGGGGAAAAGGAGCGAGGACTCAAGTGCAAGATAATGGGTATTTATTTCTTAATAAAATAAAACAAAAGGCAAAATAAACAACCCCGAGGGGGAAAACATTAACAAAACAAATACACACACAAACTTGGCTGGGCTGGCAAGACAGGAGCAGGAACACGAGGGAGATTAGACGATGAACGACGACGAACTGGCACAGGACAGCAGACATGAGGAGATCTTAAGGATGAGTAAATTAACACAAACAGGTGAACATGATAAACTAATAATGGGTTAACAAGAAGGGTGGGGCTAGACAATAGACTGACGAGCACATGACATAACACACACACACACAAGCACGCGGCGCATGTAAACATACGCCACGTGCCAAACACAACACCAACAGAAGACTGACGCGAGACACGAGCACACAATGAATGAAAACACTCACCGTGTGCTCACACAGACGCAGCGTGCGTGCTTCATCCCAGCGCCGACCGAAACCGAACCCAACTAGACAGAGACGCTGGGACTGAAACACCACGCTGCAAACAGACAAACAGAAACACCCGGACGAGAGCGCACAACCGTAAACACACCCAAACTCCACGCGCCCACGTAAAGCGGGAACGCGCAGGGTCCAAGCGCGCCAACGATTGGCGCTCATACAGAGACACGCACAATGACAGAACACAAGCGCTCGACCCGAGAAAACTCGAGCCGAGCGCAACAGGGCATGACAAGACAGAGCTAGTGTCTGGAACCAGAGTGGCAGAACCCTGACACTAGCTCCCCCCAAAAGGGACGCCACCTGGCGTCCCTAAAGGGAACACTCAACAAGGTACAAGACAGACAAGAAACACCACAAGACAACAAAACAGGCAACATCAACACACACAAGACAGGGAAGTGAACATGCAAGACAACATGAAGGGGGGGAGGGAGGGGAGCCAAGCCAGACCCAACAAGACGAACAAGGGAGGGATGGGAGGGCAAGACCAGGGAGGAACAGTCCAGGGCGGGGCCAGAGGGACAAGGGACCAGGGTGGAGCCGGGGGGGGGGTCAGTCCAGGGTGGTATAGGGGCACACCAGGGAGGAGCAGGAGGGACGACCCAGGGAGAATCCTTCAGGAGAGGCAAGGTAGGGGGTTTGTGGGGAGCCGGCTGGGCAGGAGGCCTGTGGGGAGCCGGCAGGGCTGGAGGCCTGTGGGTAGCAGACTGGACTGGAGCCGGCTGAGCTGGAGGCTTGAGGGGAGCCGGCAGGGCTGGAGGCCTGCGGGGAGCCGGCAGGGCTGGAGGCCTGTGAGGAGCCGACTGGACTGGAGCCGGCTGAGCTGGAGGCTTGAGGGGAGCCGGCAGGGCTGGAGGCCTGTGGGTAGCAGACTGGACTGGAGCCGGCTGAGCTGGAGGCTTGAGGGGAGCCGGCAGGGCTGGAGGCCTGCGGGGAGCCGGCAGAGCTGGAGGCCTGAGGGAAATCAACTGGGCTGGAGGCCTGTGGGGAGCCGGCAGGGCTGGAGGCCTGTGAGGAGCCGACTGGACTGGAGCCGACTGAGCTGGAGGCTTGAGGGGAGCCGGCAGGGCTGGAGGCCTGCGGGGAGCCGGCTGAGCTGGAGGCTTGAGGGGAGCCGGCAGGGCTGGAGGCCTGTGGGGAGCCTGCAGGGCTGGAGGCCTGTGGGGAGCCGGCAGGGCTGGAGGCCTGTGGGGAGCCGGCAGGGCTGGAGCCAGTAGAGCTGGAGGCTTGAGGGGAGCCGGCTGGGCTGGAGGCCTGTGGGGGGCCGGCAGGGCTGGAGGCCGGTGATGAGCCGGCTGGGCTGGAGGCCGGTGATGAGCCGGCTGGGCTGGAGGCCATTGATGAGCCGGCAGGGCTGGAGGCCTGAGGGGGGCCGACTGGACTAAAGCCGACTGTACAGGAGGCCTGTGGGGAGCCGGCAGGGCTGGAGGCCTGAGAGGAGCCGACTGGATAGGAGGCCTGTGGGGAGCCGGCAGGGCTGGAGGTCTGTGGGGAGCCAACTGGGCTGGAGGCCTGTGGGGAGTTGGCAGGGCTGGAGGCCTGAGAGGAGCCGGCAGGGCTGGAGCCGGCTGAGCTGAAGGCCTGAGGGGAGCCGGCAGGACTGGAGGCCTGTGGGGAGCCGGCAGGGCTGGAGGCCAGTGGGGAGCCGGCAGGGCTAGGCGTCTGGGTGGTGCCGGCAGGGCGGGAGGCCTGAGGGGGGCCGGCAGGGCAAGGAACCGGGCTGGGACCGGCAGGGCAAGGAGCCGGGCTGGGACCGGCAGGGCAAGCCGTCTGGGTGGTGCCGGCAGGGCAAGGAGCCGGGCTGAGACCGGCAGGGCAAGGAGCCGGGCTGAGACCGGCAGGGCAAGACATCTAGGTGGTGCCGGCAGGGCAAGACGACTGGGTGGTGCCGGCAGGGCAAGGAACCGGGCTGGGGCCGGCAGGGCAAGGAGCCTGGCTGGGGCCGGCAGGGCAAGGAGCCTGGCTGGGGCCGGCAGGGCAAGGAGCCTGGCTGGGGCCGGCAGGGCAAGGAGCCTGGCTGGGACCGGCAGGGCAAGACGTCGGGATGGGGCCGGCAGGCCAAGGAGCCGGGCTGGGGCCGGCAAGGCAGGACGTCTGGGTGGTGTCGGCAAGGCAAGACGTCTGGGTGGTGCCGGCAGGGAAAGACATCTGGGTGGTGCCGGCAGGGCTAGGAGCCGCGCTGGCACAGGCACTGAGCCGTGTTCTGGGGCTGGAGCCGTCACTGAGCGGCGCTCTGGGGCTGGAGCCGACACTGGCGGGCGCTCTGGGGCTGGAGCCGACACTGGCGGGCGCTCTGGGGCTGGAGCCGACACTGGCGGGCGCTCTGGGGCTGGAGCCGACACTGGCGGGCGCTCTGGGGCTGGAGCCGACACTGGCGGGCGCTCTGGGGCTGGAGCCGACACTGGCGGGCGCACTGGGGCTGGAGCCGACACTGCCGGGCGCACTGGGGCTGGAGCCGACACTGGCGGGCGCACTGGGGCTGGAGCCGACACTGGCGGGCGCACTGGGGCTGGAGCCGACTTTGAAGAGGCCTTCCTCTTCATCCTCCGCTTCTGGGTGCGGGTCAACCCTTGGGGGTTGGTCATGGGCTGGGAGATGGTGCTGGTGGTGAGAGGGGTCCATTCCCCCTGCAGGATTTCCCTCTCCTTCCTCAGGCAGGAATACTCCACCACCTCCCAATAAGTCCATTTCCCAATTTCACCCAGCTCCTCCCAATCGAATGGTTCATCCAATCCAGCCAGAAAGATGTGGATGAGGTTGGTCTCACTGAACCCAAGCCCCCGGACTGCCTCAAGGAGATCTTCAGCGAAGATTCCAAAGGGGCGATGGTTCTGCTGGTGAGACAGTCCTCTGGCTAGGGGTTGGTCCTTGGGTCCCTCTTGCTGGGAGAGAGCTGGGCGCAGAAATAAACCCATTCTGCTGAGTCCTCTTGTGGCCAGTTCGTACTGTCACGGTCGGTGGGTGGGGAAAAGGAGCGAGGACTCAAGTGCAAGATAATGGGTATTTATTTCTTAATAAAATAAAACAAAAAGGCAAAATAAACAACCCCGAGGGGGAAAACATTAACAAAACAAATACACACACAAACTTGGCTGGGCTGGCAAGACAGGAGCAGGAACACGAGGGAGATTAGACGATGAACGACGACGAACTGGCACAGGACAGCAGACATGAGGAGATCTTACGGATGAGTAAATTAACACAAACAGGTGAACATGATAAACTAATAATGGGTTAACAAGAAGGGTGGGGCTAGACAATAGACTGACGAGCACATGACATAACACACACACACACAAGCACGCGGCGCATGTAAACATACGCCACGTGCCAAACACAACACCAACAGAAGACTGACGCGAGACACGAGCACACAATGAATGAAAACACTCACCGTGTGCTCACACAGACGCAGCGTGCGTGCTTCATCCCAGCGCCGACCGAAACCGAACCCAACTAGACAGAGACGCTGGGACTGAAACACCACGCTGCAAACAGACAAACAGAAACACCCGGACGAGAGCGCACAACCGTAAACACACCCAAACTCCGCGCGCCCACGTAAAGCGGGAACGCGCAGGGTCCAAGCGCGCCAACGATTGGCGCTCATACAGAGACACGCACAATGACAGAACACAAGCGCTCGACCCGAGAAAACTCGAGCCGAGCGCAACAGGGCATGACAAGACAGAGCTAGTGTCTGGACTCTGCCACCAAAACAAGAGTTACCAAGACCAGAGTGGCAGAACCCTGACACACGTGCCTACAGACGTATTTTTGGGTTTTGTGACATAATAACAACAAAGCATTATTCAAATGCATATTTTCAGTGGAGCGATCGATTTAATAGCCTGATATTTTTATTTGACAGACGAAAAAAACATGATTGGAAAAAAACAGCAAATGCCGGTTTTTAAAAAAGATTCAGTTAGTGTTTTTGTTTTGTAATCTAAATTGGTCATTTAAGTGAAAAATGTCTAGGGCAGGCCTGTTATTTTATTATTTTTATTTAGTTTATTCTTTTTTTTCTATGCTGCTGGAAACACTGCAGGTGTATGCGTAAACATGTTCTGTTATGTTCTGTATGCTGCTGTTCGCATGTTAAAATAAATCAGTATTTTAAAATATTTAATGTGTCACAAAATAGAAACCTCAATTATTTTTTTTATTAAATAATATTTTAATATTTATCTGTTAACGGTTAATATTCGGTTAACGAGCTGCGGTTGTCGGTTGGTTAAATAAACCGAAATGAGCATCCCTAATAGCAAGCATCATGTTTTTAGTTGTGTCATCTGTCATATAATGTAAGCCATAGGTCTGTTATTTTTACTAAAAAAGATATATTATTTGAGCACCAGAACTATAGAAACTGTATTAGGTTAAAAAAAAAAAAACGGCACAGTATCGGGATCGGTCGATACTTAGAATTTTGGTATCGGGATCGGATCGGTTTTAAAAAAATGGTATCGATGCATTCCTAATTTTTTTAGATATGAACTGGTACAGCAGCACTTACAGGTTTTGTCTTAAGAAGAGAACAGCATTTCGGAGGAACATCTTGATCAGCACAGCCTAATGCTTAAATTAAGCAAGAGCAGTAAACAATCAAGGTAAACAAATTTAAAAAAAGTTGTGTGAAGGTTGTGGATTATAGCATTGCATTCTCATCTGTATTTTTGGCTTTTTCTATGGTTTCAATATAGAATACTGGGAGCCTGTCTGTGCAAACTGGAACTCATACAACAGTAAATATTGTACATCTATTTGTTTCTCAATATAGTACTTTTAATACAAAATGTGTCACATGTTTAGTTGCTAGCTAAATTAAAGATATTTCCCCCTTTTTTATCAAGCACTGTAGTAGTTTTTTTTTTTTTTATCTTTGTTTATTAAACTTTTAAGCAGATTCAGGTCTGTCATGGGTCAGACATAACGTAATACAATAATTAGTATTGGGATATACGCATTTGTCTATGTATTAAATGTGTTTTTTCCCCATTTCATGTTGCCTCAATTTTATTTTATTTTTTTGTATAAATAAATGCAGAGGATGAAACAAAATGCACAGCAACAACCAGAGTGAGCCAGGAGAAGACAAGAAAAGTAGTGAAGAGAAGAATGACAGGCATTAACAACAGAGTGTTATGCTTCTTTCACCAGCTAACTGAGAACTTGGATTAGGTGAGACACTGTCAGTAATTGTATCACCATTCAGTCTGTTTCAGTTTATTAGGAATACCTAAAACAAATGGTCTAATCTGTCCTGCAGTGAATCACCCCATCGCAATTGCTACAATGTTTTTGTAAAGCCTTGTTGGGAAAAAAAAATAACAACAGGACATTCTGGTTAGTCATCTTTTAAACATGGTAGTGAGCTGGTCATGAGCAGGAGCCAGTTTCTCAGTCCCAGCTGAAAACTAGCCCAACCCAGCTGCCATTCTTCAAAATAACTAACCAGTATATGATTTTTTTTTTTAACAAGCTTGCTCTATGCTTATGTTAGTCTGTTTCTCCTTATCCAGAGGTCCATAATCCCGACCAGGCCGAATCCTGACCAGATGCTGTGGTGGTCATGGAGGAGTGGAGAGCATGAGACTGATTCCTGAAAGACCCCAGTGAGAGACGAGTCTCTGCATTGATCCCGTGGGCCAGCCTGAGCACCCGCCGGTAACCTACTCACACCTGCAGGTTCTCCATGACAGACGTCCAGCGTTCTCCAGCCTCCAGAGACTAGACTGCAGCTTTGCACAGGAAGATTGGCCGGAGGAGAACTAGTCATGCCCAACTGAGCCTGGTTTTTCTCAAGGACATTTTTTCTACACTTCATCAATTTCATACATCCACATCAATTGGTTAAGTTCGTTCCTCACCACTGTTGCCACTGGCTTCATTTGTTGGATCGGTGGATTTGCTCTTCAGTGTTTGAACTTTCAGCAGTGACATTTACATTACACTGAACTTAACTGAACTTCAACTCTGAAAACTGGAGTGAAGCAGTTTCAATTTACAAGAACTTCTATGTTAAGCTGCTTTGACATCTTTGATCTACATTGTAAAACTGCAAAGAAATAAAGATGAATTGCATTTGAACATGTGAATGCAGAAATTGTTGAGCATTTGACACCAGAATTAGTACTATTTTAAAGTTGGGGTCTGTCTGAGTCGGCTAATAGTTAAAAATATTTATTTTTCCAACAATATGCAGTTCAGACAATAAAATTATTATTGTACATGTATGTTCTTGTGCTTTGTGTGATTTATTTATTTTTAACCTGTTGATTTAAATGCTTCATGTAATTTTCACACATTTTCCTTAAGTGCTTTAAGCATTGTCAATGTTTTAGAGAATGGAATATTTTGTAATTGTTTAATGTCAGTAGTACTAAGTAAAAAAAAAAAAAAATCTTTCAACAATATGCAGTTCAGACACATAAATTAGTTTTGTACATGTATGTTCACGTTTTGTTGTTTTAAAAGTTCTTTTTCTTAAAATAAGATAATTTGGATGATTGAAATCAATTTTTTTTTACACATTTTACACATCTCCAATGTTTTAAATAGAGTGTTTATCTTGTTAATATTTTGTAATTGTGCCTTTTTATGTCAGTAGTACAAAGATAATATTAATACAATTATATGATAAAATCTATAAGACAACTGAAAAGATTTACAGTAGTTAATTGTTTACTTAGTTTTTTACAGTAATTAACCGTTTTCAGACACTATATAATTACGGTAACATGCTGTAGACTGATTTACGGTTGTATACTGTAAATCTCAAATACAGTAACTTACTGCCAACAGTGTTGCCAGTAAGTTACTGTAAAAACCCTTTGAAATGTCTAACAGTGTACATTTAAACTGAACAGTCTACTACAATATAAAATAAAAAAAATTAAACATTCAGATAAACTTGCAGCCAATGCTTTCAGCAGGATTTAGAAGGTAAAAAAAATTCTGTCTGAGGTAGAAAAGCTGCTCATTTTACTGAAAGAGTGTAATTAATCACGTAGACTCAATATTACATCAGAATGAAGCTGTTGAGTGAGTTTCTGTCTCAGAGTTCAAAGCAATACGATAAGAAATAAAGTCTGAGAATCAGAGTCACTCATAAACACAAATCACTGATAAACACACAGATCACGCATAAACACAGATAACTCATAAACAGATTTCAGTATCAGAATGAGAAGGTTTCTGCTTTCTGTGATCCTCTTCAAGAAACACACTCGACATTAAAAGGTGGAAATTAAATCATTAAAATTATTTCAGCTCAGCAGGAAAGTCTCAGAAACACAAAGAGATGATCGACGGATAATCAGACGACACTTATAGATGATATAATGCACAGAAAGAGCAAACTCACCTCAAATAATGCCTGCAGATCCTTCTGTTTCTCTGCTGAACTGTTGAGTTGAACAACAGATCTGAAAATACTTTCACTTATGATAATCACGTCAAACTGGTTTGAGATATGAGAAAAGAAATAAAAACAGATGTCAGATGTCACATGAAAAACACATGCTGTTAATACCAGTGTTAAGAGTACAAAAGTAGAGAAATCACTCTAATATAACAGTTTAGGGTTTTTTTCTCTGTAACACAGTAATATAAAGATTACTTTTCCAAGTTTCTTAATATTGTACTTGTTACAATTTCAGTAGCACAAATTAAGTGAAGTTTATTTATAAACTAATTTCGAGAGGATCACATGCTTATGATTGCTAGTGGCTGGACCCACATTATCCAAATCACCATGCACCAATCAGATGATCCCTAAGCTACCATAAATACCCCGGGTTTCATATCACCGCTATCTTTGCTTTGAAGAATCCCCCCTTCCACCCCTACTCCTCCTCTTTTTAGATGGGTGACACGGTGGCCCAGCGCTTAGCGCTGTTGCCCCACAGCAAGAATGTCAATGGTTCTAGGCTTTACCAAACCAGCGGGCATTTTCTGTGCGGAGTTTGCATATTCTCCCCGTGCTCACGTGGGTTTTCCCCGGGTCCTCCGGTTTCCTCCCACCGATTAAAAACATGCAACCTAAGTTATTGATTAATCAACACTATAGTCTTGCTCACTATCTAGTACCTTTCTCGTTAATGAGAACTACTATCTGCTCTTCAATCACTACGATGGGGGAGTTCTCGAGATCTACCTGAGCTCGATCTCCCCTCTCGCCTTGCAACGGGAGGGAGCCCCGGGCTCGAGGATCTCATGAGCTCAGGGCTCTCTCCCGGGACAGCATGCCAAACAAGCTTTATAATTAATCATCAGCTAAGTGTAAACTCTTGAAAATGAATGAATTTTGGACCCCAGTTAGGTTGTGTTATATTGTTCATTTATGTGTTATTTATATTGTCCCTGATGGTAAGTGTGCAACAGAAAAGAGTAAAAGTAGCACAACAACAATGATGAAGCTGTTCAAAAAGGCTACAGTAAGCTGTAACTTGGATAAGTTTCACACAGTACTGATCTCTGTAACACTACAGCAGAGGCAGACAAAGGTTCAACTCTCTGCAATCAGACTCCAGGATGGCAGACATGTTGCTCAGCTAAAGGTCTATACAAACCAAATACTTACATTTAAATCATTTTACAGCACAATAATCTCTCAAAAGCTGTGCTATGTTCAAAATCTTTACAGCATACGGGATATTCAAGGTGTATTCTTCCTCCTCATCAGATTCTGATTAACATTTCTCATTCTATGAAGAAAAGCAAGATGATTATGATCTGCGGCCCTCTTGGAATTGAGTTTGAGACCTATGATCTAAAGAAAATACCCGACTATCACTCTGTAAAAATGTAAATATATGATTTTAAATGTTTTATGAAGTTAATTTGATTCAACTTAAAAAATGAAGGCACTACCTAATCCATTATGATGAACTTGTCATAATACATTTCTTTGGAAACTAATTAACATTGTTCAGTCTGTTCAAGCAGTTCTACCTGTTTGCTGAGCTCCAGATCTACCAGTCTATATCCGCTGTTACCCTTGTGAGTCTCAGGGGTGTTGCTAGACATAAAGCTCTACGGCATGGACCCCCTTTAACAGTCTAACTTCCTCACTGACTCATCATCTCTCCTTTGGGCTTTATACAAAAAACTCATCTTACAGGAGCCATGTTTAGTCACAATATGATGATCATCATATTACTTAAACATTAGTTTTGTCGACTTGCAAAACTTACTGAGTGCCAACATCACTGCATTAAAAGCTGTTACACCAGTTTTACAATGTATGAGTGGCGCATATTTTTATTTCAGCATGTGTGTTAAACAACCGGGACTCACACCAGGAGCAGAAGCAGTGGTGCGTAAGGCACACAAGAACAGTTTTCTGCACATATGCGTCAGTTTGTTTTTAATTAAACTATGTTGCTTTATTTACTATATTTCCCCATTTACTGTGGCACGTGCCCCCGTAAATGGTGTCTAGCAACACCCTGGTGAGTCTCCTGCTGCTCTTGCGAGTCTCCCTTTTCTGCCTGTTGTGTGTTTATAACTACAATTTAAATAACTGCCACAAAGAAGACATCTATCTAAGAATCTTTGCCCACCTCCACCCCCTTCCTCTTAGAGAAGGACATTTATTTACCATCCGCCATACATTCATTCATTAATCTATCCATCCATCCATCAATCCAAAATATACCTAACCAGACCATCAGTTTTCAGTCATTGCTGAGGTGTTTCTCTTTTCTCCACATGAAGTAAATTTTATTCAACTTAAAAATGTAAGGCTGTACCTAATTCATTACAATGTAATTACTGAGGTGTGTTTTCCTGTTCCTCCACATGCTTCATGCCAATCTGTCAAAGAAAAATATATCAAGTATTTAATTAATCTTAATACATTTCTTTGGAACCAACACCATTGTTCAGCCTGTTAAAGCAGTTCTACCTGCTTGCTGAGCTCAAGGTCTTCAAGTATATCTCCACCATTTCCCTTGTAAGTCTCCTTCTGCTCCACTCCAACCTGCAAAAGACAAAGTCAGCACCAACAAAGCCCTATCTGCTGTCCTCCACAGATGCCCTTGTGAGTCTCCTGCTTCTGCCTGTTACTAAATGAAAACAACAGTTTTGAATCCGTCTCCTTTATTGCATGACCACCATGGCCGTTCATCAACAAAACAACAACTCCCGCTCACCCCGGAAGTGACCTTTTTTCATAACATAAAAGTCCTTCCTTTCCATGTGCAACATACACATTTATGCTTGTTATTACTAGGAATTAAACTTAAACTCAATTTCTTCTTAAAAACAAAAAACTTGTGCACTTATGCACTCCCTGGAAAACATTAATACATGAGATAACAGTCAAACATAGGATAACATGACATAAGTTTTAACTATTAGAATTCAGTGCTACTTCTAACAGGGAGATTCTCTTTTAATAGAGCTTCCATTGTCCTTCACTAAGTGCTTTAAGTAACTGTAGTGCTGATGCTCCTTTTTTTGGTAAGACAGTCTGTAAGCTGGTCTTTTGCACCATACCAGAGCACTTGTTTAATTCTTTGTGTTTGAATGAGTTTTTTAATGTTTCTTATTTCCAGACAAAGTCTTTTCTTAGCAACTGGCTTTGTGGACTTCAGTGCATCAGCAAGTGAGTGATTGTCTGTGATGCAAATTATTGGTATTGCAATTTAAGTGTCACCAGTAGTCAGCTCAGAGAGCAGCGTAGTCAGAAATATTGCATTATCAATTCCATCGGACATTGCTTGTGTTTCAGCAGCAAGAGTACTTCACACAATTCTCTTTACTCTTTTTGATTACCAAGAAAGGGGAGAGAACATTCAATTTTCTCTCATAAGAACAATTAGATGTCCTCCTTGACTTCCCCCATCTGAATGATTTCCAAAAGAGGCATCACTATATACAACCAGCTTGAGCTCAGTCTTTTCTGAGGTATTGGAAGTTCAGCAGTCCCTTTTTGGACTTAAGTTTACACACAATTCTGTTTGCTTCATAAATAGTTTGTACAGAAGCATTTTTAATGTTTGAAGCTAGGCTGCTGGCATCAAACATGACATCGGGCCTGCTTTGTCTTGCGGCCCAAATAATTTGGCCAACCTTTGACCTTTTCCTGTTCCTTTTCCCCCTCATAAAGTAGGGAGTCCTGTTCCACTGCACGTTCAGGATTCAGTTGTATAGGCTGTATGTTTTTGATGCAGTGTCCCTGATGAACTTGCACTTCATTGTCAATAGTTTCAAAGTTTATTCCCACATAACAGAAGCTGTTATTCTCCTCACGCCTAACTAGAAACATGGATCTGAGGTGAGGTAATACTGTTGTGGAGAAACTTTGTGTGCCTCCCCATATGAAGTCATACACATGACAAGCGATTACACCAGTCACAGCGCAGTCTTGATTCAACCAGTAGAACACAGCTGGATCTACTTTTGACATGGTTCCTCCTGACTTCATGACAATCTCCTTCACTCTGTTATACCAGTAAAGTGAAGCATCGGCCAGACCATACACACACTTTTTTAGCTTCCATAGCTTTTTTCACAGTTTGCCTCAGGAGGTGGTTTGATATAAAGGTCCCGGGCAGTTCCATTCCTTGTAGAAATGCAGCTTTTATGTCCATAGAATTCAGATTCCACTGTCTTTGACTAATCACTCCTACAAGGAGCCGAAGAGCATCTGAAGAATATGTTGGAGAGTCCTTTTTGAGTTCTGACACCTCTAGTTCTTCAAAACCTCATGCTACAAGACAAGCTTTGGGTAAAACCCCATTAGGTGTCGCTTTGTAAGTGCAAACCCACCTAGTGGAAATGCATTTCTGTCCCTCATCCTTTACTTCCTCAAAGACATGGTTATCTATCCAACTTTTTATCTCATCCTGTTTTACAAAGTCAAATGTTAAATCTTTTGTTACAACTACATCCTCACATACATTAGAGGAGTTAGCATTAGCAACAGTGATTTGAATTTGTAGATTCTCAACATTTGACATGTCAGCAGATTCTGTGGTACCTGCAACACTAGTGGGCTCAATAAGCAAGAGGTTATACCAGTTTTTATATTTGCCTGTAGCTTTACCTGCATGCCCCAGGACTTCAGCTGTATGTAAAACACCCTTTTCTCTATCTCTGTAGCTTACCGTTTGTCCTTTTTGTAGCATGACTGCAGTTTCCATACTAGCATCCTTCTGTGACTCTGAAATATCACTTGTGTGTTGTTCGGCTTCATATTGCCTCTTTTTGTCCTGCATTTGTCTCACCCCTTGTTGTACATTGATTTCAGTCTCTTCTGCTGCCTGTCGGTTACTTTCAGTAAAGTCTTGTTCTTGTTCATTGTCTGTGGCATTGTCTTCATCAGTCTTTGTTGTATGCTGATCTTCACCTTCTTTGTACACTTTTCTCAGTCTGAGATGATGTACTCTAATGCAAGTCCCTCCATGTCTCACAAACACTACTGCACCATCCTGACCGATGACAGTTACAGGCTCTTTCCTTTCTGGAAAATCCACTTTTTTGTAGTACAGTTTGTCACCCATTTCATATTTCTCATCTGTTACGTATTTGCTTCTGCAATGCACTCCGAATCCTCTCTGATGACTCTGCTTCAATAAAAGACCTTCTTGATGCATGTAAAGCGGAGATGTGTTTTGCCACCCATTGACTCTCTGTAGTGCCCTCTAAAGCTGGAGGTTTATTAATTAGCACAGATGGTAAGTTGGGATTCTGTCCAAACACGAGTTGATGAGGAATGTAGCCATGGAAATTTTGCATTGTATTCTTTGCCATAAGAGCCCAGTCCATTGCAGTATGCCAATCACGACCAATGCTTGGTTTCACTTTCATTATGATTTCAGCGAGTGATTTCAGCACAAATCTCACACTCACTCACAATTTTTTTAGGATGATGTTGCATTCAGCATCTTTATTGCCTGAGCTGTCAAGTAGTCGCTGCAGTTTATCAACAGAAGCATGGCCGAACTGTTTGTGAAGCTTCATCATGATGTGACGTTTTTCTGTTGTATCTGAAATTATCGAGATTACATTCTCATCATCCTTCACATTTTGTGTAACGTCTTCAGCAGTTGCCATAATCTGCTCATTAAACTGCATGTCTTTTGAGCTACTTTAGTTGTCCATTATATTTACACAATAATGACCAGTAGTGATGGGAAGTTCGGATCATTTTACTGACTCGGTTCTTTGAGTCTCGTTCATCGAGATGAACGAATCTTTTTTTTGAGTCATTTCGTTCATTTAGTTCAATTTGCCAAAATGTTATTAAAATGTTACGAATTGCTTGCAAACACATCAACAACTAGCCCAAGGTTGATCACACTACAAACAAGTCATAAATAGAATGCTATAAGAGGGAGAAAATAATAATCCATTGTTTACCTGCTGAGCTGAAAGGAGCCATGATTAGCTCACCTTTCGGGTCTTCTGGTTCGTTCATCACGTGACCGATTGTAAAGAGACATAACTCAGATGAACGGATCAATTCCTTTTCCGGCTCTAAATGCATACGATTGGCTTCTGTCTGTCACGTGTTGAACGACTCGGGAGAGGAACGGATCAATTCCTTTTCCGGCTCTAAATGCATACGATTGGCTAGTATGGCTACTAGGCTTGATGAACGAATGACTGAAACCCGATAGAGGACTCGAAAAATGAACGAATCTTCTCCCGCGCTACAAAACGTGCGCCGCATGCGCGAAATGAATGAATCACTTTAAGAACGAGTCATTCGTTCTTTTGTCACATAACGTGAAAGAAAGCATACGAGATGAGTTATTAAATAAATCAAATTGTCTTTGTGAAGCGTTTTGTAAGATATGATGCTGCAGCCATTAGAAAAATAAACACTGTTTAAATGTTGTTTATTGTTTTATTACTATTTTTTTTACCAGAAAAGCTTTATAACAAAAAAGATTCCTTTAAAATCACAATAATAAAAACAAACAAAAGAAAAACAAAATAGTGCACATCAAGCTAGGCTTTTTAATAAATAAAAACAACTAAGCTTTAAATAACACGTTTGTGCCATAAAAGCTTTATATCAAATAGGGCAATATGCCCAATAGATTTTTTTTTTATGAAACAGCAATTTAAGTGAAAAATAAATTCAAATAAAAAATACAGAAGCCACAGAGCCTAATGAGCTTAACAAATTGACTAGAATATTAAAACAACAGTGTACAACAAGCTTGGCTTTTTTGAGTTATTAGAATTAAATAAGCTTTGAAACAACACTCTGGATTTACTTGTTGGACTTGGCTTAAGGCATGTTAGCATTCAAAAACACAACCCAAACTTTCGATAGGCTGAGTCTGTTTTTTCTTTCTGATGATTTGAAGTGCTTGTCATTACTTGTTGGTCGCAGTATAAAAGCTTCTGCTAAATAAGTAAATGTAAATGCAATCTTTTTACAAATATTAGACCAATACATAAAGTCTGAATAGAAAAACATTATTAAACTAAAAAAGGGGGTACAAATGAACAAATTGCAAACACTTGTAATTGTAGAATTTGATTAATTTATCATATAGCCTAGCTTAGTGTTTGTTTTCTGATAGCAAGGCAGTGAATTGACATTTTAAAAGCATGAGTCCATTTATTTGTAAAATAGCAAAAAATAAAACCACATATCCACCAGAAAAAGTAACAACAACTTAGTGACAATAGGACAAACCTTTTTTATTTTTAAGAAAATGCTTTTTAGGTACACATTGTTTGATGATTTTATGAAAAGTCTAAAATATGATCCATGATGCAACAAAAATGTAGTTTTACATAAGTATTACTGACTGAGGTTCTCGTTGCAGTGTTCAGTGGAGCTACAGTTTAAGATCAGAAACGCACATAATAATAATAATAGTAATAGTAATATATATATAATATAATATATAATTATGATGCACCTGTCTCTAAGGAGGATTTGAAACCATTTACTAATTTCTACACACAATTCTGCTGTAGTGTCAAGTCAAGTAAGAAAGACTAATGATGACTCAAACCCGATAGAGGACTCGAGTCATGAACGGATCAAATCTGTTTCCGGCTCTAAACGCATATGATTGGCCTCTGCCTTTCCGTGATGAACGAATGACCCAAACCCGATAGAGGACTCGAGTCATGAACGGATCAAATCTGTTTCCGGCTCTAAACACATATGATTGGCTTCTGCCTTTCCGTGATGAACGAATGACCCAAACCCGATAGAGGACTCGAGTCATGAACGGATCAAATCTCTTTCCGGCTCTAAACGCATATGATTGGCTTCTGCCTTTCCGTGATGAACGACTCAAAAGACTTGAAGAATGAACGATACCGGCACAAATGTGCGCATGCGCGGATGAACGAATCACTCCCTGAGAGGACTCGTAGTTCCCGAGTCATATTGAAGATTCGTTCAAAATGAACGAATCGTTCAAGAACGACCCATCACTAATGACCAGAGCTTCAGAGAAGTTCTACCGGCTGGTTGAACATTACCGCTCTGTCATTTTCCATGTATAAAACTGTTCCTTCTCTTTTCAAAAAGGCTTTGCTTAAGAGCAATGGTATGTTCGCTGGAATGACTTCAGTTTCAATCTTACATTTTATCTGTGCAATTTTTGCAGGAATTTTCAACTTTCTGTTGGAGCGGACCACTTTTCCATCTCCAAACCTAAATGATCTATGGCTGTTTGTTTCTGTCTTTCTCAGGTCATTAGTCTCTTCTTGATTGAGCTCATTTATGTAGTGATTTAGCCATTCTTGTCCACACACAGTCCGAGTGCATGCAGTGTCTATTATTGCAGATCCAAAACATTCAGTCATGAGGATTTCTGCTTCAGTGTGTAACTCTTCTGTAAGCAAAGTGGTGTTGCATTCCTCTACATCATTTCTTGCACAATCTTCAGTCATTTTGATTTGCTCACCTTTGTGTGGGCAATCCTTAGCCCAATGGAATGTACTTTGACACACAGCACATTTTGATCTGTGACCATATCTGTCCAGGGGTTTTGTGCCAGGTAATGGTGTCCTTTGTTGGTCATTCTGAGGCCATGACTTGCCTCTCTGTCGTCTCTGTTCTGTTATATATGCAGTTTCCTGGTTAATTCCCACCGTTAATGCAGACGTATTTCCGGCGAAAATTCTCTTTAATGCAGACTTTATTGATGCAAAAGTCAGATCTGCACATGCTGTTAAAGCCAACTGTTGATCTTTCACATCCAAGCAAGCAGTATCCAATAATTTAAAAGCTAAGACTGCATCAGGAAGTTCCATTTTATATTTGCGCATCCGCCAGTAGCGTTGTTCAAAGTCAATTATATAGTCCGACATTGAAACATGTGTCTTTCACAACGCGGTCAAAGCTTGTATACGCCTCATAAGTCCGGTCCTTTTCTTCCCTGAGAAACAAATCATCAAGTTTCGCTAGTAAAGTTGACATGCCAGTGTCCTTATTCAAATCATCAACCAGTATTTCAATCGCCGTCTCTCTCGCTCTTCCTGACAGTGCCAAAGCAACGGCAAGCGCTTGTTTACTTTTTTCAAGTTCTGTAACTCTAGTCCACATTCCAACTTCATTCTTCCAGCTTTCGTACGGCTTCTATTCATCAAAGGTTGGAGTTTCCATGTTTCCCTGTGTTCGCGTGGGTTTCCTCCGGTTTCCCCTACAAGTCCAAAAGCATGCTGTACAGGTGAATTGGGTAAGCTAAAATTGTTTGTAGTGTATGTGTGTGAATAAATGTGTATGGGTGTTTCCCAGTGATAGGTTGCAGCTGGAAGGCCATCTGTTGCGCAAAACATGTGCTGGATAAGTTCACTCCACTGTGGCGACCCCTGATTAATAAAGGGACTAAGCCAAAAAGGAAATTAAGAAATGAATGAACCAGGATGCAGACATGGACAATTTGGTATCGTTTCATTAATAGCTCAAAACTGTTTATTACGTACTGACATCATTTATCTCAGATGCCCTATGTCACAGTAAGATACTATGGTGAAGGAGGCAAGGGTGAGTAATTAAAAACGCTACAAAAACTTAAAAAGCAGACAACTGTGCACAATTCGTCTATTATGGATCAGCTGTGACTGCCGCACATAGACTAACCGTGGCTGCTCTTCAGTCTCAGCGTCATTCATCCGTGTACAGTGCTGACCATTTTAGAACCAATCACAGACCTTTCTGTTGAGCACATGAACACAATGACCAATCATAGATGCTTTAAGAACTCGCACGACAATGTTTTAAAAGCAAGCGGGATAATATTTACATTAGTTCATTTGCTAGAAATGCTCATGTTATTTTCTCTGCATGTACCTGAGTTGTTTTAAAATTTCAAAAAGAGTGTTTTCTTTGAGCAGGTAAAATTAAAGGTACAGTTCATGTATCTGACTGCTTGTATTAAAAGACAAAATTGTATTATAAATAGAACTGAAGGATTTGGGTTTCTACCATCCCATCCATGTCATCGTGGATGTTTATCCTTTCCTCATCATCCTATTTCCCATTATTTTCATTAAAGATAACTATTTGATTATTTGAACGACTATTTAACTTTGCATTGATTTCAACTAATGAATAAGTTAAATACACTTGCACGGTTTTTAACCAGTTTTGATAAAGACGGCTGAGAGTACACTCAGCCTTGGATAAGAAACAGATTGTACTTTAAGTGTGTGTGCTCTATTTGATTGTAGATACTTTTAACAGGTCTGGAGTCAGTTCCCCTTCGGAAGGGGAACTTCAATGCTATGTGGAAACTTCCACTATGGGGATTTCGTTCAGAAAGCCAATCATCTGAAAGAGTATGTAAACGGGCCAATGAAATGCCAATGAGTTGGCAGCTTCAGCTTGCGCACCTGATGCTCGTTGCAATTAATCTTGCTATATAAGCACAGAGCTAGCAAGCCAAAGCATCCTTTTCGCTTCAGACGACTTCACAGCCTTCTGAGAGAGTCGATGAGGGTTCCTCCAGCCGATTTCCTGATAAATCTGCGAGAGAGAGTGAACGAGAGCGGTCTCCCGGTCCAGAGTGTGGTACACGCGGTGGCAGACGGTCGAGCTGGGTTTCTCCCTTGCCTGGCGTCCTTTGGGTCCGGTCCTCCCCGAGCGGTTTGTATTGCACTACACCTAAAAGAGCAATACGGTCGTGCAGCGCGTCTTTTTCAAGATGTCGCTCCGACCGTGCGTTTCTGGATGCGGTGGTTTCCTGTCCCCGGATGATGGGCACGAGCACTGCGTGGCATGTCTGGGGGTCCAGCATGTTAATGCGGTGCTCGCGGGCAGCTCATGCCGTCACTGCGATGGCATGACTGTTGCGCAGTTAAGATCGCGGTTAGCTCTTGCAAAAGGGCTAACCACCCCAGCTGTCCCCTGCACTGCAGTGGGCACTCGGGCAGGTCTGAGGGTTCCAGTGGGAGATTATCCGCCGCCCCCGGGCTCGCGGACCTCCCGCTCCTCCAAGCGCTCCATCCAAGCTTCGAGCGGAGGAAGCGATCCGTCTAACCAGATGGTAGCCCTCTCGCTCGATGACACCGGGGACCAGACATCCACTGCTGCATCGGAGGGTGGGCTGTCAATGTCCGATGAAGATCCAGGCCCGCTCCCTCCCTCCGGGCAGGGGAGCGCTGTCAAAGATCTTGAGTCGGATATGATGGCCGTGCTTTCCCGGGCTGCTTCGGCCGTGGGGTTGGAGATGGTTTATCCCCCAGCTCCGCGGCCGGACCGACTAGATGGGTGCTACGTTGAGGATAAGAAGGCCAGTCCTTCGAAGCCTCTCGTCCCCTTCTTCCCGGAGGTGCACAGTAGGCTCACGCAGTCTTGGAGGGCACCTTTTTCTGCCCGATCTGCGTGCGTCTCCGCCCTCACCACTCTCGATGGTGGAGCAGCCAAGGGTTATGAGACAATCCCGAAGGTCGAGCGCGCTATCGCGGTCAATCTTTGTCCGCGTGGCGTCTCCTCCTGGAGGGGTCTGCCTTGTCTCCCGTCCAAAGCCTGTAGGTTATCTGCCTCCCTCGGAGCCAGAGCCTACAAAGCTGCGGGCCAGGCTGCCTCCGCCTTGCACGCTATGGCCACCTACCAGCGCTACCAAGCGCAGGCGCTGGCCCAGCTGCACGAGGGTGGTTCCGACCCAGGCTTGTTGCACGAGCTCCGCACCGCAACCGACTATGCTCTTCGGACCACTAAGTCCGCTGCGTGTGCGCTGGGAAGGACGATGGCCACATTAGTGGTCCAGGAGCGCCACCCTCTGGCTAAACCTGGCAGATATGCGCGAGGTCGACAAAGTTCGCTTTCTTGACTCCCCCATATCCCAGGCTGGCCTGTTCGGCGACACCGTCGGTGAATTCACCCAGGAATTCAAGGCGGTGAAAGAGCAGTCTGATGCGATGGGTAATGTCATCTATCGGCGGGATCGTAACACCGCTCCGCCCGCCGAGCCATCCACATCTGCTGCTCCTCGCCGAGGGCGTCCGCCTGCGAGAGCTGCCCCGCCCCCGCCTGCGCCTCCGGCGAAGCGGCCGCGTCGAGCACCTCGTAAGCCGGCCGCCCCCCCTGCCCAGGGCGCCGCTAAGTCCGGTAAACGGACCGCGAAGCGTCCCTGAGACAGGCCATCCGGAGAAGAGGGAATGTGCTTTTTCCCCGGTGGAGGGCCGGGCTCCATTTCCAACGGCACTTTTCAGTGCCACGAAAATCTCAATGAAAGAGCACTTTTCCAATTCTCCGGATGTGACAGCCCGAACTCTGCCAGTCCGGGACGCTATGCCTTCTGGCTCGCAGGTTCGGTGCATTTCGCCAATGGCTCACAGGACCTGGGAGGACGGTCTCCTTTCTCCCACTCCTCAAGCCCCCTCTCCGGAGTTCGGGAGCGAGGTGAGTGTGACTCTCTTATCTCCAGCTCATCCGCGGGACCCCAGCGCTTCCCGGATCAGCCCTCCCACTCCGCGCTGCCCCACTGCAGGTACGTCATCGATTGTAGCGATGAGTGCATTAGCGAGGGCTCTGCCTGCCTGGTTAGCGCGGGCCAGCCCCTCGCGGTGGCTCACACGCACAATCAGACTCGGCTACACAATTCAGTTTGCGAAACGGCCCCCGAAGTTCACGGGCGTGTACTTTACCAGGGTCAGCCCCAGGTCCGCCCCTGTCTTGCGAGAGGAGATTGCTGTCCTCCTGGCGAAGGATGCAATCGAGCCGGTCCCTCCAGCCGAGATGAGGAGCGGGTTTTACAGCCCGTACTTCATCGTACCCAAAAAGAGCGGTGGGTTACGACCAATCCTAGATCTGCGCGTTTTGAACCGCTGTCTGCACAGGCTCCCGTTCAGAATGCTCACGCAGAAGCGCATCCTCCAGTGCGTTCGTCCTCAGGATTGGTTTGCAGCGATAGACCTGAAGGATGCATACTTTCATGTCTCCATCCTTCCCCGCCACCGTCAGTTTCTGAGGTTTGCGTTCGAAGGTCGAGCTTGGCAGTACAAAGTCCTCCCCTTCGGGCTCTCTCTGTTTCCGCGGGTCTTCACCAAGCTCGCGGAGGGTGCCCTAGCGCCCCTTCGGCTCGCGGGCATCCGCATACTCAACTATCTCGACGACTGGCTGATTTTAGCTCACTCTCAGGAACAGTTGACTGTGCACAGAGACAAGGTGCTCCAGCACCTCCATCTGTTGGGGTTTCAGGTCAACCGAGAAAAGAGCAAACTCGCCCCCGCGCAGAGGATCTCTTTTCTCGGGTTGGAGCTGGACTCGGTCACCATGACAGCGCGCCTCTCCGGAGAGCGCGCTCAGCTAATGCTGAACTGTCTGAGAGAGTTCGACAGAAAAAAAGTGGTCCCACTGAAATTCTTTCAGAGGCTCCTGGGGCATATGGCATCCGCGGCCGCTGTCACGCCGCTCGGGTTACTCCATATGAGACCACTACAGCACTGGCTTCACGATCGAGTCCCCAGACGCGCATGGCACGCGGGCACACACCGGGTCTCTGTTACTGCGCTGTGTCGCCGCGCCCTCATCCCCTGGAACGACCCCTCGTTCCTACAGGCCGGAGTGCCTCTAGGACAGGCGTCCAGTCATGTTGTTGTCTCAACAGATGCTTCCAGCACGGGCTGGGGGGCCGTGTGCTGCGGGCATGCAGCCGCGGGCCTGTGGAAGGATACCCAGCTGCATTGGCATATCAATCGCCTAGAGCTGTTGGCAGTGTTCCTCGCTCTCCGCCGTTTTTTACCGGTGCTGGAGCGACAACACGTGCTGGTCAGGACGGACAGCATGACGACGGTGGCATATATCAACCGTATGGGGGGTATCCGCTCTCGCCGTATGTCTCAGCTCGCCCGCCGTCTGCTCCTCTGGAGTCATACGCGGCTGAAATCGCTGCGCGCCATTCACATTCCAGGCGAGCGCAACCGTGCAGCCGACGCGCTCTCACGGCAGCTCTTACGTCCAGGAGAATGGAGACTCCACCCCGAGTCGATTCAGCTGATATGGGCGCGATTCGGGGAAGCCCAGGTCGATCTGTTTGCTTCCCCCGAGAACGCTCATTGCCAGTGGTTTTTTTCCCTGACCGAGGGCTCTCTCGGCACGGATGCACTGGCTCACAGCTGGCCTCGGGGCATGCGCAAATATGCGTTTCCCCCAGTGAGCCTGCTCGCGCAGCTCTTGTGCAAGGTCAGGGAGGACGAGGAACAGGTCTTGCTAGTTGCGCCTCTCTGGCCCAACCGGACTTGGATGTCAGAACTCTCACTCCTCGCGACGGCCCCCCCCCCGGCAGATCCCTTTGAGAGAGGACCTACTCTCTCAGGGACAGGGCACCACCTGGCACCCTCGCCCGGATCTTTGGAACCTCCACGTGTGGTCCTTAGACGCGAGGAAGACTTAGGTAACCTACCTATGGCGGTGGTTGATACCATCACTCAGGCGAGAGCCCCCTCAACGAGGCGCGCGTACGCCCTGAAGTGGAGTCTATTCACTGAATGGTGCGTCTCTCGCAGAGAAGACCCCCGAACTTGCCAGATCAGCGTTGTGCTTTCTTTTCTCCAAGAGAAGCTGGAGAGCAGGCTGTCGCCCTCCACACTCAAGGTTTACGTGGCTGCCATCTCCGCTAACAGACGCGGTGGCTGGCAGCACCGTGGGAAGGCATAACCTCATCATCCGGTTCCTCAGAGGCGCTAGGCGAATTAATCCACCCCGCCCCCCTCTCATGCCCTCTTGGGATCTCGCCCTCGTTCTCACGAGCTTGCGCACAGATCCATTCGAACCACTCGACTCAGTATCTTTAAGATTTCTGTCCCTGAAGACAGCTCTGCTGGTCGCGTTGGCTTCTATCAAGAGGGTTGGGGACCTGGAGGCATTTTCGGTCAGTGACTCGTGCCTAGAATTCGGGCCGGCTAACTCTCACGTTGTCCTGAGACCCCGGCCTGGATATGTGCCCAAGGTTCCTACCACACCATTTAAAGACCAGGTAGTGAGCCTGCAAGCGCTGCCCCCGGAGGAGGCAGACCTAGCCCTTTCATTACTTTGTCCAGTTCGCGCTTTGCGAATCTATCTGGACCGCACTCAGAGCGTCAGATCATCTGAGCAGCTCTTCGTCTGTTACGGTGGTCGGCAGAAGGGAAGTGCCGTATCTAAACAGAGGTTGGCCCACTGGATAGTGGATGCCATCTCCCTCGCTTACCAGAGCCAGGGCGAGCCGTGTCCCCCAGGGGTTCGAGCACACTCCACTCGGAGCATAGCATCCTCTTGGGCGCGTGCACGCGGCGCCTCTCTAACAGACATCTGCAGAGCTGCGGGCTGGGCGACACCTAACACATTTGCAAGATTTTACAATCTGCGAGTGGAGCCGGTTTCCTCAAGGGTATTAGGTAACCCTTGGTGATTGAGGAAACAACTCGGTGAAGGTGTTTAAATACGCTTGCTGCGCCATTCTTTCTAACACGGAGATACGTGCGCTTATTCACTCTGTCAGTAAAGTTCCCCGCTGGCGAACCCTGCAGAGATTCCTCCGCGGCCCCCAGCATCTGGCTCAACGGAGGAGTCAGACGCTGGCCCATTATGTTGTAGGTCTGCCCGCTGGTCAGCCCGCGTTCTGGGTATAGGTGCCTGCTATGTGCGATCCCCACTAGGCGATCCCATATGCTTATACTGCCACGGTGCAGTCCCCCCTCACAGGCGGACCCGTGTCTTCCCTAACCACTAACCATCTTATTTTCATATGCTTACTCCCCCTTCTCAGGGTTAGTTCATGTGCTATTTGCCCCAGTCTCCCCACTTGGGTAGCAGGTGGCCTCCGCAGCGTCCTCCCTATCGGGACTGCACGCTTCCCAACGTACTGTCGTATTAATTCCTAGATATTCTAGACGCATTTGCGGCTCCCGAAAAATATATCTAAATCTGTAAATCTTCTGTTGAAGTGGGATAAGTAAGGGCCAGGGAACACGTTGGAAGACCGCGCCTCTGGTGATGACGGTGCGCTCACGCTCTCTTTGCCTGGCAAACCTCTCATCGGGGGCGAAGGTAAGGTTCAATCATTATGGCGTTTTCCATACATTTCCCCATAGTGGAAGTTTCCACATAGCATTGAAGTTCCCCTTCCGAAGGGGAACGCTCTGGTTACTAAAGTAACCCTCGTTCCCCGAGGGGGGGAACGGAAATGCTATGTCCCTTCGCCATAATGATTGCCCCTTGGCTGTTGAGACGAAGTCGCTTCAGCTACAAAAAGGATGCTTTGGCTTGCTAGCTCTGTGCTTATATAGCAAGATTAATTGCAACGAGCATCAGGTGCGCAAGCTGAAGCTGCCAACTCATTGGCATTTCATTGGCCCGTTTACATACTCTTTCAGATGATTGGCTTTCTGAACGAAATCCCCATAGTGGAAGTTTCCACATAGCATTTCCGTTCCCCCCCTCGGGGAACGAGGGTTACTTTAGTAACCAGAGCGTTCTAAACAGTCTATTGAATGTCTGACGTTTATGCTTAAAATATTGTTCAGAATTGTACGCACAAGTCTATCTTTGTTTTAACCAATCAGGTTAGAACACCTATATGTATGATGCAGAAAATGACATTGTGTAAAGAGTATAATTGATGTTGATTTGTCATTGTAAGCAGAGCGGCCTAGGAACTTATTGTGAGTGGTGAAGCTGGCTTCTGCTGATGAAACTGCAAACTATCTTCAGTAAACTTTATTTATTTATTTGAACCTCTGACTCCGGCTCTTCTTCATCTGACAGACTGGCCATTCTTTGGGTTAAAACTGTAAAATACCCTAACAGCTTCATAGGACATGAACCTTCAGCATGCAGTGGGACGGTTTGCTGTGGAGTGTGACATGTCAAGGAAAGAAACAGCACCTTCAAGTCAGAAATGATGGTGCTTGACTGGAAAAATGTGGCCATCTCCAGTTTGGAGGGGAGTCCTTACCCCAAATGGAGTTTAAGTATCAGCGTTTTTTTTTTTTCATGAGGAATGGAATGTGAGATTAAAAGATGGATCAGTGCAGCAGCAGCAGTAATGCAGTTGATGTGTACGTCTGTTGTGGTGAAGGAGCTGAGCCGAAAGGCAATGTTCTCAATTTACCACTCAATCTAGGTTCCTACTCTCACCTATGGTCATGTCAATCTCGGATACAACCGGAAACATTTTACAAAGTGTTATGACCCGCTTGTTTGAGTAGCACCATAAAAGAGGGATGAACCAACAAAATAGCCTGAATGCAAATTATTTATTATAAAATGTAACTCATAGAACAATCAATCAAAGCAACCAACAAATGTCTAGGGATAATAATGAAGATAAAGAACTTAGGATACAATTACAACAACACTTTAACTACATGATACAAGTAATGCAAAACAAAACCATAAGGTTAAAGAATCAATGAGATGGCAGGTCTTGACATGAGGACTCCTGAGTAGCCACAGCGTCCTGGGGTAGCTAGCACAACAACTTTTATAAAGCCATTGATGCAGGCATCCAATCAGGATTTACCACATACTCCAATCTGGAGTCTTGGGATCATCACGCTGTATTAATATTGTAAAACTTAATACCTGTCGCTCTGCCTAAATCATAAAATATTCATCGAGTTTGTATTCTACTCAAAAAAGTAAATGTAGTAAACTAGAAAGAATCTTTAACCTAAAAGTAAAGAAACTTTACTAATAAAAGATGCAACACAGGACAACTGAATGGGCTTTCTAAACTTGAGGCCCTGGTATGCTGAAAACTAACCATCCTGGAGCTCCACCTTCTTTGATATGCGGTGTCTTCCCAGTGATCTGTTTCTCATTCAGGGAGTCAGACAGAGAACATCATCCAAAACAACACTAGCTACATGAATACACTGGAGAGTGTAATACTGTGTATCCGAACCTGTACAATCACTTGCAAAGAGGTGCTGTTTGCCAGATGTTTATGAAACTGTTCTTTTCTCAGCCGCCATCATTGTTTACGGTAAACACGAGGAGTGGAACACATTTACAACCCCACCTACTGCAGTGTTGAAGTGTTGGAAAACAGTATACTGTCACTCAGCCTTTTCAAACATTATTTAGACATGAAACAGAAACTGATCAAATCTGTACGGTTTCTCTCCAGTGTGAATCGTCTGGTGCAGTTTCAATTTTGGAGCTGTAATAAAAGTCTTCTCACACTCAAAGCACATACTGTATACTCTTACACACCAGTGTGGATCTTCATGTGTTCATTAAGGTTTGCTGATCGGTTGAAACTCTTCCCACACTGAGTGAATGTGAATGGTTTCTCTTCAGTGTGGGTCTTCATGTGTTTATTAAGGTCTGATGAGTTGCTGAAACTCATCCCACACCGAAGCTGCGGTGACACTAGAGTTTGAGCATGCATAATTCTTTTGTACGCGCTGCGAAATAGGGTGGGATTAAACAAGATGACTAGCCATTAAAATGTGAGTGATTAGTCCATATTTTACATTTCTGTTCAGAGAGGTCATGTTTTGATATACGATTGGTCTCACACAGTCAAATAATGGGATTTCGCAGGTCAGAGATTACCAAGTTTGAACTTTGCAACGCAGCGAACTGCAAAACTTGACTCACAAACTTGCGTTTCCAGTTGCATATATGACGCCATTGATGTATGCGTTCCAGTCGCATATATCAGCGGTTCCTAACCTTTTTTCCAGGAGACCCCTATTTTAACGCTGACATTTTTTAAAGACCCCCCCCCCCCCCCCCCCCCCCACACACACACACAGAGAAACATACACACAAAAAAACACTGACTAGCTTATTACATTGAGCTAATGTTGTTTAATATATGCAAAAACAACTCGAAACTATTGACTTTTTCTCAACAACAGTTTGCACTTTTTTTTCAAAACCTGCTGCTAGTTTAACAGCAGCACATTTAACATCAGCATATTTAACATCATGTACAAATCTATCTGTTTAACTTAAAAGGTGAAACATGCACGCACACTTAGGAAAAATGATTTGGGTTTACCAACCGTCTGTGGGTGTCTGGTGCTCTGATGTCTCTTTAGTTTGCAGACCTTCATGTTTTCATTTGCTAGTCTGTCACTATCCAAATAACTCATTCATTCATTCATTTTCTGCCGCTTTTCCGGGGCCGGGTCGCGGGGGTAGCAGTCTTAGGAGAGAACCCCAGACTTTCCTCTCCCCAGACACTTCCTCCAGCTCCTCCGGGGGGGATCCCGAGACGTTCCCAGGCCAGCTGAGAGACATAGTCCCTCCAGCGTGTCCTGGGTCTTCCCCGAGGCCTCCACCCAGTGGGACATGCCTGGAACACCTCCCTAGGTAGGCGTCCAGGAGGCATCCGAAATAGATGCCCGAGCCACCTCAACTGACTTCTCTCGATGTGGAGGAGCAGCGGCTCTACTCCGAGCTCCTCTCGAGTGACAGAGCTCCTCACCCTATCCATAAGGGTGCGCCCTGCTACCCTTCGAAGGAAACTCATTTCGGCCGCTTGTATCCGAGATCTTGTCCTTTCGGTCATGACCCAAAGCTCATGACCATAGGTGAGAGTAGGAATGTAGATTGACCGGTAAATCGAAAGCTTTGCCTTTCGGCTTAGCTCCTTCTTCACCACGACGGACCGGTACATCGACCGCATTACTGCTGCCGCTGCACCAATCCGCCTGTCAATCTCACGTTCCATCCTTCCCTCACTCGTGAACAAAACCCAGAGATACTTGAACTCCTCCACCTGGGGACCTGGGGACCTTCCTCCAACCTGGAGATGGCAAACCACCTTTTTCCGGTGGAGCACCATGGCCTCGGACTTGGAGGTGCTGATTCTCATCCCAGCCGCGTCACACTCGGCAGCAAACCGTCCCAGTGCATGCTGAAGGTCCATCCTCGATGGAGCCAACAGAACAACATCGTCTGCGAATAACAGAGATGAAATCCTCTGGTCCCCAAATCGAACCCCCTCCAGCCCAAGGCTGCGCCTTGAAATTCTGTGCATAAAAATTATGAACAGAATTGGAGACAAGGGGCAGCCCTGTCGGAGTCCAACATGCACTGGAAACAAGTCTGACTTATTGCCGGCAATGCGAACCAGACTCCTACTCTGTTCATACAGGGACGAGACGGCCCTTAACAGAGCGCCTCTGACCCCATACTCCCCGAGCACCCTCCACAGAATGCCATGAGGGACACGGTCGAACGCCTTCTCCAAGTCCACAAAACACATGTGGACTGGTTGGGCATACTCCCAATAACCAAATATCCAACCAATATCCAAATAACTATCCAAATAAATCCTTGCTTTCTTTTTAGCACATTCATTTTTATCTCCTCCCTGGCGCTTTGCCATATCTTATCTTTGGTGCATCTTTTTTTTTTTTTTAATTTGCTAATGTAAGATCTGGTCTACGTTCCCACTCTCACTATACGCTGTAACATTCTTGACGTTAATGAAATCTCCCATCTTTCTATATTAGATTTTTTTCCGCCAAATAATAAGCATTGAATTATTTAATAAATGAAATAAATTTCCTTGGGAAAAAAAAAAAAAAAAAACATGAGTGCTCTTGGCGACCCCTTGAAAATCATTACCCCCAGGTTGGGAACCACTGGTATATATGACACACATATGACGCATTTGCGTGCATATGAATGGAAGTCTATGGGGAGAAAAGTCCAGTGTATCTGCGGCTTAAGTGCAAGTTTATGGTTTCTCTCCAGTGTGGATCATCATATGTTTATTAAGATGTGATGATTGGCTGAAACTCTTCCCACACCGAGTGCATGTGAATGGTTTCTCTCCAGTGTGGACCTTCATGTGATTATTAAGATTTGATGATTTGTTGAAACTCTTCCCACATTGGGTGCATGTGAATGGTTTCTCTCCAGAGTGGCTCCTCATGTGTTGATTAAGGGATGATGATTGGCTGAAACTCAACCCACACGGAGTGCATGTGAATGGTTTCTCTCCAGTGTGGATCCTCATGTGGCGATTAAGGTATGATGACCAGCTGAAACTTCTCCCACACTGAGTGCATGTGAATGGTTTCTCTCCAGTGTGGTTCCTCATGTGTAGATTAAGGTTTGATGATTTGTTGAAACTCTTCCCACATTGGGTGCATGTGAATGGTTTCTCTCCAATGTGGATCCTCATGTGTTGATTAAGGTATGATGATTGGCTGAAACTCTTCCCACACTGAGTGCATGTGAATGGTTTCTCTCCAGTGTGGATCCTCATGTGGTGATCAAGGTGTGATGACCAGCTAAAACTCTTCCCACACTGAGTGCAAGTGAATGGTTTCTCTCCAGTGTGGTTCCTCATGTGTAGATTAAGGTTTGATGATTTGTTGAAACTCTTCCCACACTGAGTGCATGTGAATGGTTTCTCTCCAGTGTGGATCCTCATATGTTGATTAAGGGATGATGATTGGCTGAAACTCTTTCCACACTGAGTGCATGTGAATGGTTTCTCTCCAGTGTGGACCCTCATGTGTTTATTAAGGGATGATATTATGCTGAAACTCTTCCCACACTGAGTGCATGTGAATGATTTCTCTCCAGTGTGGATCCTCATGTGTTGATTAAGGGATGATGATATGCTGAAACTCTTCCCACACTGAGTGCATGTGAATGGTTTCTCTCCAGTGTGGATCCTCATGTGAATCTTAAGATCGCATTTTTTTCCAAAACTCTTTCCACACTCAATGCAGGTAAATCGATTCTTATCTCTCCTTTTCAAAATTCCATCAGTCTGTAAATGAGTTTTTTCCTCAATTTTGACATGATGTTCCTCCTCTTTACTCCCCTCATTCTCTTCAATTAGGTCTGAAATAAAATAAAACAAACATTAGTTTTCATTAAGTCTTAAAAACTCTCATCAAAAGCCTCATCAAAAGCTGAAAAGTGAATAGACACTGGAAACATTGGCAAAACACTGTAATTTTGATGCTCATTAAATGTAAAATAAATCAGATATTTTGTTTGGTCCATTAACGTGTACACATTTAAGCAGATTCAATTCAATTCATCTTTATTTATCTAGTGCTTTTACAATGTAAATTGTGTAAAAGCTGCCTAACATAGAAGTTATAGTAAGTTGAAACTGTGTCAGTCCAGTTTCCAGAGTTTCTTACATAATTGATCATAAAAGTCATTTTAGTGATATAGATAAGACAGATCTGAAAGCTGTAAATGGCCTATTTTTATTCGTATATATTCATAATTACAACAAAATGTTTTTCTAAAATTTGTAAAGCAGACAGGGAATACTTGCTCATTCTCTGCCTGACTGGTAAACACACCAGAAAAAAGTTCTGGGGTCACGCCCCATTCACACGGGGCGTCAGCTTCAACGCTTCCCATTCACTTTAAATGGGTGACGTCAGGGGTTGCTGAACTGCATTGTGGATCCATCGATGCTGCTTCAGAGGCGTTGCTCGCTGCAGAAGTTAAAACTTGCTCAACTTTTCAAGCGTTGACAGAAGTGTCAGCCAATCAGATAGCTGTATGCAAATACACCAGCTCAGACAGTGGCATATTGCTCACTAATTTCATTGGCTGATGCTGCTATGACGATCGCGTCAGCCCCAGCTTCAGACACGCCCTCTGTCAAGCGTTGACGCTGAAGCCCTGTGTGAATGGGGCGTCACAGCTGAACATTTGCCTCGCAGACATGAGACATACCTGTACAGCATCTGCATAAAGACTGGAGTGTGCGCCTTTTCCCTTGTGTGCTGTTGGGTCATTTTCATCCATTCTGAAGTGATTTTGAGGCTTAATTTAGCCAAAACTTTCTCTGTGTTTCAGCAAACGTACTGATATTTGGGGACATCTTATTTTGACATATTCTGGGAAAATGCTTTGAAATAATAATAACTTTAAAAAAACTCAATACTGGCCAAATTTACTCCCTTTTCTTAATAATCATGGCTGTTTTTTCTCCATTGGCCTCTATTATAACAAAATAAAATTTATTGCAAAGCCATGACAGCATATAATCATGCATTTATGATTGTTGGTGTTTTCTGTGACGACAGTCAACATTGTTTAGTTGGCCTTCACCAATGGGACTGCAAAAAGGAAATGGGTGAGAGTATAAAGGAAGAGTAGGAGAGTTGAGGAGGGCAGCATTATGTGATGTGCGGAAGAAAGAGAAGTTAACTGAACTGTTGCAGTGCGGGGAAACAAGTAGAAAAACCGGGTCGAGACGAGCAGTGTAAACTTAATGACTGGCTGTGAGAAACAAAAAGCGAAAGTATGTATCGATGCAATGGAGCAAAGACTGCTCTCTTGTTACTGAAGTGCTTGTGACGTCTATGAACGAGTGCGTCACCAAAGACTTCAGTGCAGTGTGTCCTGAACAAAATCAACTTAACAATTTATCTCGCTGGCATGGAATCAGCTGCCGAAAGCCTGGGAAATGACCAGCTTAAACCAGTTAAAACCAGGTTGACCAGCCTGGTTTAAGCTGGACATAGCTGGTTTTAGCTGGTCAACTCCCAGCCTGACCAGCTAAGACCAGACTGGAAATGGCTGGAAACCAGCCTGGAAATGGCCAAAACCCCTCTAAAACCAGGCTGGTTGACCAGCTAAAACCAGCCAACCATCTTAGGCTGGTTTAAGCTGGATTTTTCATCAGGGATGTAAAGACGCAAACTGTTGAGGTCCTCACATGGAACTTAAAATATCGTTTAATATTGATCTTATCTTGAATACTATTACCTTAAACCAGTGGTGGGCAAACTTTTTACACCCGAGGGCCACATCAAGTTTTGCAAACCAAGTAATGGGCCACATGTCAAATCCTTCAAAAAATAACTTTTATTTATAGTGGCAGTATGCATGGAATAATATGTAATATCGGACAGAATCATGTCACATTAATACAAAACAGATTATTTTAATAGTTATAACTGAGTCAAATTTACAAGTCAAATTAATTTGCACTGCTAATTATATTTACTGATTAATCATCATAAAACAATAAAGTATAATAATACTATCAACAATAATAATAATATTAATAATAATGTAATAATTTTTATAGTGGAGAATAGAAAAGATATCGTCTGATAGAAAAAATCTCGTATTAACACATTAAAAATAATTCCTAAAGTTTACTATTCAGTCAAATGTACATTAATTTGCACTGCTTTTAGAATATACAGATCAATCATCATAAAACTTGATGAAACCACAAATCTTTGATAAAATAACTTTTTAAAGTGGATGTATGCATGGAAAATATATTCTATGACAAAAAATAACACATTTAACCAGCAATTATTATACAATTTGAGTCAAATTCACAACAATCTCATTTGAGCTTGTATTAATATGCTCATATCAATCATAAAACTATGAGATAAAACGGAAGAAGAATCTGAGGGCGTAGTCACACTATGTACAGTTGCCTTGAACCGGGCCTAAGCATGCTTGTTCCCCCTCCCATCTCCCCCGACGACCCGCACTCACATTATTAAAAAAAAAAAAAGAAGTGCATTTTAATATCTGAGAGTTTGTTCTAATTCTACTGGTTGTGCTAACTGTACCACGTGCAATACTGCCATCAAATGGCGTTCACTTGTATTGCATCATTAATTTACTAGTTCTGAAACCAAACCGTTACTCAGAAGCAGCATTTTAAAAACTCCCTCGCGGGCCGGATGAAAGTGTTCAGCAGGCCGCATATGGCCCGCGGGCTGTAGTTCGCCCACCTCTGCCTTAAACCTACCTTTATTGGAAAATAAGCATTTAAGTGTCGGAGTCTAGCTGTAATTCAACTTGATTAAGGCCGAAGCAGACATAGGGAGGCGGAATCCGCTACTAGCCTCCATGCTAATGCTAACCCTGAAGTGCAAGCTGCATCTAAGAAAGAGACGGCTCTGGCGAGTGATAACGGTGCAGTCCTTCAAGCTATAGATGCACTAGAGGGCGATTTGATTGCTAAAATTGAAGACAAGGCCGTTGCACAGTCAAATGAAGTTTGCAATCAAATTGACCAGCTTCAGACAGAGTTACGCAATGCTGTGGAGCACGTTAACACCAGAGTGGAAGCAGCAGAAGAGCGAGTGACTAGTTTGGAGTTTGTGTTGGGTGGATACTCCGACTCTCTTACTACCCTGGAAAAAGAGTTTAGTATCGTGAAAAAAGGAGCTGGCTCTGCTGAGAGGCCGAAGCGAGGATCTTGAGGAGAGGTCTCACCACTCAAATCTTAGCATTACAGGAGTTAAAGAAGGACGGGAGCACAGCAGCCGCGTGACAGAATTTGTAGCCAGCCTCCTGAATGATACACTAAACCTCGAGAAGACTCCACTTCTGGACCGGGCACACCGCACTCTACGCAGCAAACTAGTGGACAAGGAACCGCCACGCACCTTCGTGATTAAATGCCACTACTTTTCTGAAAAAGAGGATATTTTGGAGAAAGCCATTGAAATGAAGGCAATCACGACAGTACACTGAGCTGTCAAAGACAATACAAATGTTAATGTCACTCTCCGGTTAACTTTTAAATTACCACTATAGCACATGTTCGTTGTTGTTATTTCTAGTTCTCAAGTATATTTTGTCAATAATGGGGTAGCTTTGTAGCAAAACATCAAGAGCTGTTCAAATTGTTTTGTTTTATATGTGAGGTCCCACATGGTAAGCTAGTTAAGAGTGGGAGTAGCTGGAAGTGTGTGCAAGTTTACACGCAAGGTTTCAATGTATTGTGTTGTTTTGTGTTTATAAGTGTATGTGTGATCACCCCTTTTTCTTTCCTCTCTCTCTCGCCCACACTCCTCTACATACAAAACCCACAGATACCTTTCGGATGCTTCTGATAAATGTTTTCGACAGCCCTCCATAAAATGGGTGGAGTAAAGACAAACTTTACAGGATACTCATCTGTTGAAAAAAGATTATTCTAAACTTAATAGAGGAGGCTATACACAAATATATCATTCTAACTTCAATAGCAAAAGTAGGGGCGTTGCTGTACTCATACATAAGAATGTACAGTTTGTTATGGAGTCTAATGTGTTGGATAAAAAAGGCAGATATGTAATAATCCAAGGTCAACTTTTTAACATGTCTGTGGTCCTGGCCAATGTGTAAGCTCCTAATTGGGACAATGTTCAATTTTTCATTGATTTATTTTCAATTTTGCCTAGTCTCGACACACACATTTTAATTCTAGGAGTAGAGCTGCACGATTCTGGCTAAAATGAGAATCGCGATTTTTTTGCTTAAAATAAAGATCACGATTTTCTCACGATTCTGTAGATGTAAAATAAAGGTTAATGAGTCGCCTATTCTTATTGTTATTTCAGAATACAACTATTCATAATTCTGATGTTGAATTATTATGTTTGAGACATGTGCTTGAAATCTGTCATTGACAACATTATTAGACCGTTTTTTTCTACTGGTAAAATCAGACATTTGTCATTATCAGATTCCCTCTTGTGTTATATTCAACATTATATAGGCTAGAGTAGTTATACTGACACTGTTAAACATTTATTCTCATGCACAACACTTTGTGTTCGCTATGAAAGAAAAACATATTAAATGCTTGTCGTAATCATTACTCTAAAATGCGATGTGATTATTTAAATGATGTGCGTCGCGTGCTTTCAGTTTCCTTTTCACTGCTAAGTGCGGTTCATACTGCACGTTATTTACAACTTTATTACCTGTTATTCACAGCCTATGCAAGTTCTGTTCACTAAAGTAGGCATCATTCACAGGCGCGCGCGCCCTCTCTGTGGTAACAGCTTACGTCACGTGTGTTTTCGCGGTCGTGAATACATCATTACATTACAGAAATGACATGTTTGGGTGGATTATACCTTATGAATACAGTATGTGACTCTTTCAACACCATTTGGAGGTGTTCGCGTTGCTGAACATTGTGTAAAACAACGTGAAGACGTGTGCAGCCGCCTTTGCTTCTCTCCTGAACTTAAAAATATGATTGGCATAATAGTATAAATGCTGGATTAAGATAGTCTAGGGGGTCGAAACGAGATCGCGATCTTTTTACGATTAATTGTGCAGCTCTATCTAGGAGGCGATTTAAATTGTGTTTTGCACCCAATTTTGGACCGCTCTAGCTCTTCGAGTAATACATTAAGTCAGTCAGCACAATTTATCAACTCCTTCCTTCAGACATATGGTGTAAGTGACCCCTGGAGATTTAATTATCCATCTTCCATGCAATTTTCCTTCTATTCACCTGTGCATCAAACCTATTCTAGGATTGACCATTTTCTCCTGGACAAGCAGTTACTTCCCTTAATGTCAGAAGTGGAGTATGGTAGTATTGTTATTTTGGACCATTGTCTCACTAAAGCTGTGTTTTCCAGGCAATGTAATCCCCCAACCTACATGGCGGTTTAACTCCAGACTCTTGGCAGACAACTATTTTGTAAAATTTATTGATGCTCAAATTGATTTCTTCCTTGAGAAAAACGAATCCCCAGAGATAAGTTATAGCATCCTATGGAATACTCTGAAAGCATATACTGTATAAGAGGACAGATTATTTCATATCAAGCTAGTGCAAATAAAAGAAAGACAAAACGGCTTACAGAGATTATGAATACAATTAATACAATTGATCAGCTACACTTAACATCACCTTCCGAAGAGCTCCATAAGAAAAGACTTCTTCTGCAAGCGGAATATGACTCCTTGACAAGTGACAATGCAGAGGATCTCCACATAAGATCACGCCAGATTCATTATGAACATGGTGAACGAGCTGGCTGGTTATTGTGTTACCAACTGAAACAATCCTCAGCAGATGGTTTTATAGTAGCAGTTAGTAAGGATGATGGCAGTATTATTACTGATCAACAGGGAATTAATGATCAATTTAAAAATTTCTATAAAACTCTTTACAGCTCTGAGGTAAACGAAATTGAACGTATTAAGAGCTTTTTTAATTATTTAGAATTACCATCCCTCTGTGATTCAGATCAGTCGGCCTTAGAAGGAAATATAACACCTTCTGAAATTGAAAATGCAATAAAAAAAACATTTTAAACCGGAAAAGCACCAGGCCCCGATGGCTTCTTGGCTGAGTTTTATAAGAAGTTTTCTGCCAAGCTAACCTCTCTGTTGTGCAAGGTCTTTGCTGAAGCTCTTGTCTCAGAATCCCCCCCCCCCCCCCCTAACCCCATAACATCAGCTGTTATAACAGTACTTCTTAAAAAGGACAAGGATCCACTTAAATGTGAATCTTATCGTCCAATAAGCTTACTCTGCTGTGATTATAAGATCCTGGCTAAAATGCTGGCAATCAGAGTGGAGTCAGCCATGAGAAAGATAATTCACCCAGATCAAACTGGTTTTATTGTTGGGAGACAGTTATCTTACAACCTTCATCGCTTATTTAATATTAATCACCTAAAAATAATACCATTCCAGAGGTCCTAATTTCTTTAGATGTTCATAAGGCATTTGATAGAATAGAGTATATCTATTTATTTACAGTGCTTAAAGGGCCATGAAACCCCCTGTCTCAGCAGGGTGTTTTCACACCTCTAGTTTGAAAAAAGTCAGGAAAGTTGGGCGTGTCCAGCTCTGGGAGTGTGGGAGTGTCGGGGGAGGGAAAGAGGATAAGATTTTGCATAGAAGGGAGTTTCCATTTGGCCACGTGCAGATTTCACAGGCAAAACAAACACACAGAGGCTGATTTGATACAGAATGGCGAATGAGAGAAAAAAAAATCCTCCGCATTTCTCTGTAACTTATGTACTCTGTAGGTAGCGTCAGAAAGCCGTTTGTGTATAGACTATCCTGTCACAAAATGGAGCGAAAATCCTGCATGACGGGATTAGTTTGTGTTTACATGTTTACACTCGGAGAGCAGCATTTACAGCGGATCTTTCAGTCTATAATATTGTACTGTAATATTGCAGTGATATTAACATACTGTAAACTTAGTAACCAAATCATTTTGACTATGGTATGTCTTTAAAAACTGAAAGAGCTCTGCTAACCACGAACTAACTTTGCAATCTTGGTTAAACAAAGGGCACAGCATTGCAAACACTTACCACATCTGTAGACAGACAATCAAACTGGAGCTGTGTCTTTTTAATAAAAGTAGACAAGCGGCAAATCCGGATTTCACCATTTCCAGATGCGAAAAGCTCTCGGGTAAAAATGTTCCTTACAAACGCGTTTCTGTCGCGTGTCGCGTGCACTGTAATCCACACGCGATTCCAGCAGCTCTCTCATAGAGGGAAAATGAAAACAAAACCTTCGTTGAAGCACAACAATAAACGCAACACCGACGACCCGTGTCTCCAAATTCTTGTTCTTTCACTTGTTTTAGCAACACAGCGTGGCGTCTCTCTGCCGTCTGAACACTGTAACAGGTAAACAGTCTCCGGAGCTATCATGCATATTAATGAAGTTTCACGTCATACACAATAGAGCACGCTGATTGGTTTGAAGCACGTCTTTGTCATGAATTAATGATCCACACTCACATACGTCAGAAAGTCCGCGAAAAGACAGAGAGCCAGTCTGCTGGCTGGATTTACACCTAAGTATCTCATGGCCGTGACGTAGCTTCAAAAATTCGTTTCAAACCGGAAGAACGAATTTGCTCAAAATAACGCAAAAACAACCAATTTTCACTTTTTAGTGCAATATATGTGTCCTAATAGTGTTTATAGCAGCATGGGACACATATATGACTGTCAACAGCTCAAAAAATGTGTTTTGGTGTTTCGTGACCCTTTAAAAAAAATTTGGTTTTGGCCCTGGATTCTGTTCCTGGGTTGAAATTTTATATTCCAGGCCTCACACATCCATTCCAACAAATAACATAAGTTCTAAATGCTTTCCACTCTCTAGGGGAACGAGACAGGGCTGCCCTCTGTCCTCTCTGCTCTTTGACATTGCCATCGAACCTCTTCCAACCGTATTAAGGAACTCAGATTGCTTGCAAGGAATTTTCAGAGAGGGACAAGAACATAAGCTCCTGCTATATGCGGATGATCTTCTTTTTTCTGTCAAATCAAGATACATGTATTCCAAAAGCTCTTACAATAATTTCAGATTTTGGAAAGGTTTCTGGATACAAAGTCAATCTAGCAAAGAGTCTCCTTTTCCCTATCAATGATAGAGCACAGCAAATGTCCTTCCAATGCTTTCCATTTTCAGTAAGTCCTGATAAATTTGTATATCTGGGTGTGAGTGTGACAAGCAAATATAAGGATTTGTTCAATAATAATTTTAAAACTACTTTAGACAAAGCCAAACGAGACATGACGTGGTGGTCAACCCTTCCTTTTTCTTTGGCTGGGAAGATCAATTCCATTAAAATGGCAATACTACCAAGATTTCTGTTTCTATTTCAGACCGTGCCTGTTTTTAATCCCAAGTCATTTTTCAAGGAGTTGAATAATTGTATTTCTACATTTCTCTGGGATAAGAAAATTCCTCACATAAGAAAGGAATTCTTGGAAAGAAAGAAGGAAGAGGGTGGATTGGCCAAATGCCAAATTTCCTATACTATTATTGGGCGGCCAATTTACCCAAACTGATATTCTGGTTTTCCAACATCTGTAATGATGAGGCCCCACTTTGGTTACTGATGGAACAGCACACGTCTAATCCAGTGTCTTTACACTCACTACTTTGTGCTTCGATTCCAGTGAGCAAACAATATTCTATAAATAACCCAGTTATCAATGGATTACTCAGAATATGGTCACAATTCAGACTTCATTTTATTAATAAACAAGCATTGCCTTCTGCTCCCATTTTGTTTAATCTGTTATTCCCTCCCTCTCTTATAGATTCATAATTCCAATTATGGTCTAGCAAGGGAGTTAACTGTGTTAACAGTCTCTTTAAAGATGGCATATTTATCTCATTTCAACAGTTAAGAACAGACTTGGAGATTCCCCAGTCTAATTTTTTTAGGTACCTTCAGGTCCGTAGTTTCGTAAAAAAAAAACACTTCTCTCCTTCACTGAACCAACCAGAAGCATGCTGGATAGATGAATTGGTAAATATGGACCCATATCAAAGGGGTATGATGTCCATGTTATATGAAGGGATCCAAGCCTCCCCTTCCCTAAATCGTATAAAGCAAAAATGGGAAGACGAACTGGGACTAGAAATATCAGATACAGCCTGGCAATATGCCATAGAACTGGTACACTCATCTTCTGTATGTATTAGACATGGTCTTCTTCAGTTTAAGGTGCTTCATAGGCTTTACCTATCTAGGAGCAAGCTGGCAAAAATGTATCCAGGGTCAAATTCATATTGCCCTAGATGTGGTTTGGAGCCAGCAGTTCTGAGTCATATGTTCTGGGGATGCCCTAGATTACATACATTTTGGACCGATATTTTTAGATCATTTTAATTTATATGTAATAAAGATATGGATCCTAATCCTTTGACCTCAATTTTTGGTACAGTGCCAGAAGAAATGTACCTGTCAGCTAATCACGTAGAAATCATTGCCTTTTCTTCTTTATTGGCCAGACGCCTGATTCTTCTCAGGTGGAAAAAAACATACCCGCCATCCCACAAACACTGGATATTAGAAGTGTTATCACATCTTAAACTCGAGCACCTTAAGTACACCATCCGAGGCTCTACAAAAAAGTTTTATGAGGTTTGGCAGCCTTTCCTATCCTACATTGAACACTAAGGGGTTATTATATCCTAAAATATTGAAGACTTTTAAAATCAAAATATTGGAATAATAAGAATGTAACGTTTTTAGAACGAGTAATAATGCCATTAATCTAGTTACAGTACATGTCCCTGTCGAAGGTCTGTGAATTTTTAAGCTAAGGACAAGTCATCCTTGTACGTGACTTTGTTCTTTGTGTGACTGAAATGTAGGCAATAGCTATGTTTCCATCCAAAAATGCTAATTAAATTTATTTGCAAAACTGGAATATCGCATAAAAGATATGCAAATAAATCAGCATTTCCATCCAATCAAACAAAGAGAACAAAATCGTCACTTCCTGATTAAATGGCGCCAAATATCAACAGTAAAAGCAGAATTTACTTTGGTAGAAGAAGCTACTTGAATCTTTTCTTTATTTATTAAATGACTTTCACCTTAGAGAACAATGTCGGCACACAATGAACACATGGTGGCGTTTGAAGCCATGAGACACGGAGAACAGACGCTCTTGACACACTCCAGACGCTCTGGAGGTATTTAATAATATAATAATATTAATACTAAAACGGTTAGGCATTTTAGAATGACCAAAAAAACATTTCAGATGTTTTACAGTGTGTTCAGCCTGCTGGTTTGTCCATTCACACACATTTTCATCATCATATGATCTCTTATAACAAACCTTTTTTAATGCACATACTGGAATTTGTTCAGGAATAGTGCTTGTGTAGTTTATGTAAGTTTATCTTTTCTTATCGAATAAAAAGTTTATCCTGCTTAGTTATACGCATGTTTTTTATGCCTATAATTCAAAAGTTATGTGCATCATGACATTTCCATCAACTGATTTTTTATGCTCTAAAAAAAGCCTATTCAAAATGCACAAAATAGGTGGCTGGAAACGCAAGGCTAAGCGAGAAATACCGCTTCATCTTTAAAAAAGAGAAGGAGACCGACAGAAACTCAGAGATTAGAGAATAAAGCCGCAGTCACACTAGAGTTTGAGCTTGCGAAATTCTGTCGTACGGCGCTGCGAAAAGGGGCGGGATTAAACAAGATGATTAGACATTTAAAAAAGCGAGCGATTGCTCCATGTTTTAAATTTCTGTTCAGAGAGGTCATGTTTTGATTCTGGATTGGTCTCACGCAGTCAAGTGATGCGATTTCGCAGGTCAGAGTTCACCAAGCTTGAACTTTGCACTGCAGCAACCTGCGAAACTCGACTCATGACCCTGCGTTTCCGGTCTGACGCATTCGCGTGCGTATGAATGGAAGTCTATGGGGAGTAAAGTCCAGTGTGACCGCGGCTTTAGACCTGCTCCTGACCAGGTTAGGTTCACAGAGTAAGTTACCACGGTAACTGACTGAGTTAAAGTTACCTCTCAGAAACAGGCTTGACTTACCCTGCTTTCTCCAGTTTGACAAACCTGCCATTTTGAAACAGAAAACCCAGAGTTTCTCTTAATTTCACTTAACCTTCTTTCTGAACCGGGGCCCTGATCTCATATTCTATTGTTTTAGAACTTCAGTTGCCTATTGGAGAAATGACCAGAAATAATAAACGGCTACTTGCTCTACAAACAAGTGTGTTCATGGCTATACATGCAAAGAAAAATAATAAAAGATGGGTTGCAGCTGGAAAGGCATCCGCTGCATAAAACAAATGCTGGATAAGTTGGCGGGTTATTCTGCTGTGGCGACCCCGAATTAGTAAGAGGAACTAAGCCGAAAAGAAAATGAATGAATGACTTTGCAACATCAAGCAGCATTAGGCATAGGCCTGTATAAGATTCTGACGATATGATAACCTTGAATAAAAATATCACGGTTTCACTGTACTGTGATTACTGCTCTAAAATATATCTATATCTATATATAAAATATATCTTTTTAAATGTCTGGATAAAAAACAAACACTTTTCTCCCTTTGAACACAATATATTTACTTTTGAGAAACTTTTAAAATATTTTGGAGCAGTAAACATGTCAGGCTGAATCATTCAAATGAATCATTGACTTCTGCTGTCTTCATTAGTTTAAAAACCACAGATTTCTTTACGATTTAAAACAGCATCTTTGGATATCTTTTCTGCTGGAGATACTGTTGTCCTAAAAAACTTAAAACATAAAAAAAAAAACCTTACATATACCGTAGGGACGGTACAAAATCTAAAAATTCATTCTTTAAAAAAAGTCTCAAGCAAAAAGATTCCAATGGCGCCGCCTGCTGGTACATGAAGAATATGGTCAACACCGATGAACTTTACACTCAAATGTTTGCATATCATCAGCATGCTGTAATCCATTTCTTAAGCAGCAAAAGTCATTTTTAGACTAGTTTGTTGGTCATTTGTAGTCAGTGCAATGCTAAACGTTATTGTTCCACTATAATTTGTTTGTTTTGTCTCCCGTCGTCCCATAACATCATCATATAGTTTAGAATACTGTACAATGATTTATAGTAATTCATTATTTTAGTGTCCATTTCATTCAGCATGTTTAAAATTGGGGGCGTCCACGGTTTTTGACATACTTTAAACCAGGGTTTCTGCAGGTTTCGCCAAGTTAAATGTAAGACTTTAAGACCATTATGATTAAAAAATTTTATAGCACCAGTGCTCAAGGATGCTTTACAAAAACAGTAGGTGAACAAGAAAAGCAATAACCTTAAGAAGGTAGAGAAAATGGGAGACTAGTAATACATAAAAAGAATGACAAAAGACATAAACAAGTAACAAGAAAGAAACTCATTCCTGTCTTTCAATGAGTGCTGATGTGCATTTAGGAGAACTCGGCAGCACACTCAGGGCTGCAAGATGGATTTAATTTAGTATTCTTATTATTAAAATATATCTGAATGAGGATCAAATGACTGAGTTGGTCTTTGAGAATGAAAATTAACCTGTTTGTTCCTGCAGATCTTCCTGTTTGACTGTGAATGTTTCTTCAATCTTCACATCTTCACTCTCCTCTTTAATAAACGCCATCTTTATAACAGTGTGGAGATCAGTCGCTTCAGCAGGAGTTTTTCTCTGTGTTTGGACTCTTTATCCTGTTTAAAATGAACAAAACCATAAAAATGTTCTGTTTAAAATAAATAAAACAATGAACAGAAACAAAATAACTTCTCTTCAACACTTGCTTCAACAATTTCTTTATATGAGAGTCATTAACACAAAGAAATCAGGTAAAAGAGTAAGTCTGAGCAAGAAACAATAGCCACAAATGAGCTGATTAAAACTAGTACTCCATTTCTTATATATAGTGATGTAAACTTAGAATGAACTGACATTATGCTATTTAATAAACTAAACCTTCATTAAAACACTTATTACACACATTTCTGTTACTTTATTCAAACAATAGCCCTCATTACTGAGTAAAATAGTACTACGTTGTATAAAGGGTTAAAATAATATTGTCAACAGCAGGTACATCATTTAGCATCGGATAAAACTAGGGATGGCAGATGTGAAACTGACGTTTCGACACAGTGTCGAGATCCCGAAGCGCAAATGTTTCGGATCACTGCACCGAAGCATGAGCCGAAACACCCAGGTCACGTGACTAAAGTGTTTCGAAACACCCAAGTCACGTGACTAAAGTGTTTCGAAACACCTTGTCACGTGACTAAAGCGGTTCAAAGCATCGATCAGTTCAAAAGCATTTCGAGACCTGGCGAATCTCCATTTAACTGACAAAGTCAGATGACGTCACGGCTCATATGGCCTAGTGGACCGTACGTGCGCGCGTTGTCACTGTGCTTCAATTGACTTTGGGTTCGAATCCCGACTTAAACAAATACTCCCAAATCATGATTTTATGTATTTTTATCATGTTACTGTTTTATGGTGTAGTCTAGATAGGATACAGCTGCTGAATTTAGCATCATTTTGTAACACTGTAAAACAATAATTGATACATTTAGAGTACTGTAATGGTTGGGTTTCAGTTTTGGGTAGACATTAATAACATACAATAAATGGGAAATTTAATAAATAATTCTTGTTTACTTATGGCCACAACCGTGTCTGATCTAGCAACAACCCTGTTTTATGACCAAAACAAGACATATTTAATCACAAAGTGTTTATTCGGATGTCAGACCAATGTTGAAACAAAACGACACAAGAACAGAGCAATTCAAACTGATATAAGCATTTCAAAACAGCTACATTTGCCTGCATTCGAACCCACTATCCCTACATGGAAGTCAGGAACCTTAACCGCTCCACTGTGTCACTTTAATGCTCGATCTTGCAAAGTGGGGTTTAATACCTTAATTTGCTCAACTGTTCTTTGCTGAAGCAGTTTCAGTGCAATACATAAAAAATGACCACTAGGTGTCACCGTAGAGTGGGGTTTCGAAACGTTTCGAAGCTTCGACACATTTGCTTTGACTGTTTCAGTGTTTCACAAAGCCTCGCTTTGCCCACCACTAGATAAAACCTGAAACTTTAATCAATCGCTTTATATCTGTGTAAAAGCTTTAAAACAAACGTTTCTCAAGTCGAATCACAATGCAGCAGCGGCGCAGCCTTATGACGTCACACGCCACGCCAAAATAAAAGTCTTTTTTTTTGTTTAGCTTATTTTTGCCCCTTACTGTTGCAGTCATGAATTATTGATACATTACTCCCTCGTTTTCCACTTTCACGCATATACAGACACACATGTATTCAGTATTTGGAGTTGATCAAAACCTTTACTCTAAACATTTTAAGACAATTTTGAAAAACTTTTTAATCCACTAAGACTAAGTGTTTAAATCAGAAAATCCCAACATTTTGAACAAATAATCTGACGGGTGTTTTGAGCTGAAACTTTACAGACACATTCTGGAGTCACAAAAGACTTATCTTAAATCTTCAAAAGAGGTAAAATAGGTGCCCTTTAAGTAAAAAGTACCCATTACTACTACATGTTTCAGTTTCATTAGCTGGGTCCCCTTACAAAAATGTCCTGTGGTAGTCCTGTGATATTTCAGCAGTACAACATAAATTTACCACACAAAAAATGAGCAAAGCTAAATATGACAGGATTACTACAGCACTCTCTGTAGTACAATATCACAAGAATTTACCATTAAATGAAGTATGTGGTTTTTCTGTTGTTTTTTGTGTGGTAATGCCAACACAGCTAAATATGACAGGATTACTACAGCACTTTCTGCTGTACAATATCACAGGAATTTACTATTAAATGAAGTATGTGGTTTTTCTGTTGTTTTTTGTGTGGTAATGCCAACACAGCTAAATATGACAGGAATACTACAGCACTTTCTGCTGTACAATATCACAGGAATTTACCATTAGATGAAGTATGTGGTTTTTGTGTTGTTTTTTGTGTGGTAATACCAACACAGCTAAATATGACAGGATTAGCACTTTCTGCAATACAATATCACACATTTATTTTATTTTTACACTTTTTCTAAAACTTTTTTTTTTCTCAGTGCAAGATAAAATCAAATGTTCTGCATTTAAGTTGTTTATTAAGAAACACCTTATTCTTACAAAGTGACATCTTTATAAATCAATGTTTTCATGTTTCTTGTAAAAACATTTTTAGGGCACAAACGTTTCAGTGGACTGGAATAATTTTGCAATTGAAACAGCACTTAAGATCACTCACACCCTCGCTTACAAACATTACTTACGGTATTTTATGTGGTAAACCATCAAATGTACAATACAAAAATTATGTGGTAATTGTGTAGTACTTTGTTGTTTTTGGGACGTTTTACTACAGGATTCTTTGCTGTACAGTATGTAATACTCCTGTAGTATTCTTGTGTACTATGTCATATATTTAAAAAATGTGGGCAAAATATTATAGATTTACTTCATTTAAAAAATATTATATTAATCTTATTTTTTTTTATTTAACTATAGGGGTGCGGCCTTGTAGGGGGCCCTACAAGACATTGTGCCCAGGGGCCTCTGAATTCTTATTCCGGGCCTGTAGAGGGACAATCATGCCTGAGGTGTGAGTAGTGTACACCCTAGACTACACTAAAACCCTAGATAGGCCTAAGTTGTAGAAATAGGAAAGTAGATGTCATAATTACGAGGATGTGATTTGGATATGAAGTGTTTTAGGCCTGCAAGTCATCATAAAGTTGTTTTAAAAAGTTTTTCAAAATTGTTCCAAAAATGTTTAGATTAAAAGTTTTGATCAACTTCAAATACTGAATATCTGTGTCTGTGTGAGAGAGCAGATATAGTTTAAAGTGGAAAACGAGGGAGAAATGTATCAACAAGTCATGACCGCAACAGTAAGTGACAAAAAAGACTTTTATTTTGGCGTGACGTGACGTCATAAGCTGCACCGCTTCCGCGCTGCGATTCAACTGAAGAAAGGTTTGTTTTAAGCTTTTAAAACGGATTGATTAAAGTTTCAGGTTTTTCACCCGATACTAAATGATGTACCTGCTGTTGACAATATTATTTTAACCCTTTATACAACGAAGTACTATTTTACTCACAGTAATGAGAGCTATTGTTTGAATAAGTTAACAGAAAAGTGAGTAATAAGTTTTAATGAAGGTTTAGTTTATTAAATAGCATAATGTCCGTCCATTCCAAGTATACATCACCATATATAAGAAAGTGAGTACTAGTTTTAATCAGCTCATTTGTGGCTATTGTTTCTTGCTCAGACTTACTCTTTTACCTGATTTCTTTTTGTTAATGACTCTCATATAAAGAAACTGTTGAAGCAAGTGTTGAAGAGAAGTTATTTTGTTTCTGTTCATTGTTTTATTTATTATAAACTGAACATTTTATTGTTTTGTTCATTTTAAACAGGATAAAGTGTCCAAACACAGAGAAAAACTCCTGCTGAAGCGACTGATCTCCACACTGTTATAAAGATGGCGTTTATTAAAGAGGAGAGTGAAGATGTGAAGATTGAAGAAACATTCAGAGTCAAACAGGAAGATCTGCAGGAACAAACAGGTTGATTTTCATTTTCAAAGACCAACTCAGTCATTTGATCCTCATTCAAAATTTTAATTTTAAACAATTTTAAACATGCTGAATGAAATGGACATTAAAATAATTAATTGTTATAAAACATTGTACAGTATTCTAAACTATATGATGTTGTTGTGGGACAACATGAGACAAAACGAACAAATTACAGTGGAACAATAACGTTTAGCATTGCACTGACTACAACTGGCCAACAAACTAGTCTAAAAATGACTTTTGCTGCTTAAGAAATGGATTACAGCATGCTGATGATATGCAAACATTTGAGTGTAAAGTTCATCAGTGTTGTCCATATTCTTCATGTACCAGCAGGCGGCGCCATTGGAACCTTTTTACTTAAGACTTTTTTTAAAGGATGAATTTTTAGATCCTAAAAACAGTGTTATGCTGCTTAGGCATGGGACGGTAACCGTTTTTAGGGTATAAAACTGCCAAAATGTTCTGCTATATGTCCCTACGGTATATATAAGGTTTTTTTACATTTTGTTTTTTAGGACAACAGTATCTCCAGCAGATAGATGCCATTTTAAATTGTAAATAAATCTGTTTGAAACTAATGAAGACAGCAGAAGTCAAGGATTAATTTGAATTATTCATCCTGAAATGTTTACTGATCCAAAATATTTTAAAAGTTTCTCAAAAGAAAATATATTGTGTTCAAAAGAGTAAAAGTGTTTGTTTTTTACCCAGACATTTAAAAAGAAACCGTGATATTTTTATCCAAGGTTATCATACAGTCAGAATCGAATACTGGCCCATGCCTAATGCTGCTTGATGTTGCAAAGCCATATTTTCTAATTTAATCATTTTTCTTTGTATGTATAGTCATGAACACACTTGTTTGTAGAGCAAGTAGTGTGACAGTTTTCTGCCGTTTATTATTCCTTTTCATTTCTCCAATAGGCAACTGAAGTTCTAAAACAATAGCATTTGAGATCAGGGGGCTATTCCATAAACCAAGCTAAGAGAAAAAGCCAGGCTTATTTTGTTAAGTCAGGTTTATTAATGGCGGATTCGGTTTCATAAATCAAATTTACGATAGTTTAAACTTCGTTACACTGGCAACTTATGCTGGAAAACTAGCCTGGGGGCTATTCTATAAACCAAACTTAGAGAATAAGCCAGGCTTATTTTGGTAAGTCAGGTTTATTAAAGAGCCCCTATTATGCATTAAAAGGGGTCATATTTCGGTTTTGTGGGTCTCCAACAACAGTCTAATATGCATGCAAGGTCAAAAAACACTTTCATGGTCTTATAATATGCGTTTATTTTTACTTTATTATCCCAGCGACTCCCATATGAATCGCTTGGCGCAAAGCTAATCTGCGCTGATTAGACCGATGACAGCCTGTTGCCATTGGTCGACAGCGTTCAGCCAGAGACACGGTTTATCAAGCCCCCGGGTAGCCAACATTGGTATAGGATCCGATCGCAGCAGACGCCCGAAACACGCTTCATAGTAAACTTACTAACACCACAGTAAACAGTACTCGGTTCTCGACAGTGTTATTCAGCGCCGAAAGCAGTGCAGTTAAACACCACAAACTCATTTAAATCCGTAAAAAAAGGAGCACGCGTCGCGTTTTCAACGTGGCATTAGACGCGATATGGAAATCTAGAGTTAACCTGATACAGTGCAAGCGGTTATAAGTAACAACACAATTAAATACATACTTTACAAGCTAGAGAAAACAAGGAGGCAGCTATTTACTTACACTTATGAAATGTGTCATGGGCCAGGTCTGATTTCATTAATTATCTGTCATTTTGGAGCTTTTCTACCCTCTCAGCTGTAGATCATATCTATTTGCAACCATTGCTGTGGCACCTCTTGCGTGAAGTGTTATATGTTCTCAGGGCTTACCTGTACATCCCCAGCCAGGGGGTTGTAGCGCTCCTCCTCTGTCCTCTGGCAAGCTATCTTTGCGGGCTCCCATCGCGCTTACCCTGAGCCTTCTTTCCAGTGCTGTGCACCAGCCCAAAGCCTAGTGTACCTAATAAACTGGCCTTATTGTGCAAGTGTTACCGAATTCCATCGTATTCTGTGACCCTAGTAGGCGCTGCTCTCACTTTTTGGCTTGAACTGGCTCCCACAGGCGGATTGGACATGCAAGCAGCTTTCATAGCCTACTCACGTGAATGCCCTGGAATGAACTGTTCAATACTAGTATCTATAAAATCCCTTGTATTTCACACAGAAAAAATGTAATGTTCTTTAAATGCAAACGACATTGCAAACTCATGACTTCAGGATCTGTTTGTATTTGCTGTGTTAGTGAGTGGGGCTTATGTTTCGTATCAACTTCACGCCGAAACGGCTAAAGACTCGTTATCAAGACGATTCATTTCAACCACTATGAGTCGACTACTACAAATTTACGATAGTTCAAATTCAGTTACTATGGCAACTTATGCTGGGAAACTAGCCTTGTCCGGGGCAGGCTAAAGCCTGGTTTATACTTCTGCGTCAAGTGATCGACGTAACCCACGGCGCAAGCCTCGCGCGTAGCCGTGCATTTATACTTCTGCACGCTGTTTCTGTTTCTCTGCAATACACTTCCGAAACGCTAGCTGGCAGTAGGTGTTTATGTTCCTCTGTGTCGAGTTTCTTCGCTGTTTTTTTTTTTTTGTTTTTCCTGAACACTTCCTTAATGTACAAGTGGCTCAAACTCGCTCATTTTGAGGCCGGAACCGTCGGACGTGCAACAACTTTAATCATTAGGTAAACACAAAACAACAGTCTTCATCCGGAGCTCCTTCACGGGACTCCACACTTGTGAACACTCGCTGCATCGGGCGCGCGGCTCTCACCTCCGCCCACACTCGTCAGCGCTACCAAGCCGACCAATCACAGAGCTTGCGATACGCGTACGCGTTACATTTTTTTGAGAGGTGCAGGTCAACGACGGCCACGGCGAGGGGCTTTGCGTCCAAGCGTAGGCTGCGCTGTAGCATACGCGTGCGCTTGATGCAGAAGTATAAATCGGCCTTAACCCTCTGGCTAAGTCAAGTTCAAGCTTAATCAAAGTAATGTTAACGTTCCCCTGCCGTAATTTGATGCCATTTTAATTCACTTAACCTCTAAATAATGATTGAAAATTTAGTCACTTAATAGTAAATATATATATACCAAACATCTTTAAGAATAGAACGATATATACATTTGAATTAAAATAAGGTTTTGCAAACAAAACAAACTACAACATTTCGATTTATTTATTTTTCGTCCTGTTTATTTAAAATTTTACTTATTTTCCCTCAACATATTAATTTGGGTGTACTAATTTTTGGACTGTGATCTTACGTTTATTTGTTGTTATATTAGTTGCAAAAATCTAATGTACATGCACAGACATATTATTGTAAAGCATCCTGTAGAAAATAATCATTTAAAATATTGATCTGTGAGGGGTGTACTTTGCTATATATCTATATGAATTACAAAATTTAATAAAGAAAATATATCAATAAAGCACTGACTGATATAAAGAAGTAGGCTACAATTCTTAAAGAATGACTTTAAAGGGTCACGAAACACCAAAACACATTTTTTGAGCTGTTGACAGTCATATATGTGTCCCATGCTGCTATAAACACTATTAGGACACATATATTGCACTAAAAAGTGAAAATTGGTTGTTTTTGCGTTATTTTGAGCAAATTCGTTCTTCCGGTTTGAAACGAATTTTTGAAGCTACGTCACGGCCATGAGATACTTAGGTGTAAATCCAGCCAGCAGACTGGCTCTCTGTCTTTTCGCGGACTTTCTGACGTATGTGAGTGTGGATCATTAATTCATGACAAAGACGTGCTTCAAACCAATCAGCGTGCTCTATTGTGTATGACGTGAAACTTCATTAATATGCATGATAGCTCCGGAGACTGTTTACCTGTTACAGTGTTCAGACGGCAGAGAGACGCCACGCTGTGTTGCTAAAACAAGTGAAAGAACAAGAATTTGGAGACACGGGTCGTCGGTGTTGCGTTTATTGTTGTGCTTCAACTAAGGTTTTGTTTTCATTTTCCCTCTATGAGAGAGCTGCTGGACTCGCGTGTGGATTATAGTGCACGCGACACGCGACAGAAACGCGACAGAAACCCGAGAGCTTTTCGCATCTGGAAATGGTGAAATCCGGATTTGCCGCTCGTCTACTTTTATTAAAAAGACACAGCTCCAGTTTGATTGTCTGTCTACAGATTTGGTAAGTGTTTGCAATGCTGTGCCCTTTGTTTAACCAAGATTGCAAAGTTAGTTCGTGGTTAGCAGAGCTCTTTCAGTTTTTAAAGACATACCATAGTCAAAATGATTTGGTTACTAAGTTTACAGTATGTTAATATCACTGCAATATTACAGTACAATATTATAGACTGAAAGATCCGCTGTAAATGCTGCTCTCCGAGTGTAAACGTGTAAACACAAACTAATCCCGTCATGCAGGATTTTCGCTCCATTTTGTGACAGGATAGTCTATACACACACGGCTTTCTGACGCTACCTACAGAGTACATAAGTTACAGAGAAATGCGGAGGATTTTTTTTCTCTCATTCGTCATTCTGTATCAAATCAGCCTCTGTGTGTTTGTTTTGCCTGTGAAATCTGCACGTGGCCAAATGGAAACTCCCTTCTATGCAAATCATAACCTCTTTCCCTCCCCCGACACTCCCACACTCCCAGAGCTGGACACGCCCAACTTTCCTGACTTTTTTCAAACTAGAGGTGTGAAAACACCCTGCTGAGACAGGGGGTTTCATGGCCCTTTAAAGCTGTAAACCCTGAGTGGAATAATCGGGAGATGGATCTGGGTCGAGCAGTAGCCTCACTTTAATATAAAGATATTTTCCCACGGGCCACGGGAAACGCGTGTCAAAGGGAAAGCAGCATTCTGCAGCAGTTTCGGCAGCAAATTAAAAATCCCACCGCTTGTGCGCGCATGGCTCTTGCCATTATTTTAAACTTAATGTGCTGAAGTTAAGCACATTTTGAATGTTACAGGGAGCCTGCAATGCATTAAAAATTTTCCTTGCAAGCAGCAATTGGCAGTAGGCGCGCATTCCCACTAGCTCTCTCTCTCTCTCTCTCGCACACGCGCGCGCAGTCAAGCACAATTGTAATGTATTGTGACAAATATTTAATTTAACATCAATAGGCCTAGATAATGGTCTATTTTTTTAATTGAGACAATCTGCAATTTTATGTCAGCTTTTCTCTTGCTTTGTTGCAAGCCGTAGTTTTTGATTGTTTAAATTATTATGTTTAAAACCAACGTGGCTCACTCGCTGTAAACAGCTGTGTCTCATTTCAGAGCTCTTTCAGTTCTCGTTGCGTTGGTAGCACACAACATAAGCGATGCATCTGTGCTCGACCTTCAGGGTTTCACAACAGTAACGTGCACGAGAAGTTATCTAGATTATTTCAACTGAACTCAGATTAGTTAGATCAAATGATCTTCAACTTACTGTTATGGAACCAATTAAAGCATGGACGTTTAGTTCGGCTCATTGAAGTCAGGTTTTTGACTTTAATCGCCGCTTTTCTAAACCACTTTTATGAAACAGTGCCTAGGGGTTATAAAATAATCCTGGGTGTTCATTAACAGACGTTTCACATTGGCAAACCCCGGGTTAACATTATTATTTGAATATTTACATTGTCACTGTCCCCGATTGGACAAACAGCAGGTCACCTTTTTAGATGGCATTTCTGCATCTTGTCGGGTATATAAAATGTCACCACGTAGGTCTTCAGCTAAGCCTCAGGACATGCACAAAGGCAAGAAAACAAAGACAAAAGTACAAATGAATGAAAACAAGTAGCAAAGTATGCCATCTCCTCATCACTCCAGTTTACAGCAAACGTGGCATTAAGCATTTGCATAAGTTCATTCATTCATTTACCTTCAGCTTAGTCCCTTTATTCATCAGGGGTCACCACAGCGGAATGAACCACCAACTTATCCAGCATATGTTTTAAACGGTGGATGCCCTTCCAGCTGCAACCCAGTACTGGAAAACATTTGCATAAGTTATATACAATAATGCAAACTTACAAATATTAGCGTGAATTATGCGTACTTGCTATGAACATGCAGGATTTGTCTCAATCGGGTCTTCTAAGCAAGTTACAAATGTTTAAATCCAGTGGAAGATACACATGAGGGAACACAACACGAGTAATCTAGAGCGAGTGCATTTGATCATTTGCATTTAAAGACACAGGCACAAAAAGAGCTTGGATTTCCTCTGACCTCCATAATTAAATATTCTGCAAGGTATATGATCTGATTTTGAGACGAAACCTCAGACACATTCTGGGAACACCAAAGACTTATTTTACATCTTGTAAAAAAAGGTTCATAATAGGAACCCTTTAAAGGGATACTTGACGCAGAAATGAAAATAGCCTCACCATTTGCTCTCCCTCGTCTGGTTTTAAACCTTTATGAGTTTCTTGATCCTGTTGAACACAAAGGAAGCCAGCATTTTTTTCAAAATGTCTTCTTTTGTGTTCCAGAAAAAAGGAAATGTTTAAAACCACATGACGGAGAGTAAATGGTAAGGTCATTTAGATTTTTGGGTGAATCATCCATTTCATGCTTGTCGCTTTGTGCCTTCATACTAAAGTTCACTTCTTTTTTTTTTTTTTTAAGACCTGCTGGTGCTGAAAGAAGAGACTCCTCAACTGAATGAAATAGAAGAGAAACAGCAGTTTGAGAAACCCCAAGACATAACGACTGATGAAAAACCCACACTGACTAAAAAGACTTCATCACACGGAAGACCTCGGAAATCCAAATCTGGGTGCAATTTCAGCTGTAAACAGAGTAGAAAGAGTTTCAGTCAAAAGTCAAACCTTGATGTTCACATGAAAGTTCACAATATGGAGAAACTTTACACCTGCGAACAGTGTGGAAGGAGTTTTGGTTATATAAAGGCTTTAAAACCCACATGAGAATTCACACTGGAGAGAGGCCGTACACATGCCAACAGTGTGGAAAAAGCTTCTATCATAGAAGAAACTTGGCAGTTCACATGAGAATTCACACTGGGGAGGAGCCTTACACCTGCCCTCAGTGTGGAAAGAGTTTTAAGCAAAATGGCAACCTTGAAGCCCACATGAGAATTCACACTGGAGAGAGAAGTTTTACTTGCATACAGTGTGGGAAAGGTTTTTCTCATAAACTAAGCCTTGACAACCACATGAGGATCCACACTGGAGAGAAACCTTACATATGCACAGAGTGCAGTAAAGGTTTCAGAAGTAAATGCGCACTTTATTACCACATGAGAACTCACACCGGAGGGAAGCCGTTTGCATGTGCTCAGTGTGGAAAGAGCTTCACAACCAAAGCTAGCCTCATGGATCACACAAATGGTCACACTGGAACCATAGTGTTCACATGTGATCAGTGTGGAAAGAGTCTCACACGCAAAGCCTCCATTAAGCAACACATGAAGATTCACTCAGTAGAGCGTTTTAGATGCAGTGAGTGTGGAAAGGACTTTAAACATAAAAAAAGTCTCAGCACTCACATGAAGCTTCACAATGGAGAGCAGAGTCCTCGTAATTGAGTCCTTGTCTACACAAACACGGGTATATTCAAAACGGCAGCTTCTTCATGTAGTTTTGCTGTTCATTCAAGTGAAGCTTATTTATAAACTACTTTCGAGAGGATCACATGCTTATGATTGTCCACGGCTGGTCGCGCATTAGCTAACACATGATTCACTAATCAGACGATTCCTGACTCACTATAAATAATCAGAGTTTCTTACCTCAGTTATCTTCGTCTTGAAGAATCCCCCTCCCAACCATACTCCACCTCCTTTTTAGATTGGGCAACATGGAAGCCCACTGGTTAGCACTGTTACCTCACAGCAAGAATGCCTCTGGTTAAAGTCCCCACTGAACTAGTTGACATTTCTGTGTGGAGTTTGCTCATTCTCCCCGTGCTCACGTGGGACCTCGGTAAATTGAACATTCTAAATTGCCACCATTGTCAAACTCTTAGTAAGCCATATATCTCCCTTTAGCCATCCCTATATCTGTCATTAGAACAGAAACAAGTCAGGAGAATTCATCGAGATCTACCTGAGCTCAAACTTTCCTCTCGTCCTGTTTACATCCTTTGTTATAAAGTAGTGTCTCACAGACAGTCCTTTGAGGTTAAGTTACCAACGAGTTAACATCACTGCTGAGGAACTGCTCTATTCATTGTCTTCAATAAAGTATTCTCCCCGTAAGAACTTTGGTCAGCTTACTTATTTGATGTATTAGAGTCATCTGAAGGGCCTGGAATTCTACCATCCCATCCCAACCTTCTCATCGTGGATGTTTATCCTTTCCTCATCATCATATTTCCCATTATTTTCATTAAAGATATTTAATTGATTATTTGAATTAGTATTTAACTTTGCAGTGATTTTAACTAATGAATAAGTTGAACAGATTGCCTTGTGTAAGAATGTGCAGTGTCCTTGTCCCTTTCTTTGTCTGTTTATTTTAACTCTGTTTCCAGGAGACACACAAAACCAGGTCATAGGTCATGGAGACCCCTCTCTCTCTCTTCCTCTTTGGAGCAGGATGACGGATGCTGGGGGGAGAGAACACCTGTTCTTCTTTTTGTTGTCATAAAATTGCCTACAGTAATTTAATTATTGTTGTTGTGAATTCTTGTTAAAGTAATTTCTTTTATGCTAAAATAGACTGTGTGCACTGCAAATTTTAGATAGTAGATTTAACTACCTTAGAGTTAAAATTAACACTTCCTTAGAGTTTATATGGGAACCACTATAAAAGTGTTAAAATAACACTTTTGAAAGAGTTAAAATTATCAACACTCAGAGAGTGTTAATTAGCAAACTCTTATAGAGTAAAATATTTGTTAAATGTATGGAAAAATACCAGCAGCTGTGGTTGCCAGAATTTTTCCGTTAAAAAATACGGAAGTTTTATAGAACTGTTTAAATTAACCGTATTTCATGAATCGATACTATGTTCAGTTCACAAAATCATAGCTTGGTGCACAAAAATGTAAAGTCATTAGATACGTTAATGTGTTCATGTGCGTTTGCAATTAGCAAACAGATTCACTGCATTAGTAACTACACAGTTAGCTTTAAACAAAAGAAGAGGCAGCAGAACATCTGATACTCTTAGTTCATCTTGGACTTGCACACAGATGCTACTATCCTCCACAATGGTGACACAAAAAACGTTTTACAGTATTTTGCAGTTTTTTTTCTGCATTTTACGAAAACATTTCGGCAGCTGTGGTTGCCAGTAAGCTACTGTTTTTAACATTTTACGTTCGTAAATTCAGTTTACAGAATATTTTTCGTTAAAAATACATTCCACAGTCTGTATTTTTTATCGAACACATTTAACCCCTTAAATCCCAGAGCAAAATCCTCACTAGTGTCCTCACTACAGATTAACATCAGAACATTTGTTAAACAGCAACACAAACACACAAATTTTAGATAGTAGATGTAACTACCTTAGAGTTAAAATGAACACTTCCTCAGATTTTATATGGGAACCACTATAAAAGTGTTCAAATAACACTTTTGAAAGAGTTAACATTATCAACACTCAGGCCCCGTTTACACTAATGCGTTTTCGCTTTAAAAAGGCGTTTTAGAATGAAAATAATCCGAAAACGATCCGTGTCCACACTAGTGTTTCACGCAGCGTTTCTGAACAGCTCTCCGTCTACACAACACCACTGAAAACGCACATCACGTGACCACACACACACACACTGGCATGCCCTGCAGCATATCTAACCAGATGAGAGCTGTGCTCGTCGGACGGTTCATCAAGGATCTCCCGCTAGATCTAATCTCACTATATTTGTTAAACGTGAGATTTAATTCATCTTGTTGTCTTTATCTAACCACATATTCCCCGACTTTGGTCTTTTGAATCTATTACTTGTTCTCAGGTAACGTGTTTTGTATGAGCGCAAAGATAAGTTAATAATTAATGTAGCCACGTACATTCTTGACTGATTGTTTGCCTTTATTTCCTATAATGTATAAGCTTATTGTACGTTATACTTTTATAATGGCCATTATTGATTAATAAAACTGATGTTCAGCAAAAGAGAGGGTATATTTCGTGTTTTCAATGAAAATGAAAGGAGGCAATAATGTTATCGGCTCCGTTTTGTTATAAATATGCGTACAGTGAAGATGACGCTCATATAAATATGCAGCTACACGACGCCTCAACATTTCTGCTGTCTGTTAAGTTAATATAAAAATGAAAATAGGCAGTTCCTTATATCATGTTTTCATGTTATTGTTAAGAAAGTGAAACAACGTAGCCAGTGTGATATGAATGAGGTTATGAAGTAAACTGTTCCCTCAGAAGTTTTACCCGACATGTCCTCGGGAGTCTGCTTAACATATCAAACTTGCGAAGTCTAAACTTACAAGCAGAGGATGCAGGACTGAACTGTGTGCAGGCTACTTAATATTGAGGGAAAAGCCCCAATCAGATGGGCGAATGTCTGCAGCCCTGCCTCCGTTTTCCCCCAGACGGAGCAGCAGCGTTTTAGAATGAAAACGGCCTCTTCAGCATTTCCAAAATGCTCCGTTTTCGCACCTCGAAAACTCCAGCGTAGTGTGGACGGATGGTGTAACCGTAGCAAAACTTATGCGTTTTAAAACGAAAACGCATTAGTGTAAACGGGGCCTCAGAGAGTGTTAATTAGCAAACTCTTATAGAGTAAAATATCTGTTAAATGTATGGAAAAATACCAGCAGCTGTGGTTACAAGAATTGTTCCGTAAAAAATACGGAAGTTTTATAGAAACACTCAGGCAGTGATGACATTAATGAGATAATTAAGTGTCTAATTAAAGGAGGATTGAGAATTATTGATGAACAAATGTAAACAAGCAGAATCACTGAAGGAAATAAAACACAAAACACACACAGCAAAATCCTCAGAGTAAAATTTACTCAGTTCAGAGAACATTTGGTCCCTCTCTAAATTGAGTAAAATTTACTCAGCAGCAGAGTTAAAGATAATGAGACAATGATGGGGTTAATTAAGTGATGATTGAGCACTGATGATGAACACCTGCTGTTAATAAGCAGAAACAGAAGAGAAGCAGCAGCAGCTTTGCTCATTGATTACCTGATTGACTTTATTTCTGTCAGATGTTCACAGAAGTCCATATGAGATTTATTGAGAATTAACTGTTTTAGGTATTTACATTTTACAAAAAAACAACATGTTTTTCCCCCCGATGTCACCATCATGGAGAAAAGTGGTAGATTTACTTGGGCTCTTTGACTCGATTTTTGATGATGACTTTTCTTAGCTTGCTATGACAAGTATAAAGCGAGCAATTATGATCAGGTTGACTGATCTTGTATTGATTTTTTACTCTTGATGAGAGTTACTATATAAGAGCTTATGTTTGACTTTGTAAATCATGTTTAAATGATCGTTTATCATATAAGATACAAAATTCAGTGTTTTTCAAGTGAATGGACCTCAGCTGTGGTTTTATACATTTTTAAAACACATTGAGCATCTGAATCACTTTAGAGACACAAACATCAATAATCAGCGTATCTATCTCAACAGTGGTTAGAGATTTTGTATTATTTTGGCTGCAGTGTCTGCTAACATTCATCCATAGTTCCCAGCATGCACTGTAGGAAAAAAAACTCACCATAGTTGAGAAGCATATGCTGATTCTTTATGTCTGTGTGTTTTGAGTGTTTCAGATGTTCAATGTGTTTTATGATCTGATAAAAGTATTGCTGAGTTCCATTTTCTTGATACAGTGCTACTTTTGTGATAAAACACTATTCAGACTTAATAGGTCAAAACCAATTTTACTGATTTGACCAGTGACTAAATCACCACAGAATCAATTATCCAGAGCACAATTGCTCTCTTTATTCAACATTTGCCACAATACACTATCTGACAAACAAAGAGAAACTAACATTAGAAATCGAGTCAGAGTCCAAGTAAAGCAACTACTGTTCTCCTCAATGGTGACAGCTTAAAACACAAAAAGTGGTGTTTTTTTATTGTTATTGTAAAAAATGACTTAGTTCTTAATAAAATCACTATATGGAATTTTGTAGAGTGTGGCAGAAGTAAGGTCAAACAGGTTGTTAATAAGTAAAGCTGCTGTTTGTGGAGTTGCTTAATGATCCTCTGCTGAAATTTTGAGAGATTTGATGTGTTTTATTTCAGTTTATTTCATCTACGACTGTGACTGAAGTCAGTTGTAGTTTTATGTTTCTCTTCTCTGTTTCTGCTTGTTAACAGCAGGTGTTCATCATCAGTGCTCAATCATCACTTAATTAACCCCATCATTGTCTCATTAACTTTAACTCTGCTGCTGAGTAAATTTTACTCAATTTAGAGAGGGACCAAATGTTCTCTGAACTGAGTAAATTTTACTCTGAGGATGTTGCTGTGCAACTTCAAAACCAAAGATAAAATCAACTGAAAATAAAACTCTACATAAAATAATAATTAATAAAAATAAAACAAATTACACAATAAAAATGTCATTTCTCAAAATCTCAGCAGAGATCATTAAACAACTCCACAACATCAGGAGCTTCACTTATTATTGACCTTTGACTTTATTTCTGTCACGTTAACAAAAGCTCTTAATGAAATTTCTGTTGGTCATTTGAAGTCACCATGATGGAGGACAGAGTCTGCTTTAGTTGGGCTCTTCAACTTCTTAATTTAAAACTTGTTTTTATTTTGATTGCTATAATTAATTGTGTTGATCACACTATTTATTTATATAGCATGAAAAGCCAAAAGGAAATTTAAGAGTCAGTCTGATGAGATTAACTATGGCATTAAAGCCACCCCCGCCTGCTTGTTATCTTATTCATTATCATGTTAGTTATGTGTGAAAATTGAATAATGTTCTTAAATTAAACCATTAGCAAGCTTCAGCAATAAATGACTGCTTAACAAGTTTAATTACACTGAGACAGGGATTCACAATGAGAATGTTTGGTCTATAGCAGAACTTAAAAACACACAGACATCAACAATTAGTCTTTGAATCTCAATAATGGTGACAAACAAAAAATCAAAATCAAATAAAAAACAACCCAGAACAACACAAAACTATCTACTGAAATATTACCCCCCAAAAACAAAATAAAATAAAGACAAAGAAAGACATTTTAAGCACATAAACCTGCATAATTTATTCATGCTGCAATGCATGCTGGGAGCTTTGTACTATGCTGGCACCCAGCATGCATTGCGGGATGAACAGATCATGCAGCTTTTTTTTTTTAGCAACCATGGTTGAGGTTCATATCCTGATTCTTGATGTCTGTGTGTCTTAATGTGCTGTTGGAGCTCTAAGGTTCAGTGCATGACATTCTAATTATTCTTTTTGAAGATTTCCTTTCTAATTGTTTGTTGACCCTCCATGTAGAGCAGCAGTATTGTTCCAAACAGCTTTAATAAAATAATATTTGTAAATATTTTTTTTATGAAATTAACTTATTAAACACCTCAAACTGCATCTGTAACAACTAAGCACATTCAGTATGTTTTCTCATTGCCTTATTTGCTATAACTGATAAATTCTAGATACACTCAGTTATAACAGCCAGAGAAACATTAAGATAGACGACTAAAGGTTCAAGAGCTAACTAAATCAGCCTCTGATCTCCATGATGGTGAGGTCTAATGACACATTTTCAATAAAAAAATATAAACCTCTGTTAATCATCAAATATTTTTACAGAAATAAAGTCAAACTGTAATCAGTGAAGCTGCTAATGCTGTTATTTAATGGAGTTGTTTAATCCTCTGTTTTAATTCAGTTGGTTTGGTGTGAGGTTGCGTCTAGTTTTATTTCTTCCTACAATTTCTTATTCCTTCAGTGATTGTGCTTGTTAACAGCAGGTGTTCAACAGCAGGTGTCTGAACTCACTCATTTGTGGCCTTCACTCTAGTGGACTAAACTAATTGACTAATTTAGGGACTAGTGAATGAGGGTGTATGGCGAGATTTCAGACACTGATTAGTTTCTCGAAAACAAGGGTTATCTACAAAGGTAGATACATGTTACTCTGTATGACAAGGAGGCTAATCAGCTTCTAACGCTGAGAGGGTTATTTTATCTTTATTTAACTCTAGAATTTCAACACTTTACTCTGAATTACCGCAACACTCAATTTAACACTAACACATGCTGTCCTGA